>WOVY01005041.1:0-348983 GCA_013436015.1 Rhipicephalus annulatus
TACGCCTCGTTGACCGAGCAAATATAAAATGCCGTTGCTCCCAAGCCGATTCCTGGTAGTACAGAGGGTAGCACAGAGGGTGACACATTCCAGGTACTAGGAAATACAAAGAGTGTGTGTTCATGGCCAACTTCGGATAATTTCAGTCGGCTGCTGCAGGTGAGCCCCGCTTCATTAATAACCGGAACGAAAAGGGGGACCGACGGCTTAAGCAATTCCAGGACAGTTCGAAAGAGGGAATCGCCAAACGAAATGTGAGATTCCAAGAGAGGAGCGGCATACTCTATCGAAAATATCTGGATAGGCGAGGAGTAGAGTAGAGTTGACCAGTTAGTCGTACCTCAGGCGTATCGTCAGGATTTGCTTAGTTTGGTGCATTAAGGATCATGGTCAGGCCACTTAGGCGTAAAGAAGACGAAAAATTGTCTTTTACAGGAATACTACTGGCCTGGATGCTTTAAAGATGTAGAGAGTTTGTAAATCTTGCGATGTGTGTCAGCGAGTGGGTAAGCCGGGAGATAAGGCGAAATTTCATGAAGCTGGTACCCGAATCACGGAGCCCTTTCGTCGGTTGGTAATTGACACAGTAGGTCCTTTGCCCAAGACAACTTCAGGCTCGTCACATCCTGACCTTAATCTGCCCAGCTACTAAATTTCCAGAGGGCGGTCCCGCTAAAAGAGCTAAGTTCCGTGGAAGTAGTGAACGCACTTCTGTCCGTGTTTGCCGGGTAGGCTTTCCTGCCGAGATATCAGACCGGGTACCATTTTCACGAGTGCCTTAACGACAACCTTTCTAGAGCGGTGTGGCGTGAAATTATTGCATAGTTCAGTCTACCATTCGAGTCCAACTCGATAGAGAAGCTTCACTCCGTGATGAGCGAGGTTAAGAGCCTTATGTTTTGAACGAAAGAATGACTGGGAAATGTGCCTTACCTGCAACGATGTTTGCACTAAGAACTGCGCCACATGAGACAACAGGGTTTACGCCAGGGAACTTGTTACGGCCGCAGACTGCGGTCTCCTCTTCGTATGCTGAGAGAGTCGTGGAAGGTCAGGGGTGATGATCCTGTAGTAGGGAATATGTCCTCACCTTATTGGATCGTCTAACAAAAGCCCAAGAACTGACCGAGAGTGCGAGGACCCAAAGGCACAGCAGAAGACTAAGCTTTACTACGATCCGGAAGCTAAAGTGCGACAACTTTGCTGTAGGAGACAGGGTCATGTTGTTGAGGCCTCCCAAAAGAATAAGCTTGAAGTGCAATGGGTCGGCCCGGCCGTAATTACTCGAAAATTGTCTGACACCAAATATGTGGTAAAATTACCAGGAAGTCGTAAGGTACACCAGGTGTATCATAGCAACTTACTCAAGCCCTATAAAGAGAGGGAAGCCATCGTGAAATGACTTTAAATGTTCCGGAAGAGGTTCCGGCAGAAATTCCTGAATTAGCTCCCGAATCGGACGAAGTCCCGATCGAGAAAGAGTTGAGGATTTAGTATCAAAGTCACAGCTGACAATGAAGCAGAAGCAGGAATTGCGTGGTCCTTTGACCGAGTTTCAGGACAGATTTGTAAGCGAGCCAGGCCGGACATCCGTCCTCACTCATGACATAGAGCTTACCTCGTCGGAACCGGTAAGATCTAAGACGTATCGGGTGTCACCTCGCCGGCTTGAGCTAATAAAAGCAGAGGTTAACAGGATGCTGGAATTGGGCGTGATTGAGCCGGTGAAAGTGATTACACTTCCCCGTTAATTCTTGTGGAGGTACCCGGCAAAGATCCGCGTCCTTGCGTAGACTATCGTAAGTTAAACCTCATCACCAAGGATCAGACATACCCAATTCCCCACATTGAGGAACGCGTCGATAGGGTAAGCAGCGCGAATTTATCTCAACGCTAGACCTAGTGAGAGGTTACTGGCAGGTGCCGCTCACCGAGAGGGCGAGCCGGTATGCTGCATTTATTTCACCATTGGGGACATTCCGCCCTAAAGTGTTGAGTTTCGGCCTAAGAACGCGCCTTACTGTTTTTTCAAACTTAATGATAAGGTTTTGCGGGGTCAAGAGGACTTCGCATTGCCTTACTTGGACGACGTCGCCGTGTTGTCCTCGTCCTGGCCAGAACACTTGGCGCATTTGACAGCAGTACTGACACGCCTACGCGAAGCAGGTTTAACGGTAAAGGCGCCCAAGTGTCAGCTAGCACAAGCGGAGGTACTCTATCTCGGGCATGTTATCGGTCGAGGGCATCGCCGTCCCTCTGAAATGAAGTGGCAGCTATCCGAGACTTTCCCCAGCCCCGAACGAAAACCGATATTCGGGCTTTTCTTGGAATAGCGGTTACTATCGTAAGTACATCCCTAGATATTCCGACATTGCCAGCACTCTTACTGACGCGTTGCGCAAGACCGAGCCCCAAATGGTCGACTGGGATGAGGAGAAAAAAAAGGCTTTCCGCGTTTTGAAAGCGGCCTTGTCGAGCCACCTTTGCTTAGTTCACCGGACTACTCGAAGCTTTCATAGTCCAATGCGACGCTAGTGATAGAGGCATGGGGGCAGTTCTTAGTCAAAGGGGATAAGGGGGATCAAGAGCATCCGTCCTCTATGTTAGCCGGAAACTCACCTTCGCGAGCAGGTTTACAGCGCTAGCGAAAAGGAATGTGCGTGCTTGGGTTGGGCAGTCCAGAAACTGGCTTGTTATATTGCCGGAAGCAAGTTCATTGTGGAAGTGGACCACTGTCCTCTCACCTGGCTACAGACCATGTCCTCTAAGAACGGCCGCCTGCTGCGTTGGAGCCCTCGTTTTGCAACAATATACGTTTGAAATACGCTACAAAAGGGGTGTACTCCATGGCAACGCTGATGGCTTAAGTCGATGCCCCTGACGCGAGAGGATGTCTCGTGAACACTGGCATTTTTTTCCTGACCTAGACAAGAGCTAGTGATTGTTTTTTTTACTCTTTTAGGTGTACTTGTTTGAAAACGTTGAATACACGGCTATCCAGGGTTTTGGGTTCGGTGTGCTTCCAGTGTTGTTGTTTTGTGTCACCTTAACGTGTGAGTAACATTTTGAATAAATTGTGTATTTCCTTTAATATCAGTGAAAGGGGAAAATTGCCTGGTGGAGTTTGGCGGAATTGTCCGGCGCTCACCGGCTGAGTAGTTGTGTTTTCATGTGCGTATGTGATGTCTGTTGAGCCCACAATGAAGCAGGTGGTGCCCTCTACTTCATCAAAGACGGTCGTCACCAAACCGACTGCCGGCGCTGATCTCTCCGGACAGTGGCTGCAAATCTCAGCCCATCGAGATCTTTACCCCCCCGCGCGAGAGACTGTTACGACCGGCCCTAGGGAACCAAGCAAGAGGAGTTGCCGGGAGGACCGGTTCTTGACCGACTGTGTCGTCGACCCCCACCTCCCCATTCAGGCTCCTCTCTCTCGCCGGGGGAATTCCGGAATCTGCTGTGCGTTCGTGACCATGTTTGGCAACATTTTAGGGCGCCGTGACCATATATGGACATCGTGTTAGGTTGTGCCACTCCATGTGTTGTGAGGTGTGTTTCCCCCTCTCTCGTGGCCGAGGTGCTGGAGCCACCGTATGGCTGACGATGCGGACAGTGCGCCCAGTGTCGGCAACGCGGCGCTATAAAAATGCCGAAGACGTTTGTTCACTGACTCTTCTCTCTTTGGATCAGGTTGATCACTTCTCCACATGTAAATAAACCTCTGTCGTTTGTTCGGGCGCCCTTTTCTCGCGGCATTGTTGGACGATGGATCCTGCGACGGGGCCAGCTACCGAAAACGAGACCGGCTGGACCCGGAGTCCCAACAGCACATAGCAGCAATCAAAGATTTTCACTGAGCTCTTTTTGAAACTTCCAATTCCAACATAGGGATTAGCTTTCTAATAAACTGCTTTCAAAGAAATTTACTGTCAGTTGATGCGCTCGCCGTGACATACTCGTGTGCCAGCGTTAGTAATCCGCTTTAACCTACCAGGCTAGTAAAATAAAGCCTTTTTTGCGTCACGCTGTCTTTTAGTCCCCCAAAAATTTGTGCCGCGAAAGCTAGTCGTCTATTTCCTTTGAGCTGACGAAAAAATAACTGTCGTGCTGTACCGGCATCAGAACATCGTCATTACACGTCCACAATAACACGTTAGAGTGTCCTGCGTGGATTTACTACTAAATCTGCTTTCCGGTCACCATCTTCATAAAAGCCACACATTAGCTCCTGCATTAACAAACTCACTTTCTTTACGTCCACACCGGACACACTTAAACAAAACAAAAAAATAACAGAAAAACTTTTGCATGAACCCTGAAAAACTTACAAGGAATATCCTTGCGTCTCAAACGCTCACTCATACTCCGTTCTAATGTCACTCTTACTCGAAAAACGCTCCTAGGCGTGTCGTTTTGCAACCACGCAGCGCGTAACCTTTAACACCGAAACATACAAAGCTTCAGAAATAAACAAAACAAAATCAGTTACCTGAAGGCTGTTTAGTAGCCCAGATACTTGAAATCCTACATAACCAAAACTATAAAACCAAGCAAAACTTCAAAACAAACCAAACAAATTCTCTAACGAGCCTTTCCAAACGCTCACCGCTGTTACTCAGTTTTGAGTCGAACACGTGGCAGTCGCGCCCTGTGGGCCCTCCTTTGCGAACGGAGAACGGGTGGAAAAGCAGACAAAAGGATACGGGACGGTCGGCCTGCCCGTCATCCTGTCCACACGTTTGATGGGACATGGAAGTGCAAAGTCACTGGCTCGCTCAGTTACTTCTAGCGAGCCAGTGACTTTGCACTTCCATGTCCCATCAAACGTGTAGACAGGATGACGGGCAGGCCGACCGTCCCGTATCCTTTTGTCTGCTTTTCCACCCGACGCACCCTTCCTTTTCTCCTCGGCTGGCGGCTCGAATGCACGCAACCAAACTTTGGAGCGGATGACAAATGGCTCGTTAGGCTAACTACGCTGAAACATTTACCGGCATTCTTCAAAGGGGTTGTGCTCTTTGTCGCACTACGGCCTTCACGACACCGCTTCCGTCCACGCTTTTTATTGGGATCAATTTCTGACTCTTCCACTCGCCTCTTTTTCTCGCCAGTACTTTGGCTCATTTTGTTAGCTGTCTCGCCCGCACAATCTGAATGAATTGCGCACAAACCATCTTCTCTCTCACTGTCTCGACAGGTGGACAGCATAACGCATCTCGTAACACTGCATCTGTTTTCTTCCGACGAAGCTAGCTCGCATTCCAGAGAGATGTCTACAACTGCATTGCACTACCTACTATCTTTCTTCGCTCCCTTTCCTGAATTAACCCAGGTGTTCCTGATTAGCGGGTTGAAATCCTCATGGAAACTACATGCAGGATCCACTATGGCAACACACTCACGTGATCTAAGTTCAACTACCTGGGAGCGGTCCACAACTACTCTATCCTGCGTGACTTCCTCACCCATCTCAATTACTACTTCATCTCCTGCATTCACCCCAGTCTCCCCGACAAGCGGGTCGAAATGCTCTTCGACACCGCATGCAGGATCCACCGTGGCGATACTCTCTCGGGAATCCAGCTCACATGCCTGCCCAGGCAGCATACCGGCGTTAGACCAATCTTGGTCCCGTATAGGCTAACGTCGGCCACAATTTTGGCCCAAGGACGGCGTCTCGGTCAAGCGCAACTTCTTCTGATATATGACCGATGTTCTAGCCGACCTGTACCGACGTTCTGCCGTTTCATTTGCCAATATCTAGCCAACGCCGGCCCACTCTACACATGACAATGAAAGCCCGCCCTTTCACAGACGTAGTTGCCAACATAGTCACCTTTGTAGTCACCGTGGCTTCGCATGTAACCAAGCGTTTCTCTCTACCTTCTGACACTGATGTGCGGATTTCACTTGTGATGGCTTTTTTGAATGCAAAATGCAATGAGAAGTCACCTGTCTAAATAAATTAGTAGCTAATTATTGTAAACAGGGAATAGTTGCACACATTCTGCCGCTCACGGAACCTATTTTAGGAACCCTTGGGCATATGCCAGAGAATCCGGGAGACGCGTCAGATGCAGAGATAAAATGACTCCACGTTTACAGTTACATTCTCACAGCAAACACGTACACGTAGGTGACCGCATGCATATTGGTACCCGTAGGTGACCGTACTACACGTACTCGTAGGTGACCGCATACATGCTCCGCCCATATTGGCTGCTGGTTGTACAACTCGGTCTAAGGTGACCGTTCTAATACTCTGGCACAGCCAAATTTGATGGAAACTTCTGAATTCTGGTCCTATATCACTGTTGTATTCGGCTGGCACAGCCATTATAGGCGGAAAGTTGCCAATGCTGGTCCAACATTGCCGTTCTATTCGAATGGCACAGCCATTATTGGCGGTACGTTGTCAATGCTTGTCCAACATCGCCGTTCTATTCGGCTGGCGCAGTCATTATTGGCGGTATGGTGTCAATACCGGGCCATTCATGGGCCATGAACTGCCAATCTATCTCCAACATTGGGCCAACATTCTGTGCTGCCTGGATGGGAGCTGTCCACAACTATTCCACCCTACACTACTTAAGTACACTGTGCTAGCGTAATGCTGGTGTTCTTCTCTAGCGGGTCGAAATCTTCTTGGACTCTGCAGGCAAGATCCCAAATAGGCCCACTCTAACTTTGTGTCTGTGCAAGGACGTCTACAACTATCTTAGCTGTGTCACTAAAATTCCCCTGGCACAGCACCTCGCCGCATTTACTCTCGCCTTCGGCGATCTCTCCTGTAAGCGCAGCTTCTATTGCAACTGTCCATCTCCGTGTATTTGTGAACCTACCGCTACCCTAATAGGTGCTAGCTTTTTCTGCGGCTCCGATTTGCTACGTCTCAAGTGTTCCTCGCACTTCTAGTGTGCTACGTGCACTGATTGATCACTCCTTTGCTTCACATCTAAGCTGCATTCCAGTCTTTCACATTCGTGTTCGAACCTTTTCTCTTTCTGAAAAATTTCTTGCATTGCCATCCTGTATTCTTCCTTTCTTATTCTCTGTTTCTCTGTGTATTCCTGTTCTAATAAATAAGTATTCCCGAAGTGCTCAATATAGGCTCTGTTAGTTTTACTTTCCAGAATTACCCCATGGAGTTTACGTGCAGGCATATCATCCTCGAAGTCCAGGTCGAGATCCCAACACAGGTTTAGCAGGTTATCTTTCGTCAAATTCATCAGGTCCATGGCGACTACTTTGCTTTGACTCAGCTGTGAAAAAAACACAAACCCACCAGCGTTTCAATTCTGGGTCTGGAGAAATGGAAGCCTCGTAAAGGCCACAGCACACAAATAGTGCTACGTGGCCAACCTCCCTCTCAACACTTTTCCTATTTCTTTTTCACTCCTCTGCTCTTCAACAACCGCAAACTTTCCCAGCAACGTACCCTTACAACTCCCGCAAAAATTACGTACCTACTGAAGTACCTAAGCTCTCGTACTCAACCTGCTTGCTCAGATAATCATGAAGTGCTGCTCTGTACTCTAATAACAACCACAGTCTCTAGGCAGTTGTTGGTTTAGCTATCTTTTAACACGTCTAGATAAAAGACTCGATACATATCAACCACTAAGCCAGGCACTCACTCGAATACGTGCGTTCGTGGTACGGTCCGTCAATGCCATAGAATTCCAGGGCTAGGGCTTTCGGCTGACCTCCGGTTTATGTCGCTCTCCGTCGCCGACTTTTATTTCACCACGGCCATCCAGCTGTTGCGACCGGGGTTTGCGGCACCAGAGATCCGGGATCAAGATGTCGAGGCAAGAGGAGGTTGAACATCGTAGAGATGATTTATTTACATTATATACATGGCACGGGCTCTCTGGCTCGAACCTCTACATTGAGAGCTCTACATTTAAAAAGGCTGTCTCTTGAACAAGCTCCGTGAATTACCCTAAACAGCCCGCAAGAGCCGTATAAATGCAGACCCATCTGCCTAGATCCCTAGATCGGGGAATAAGTCTGCGACACTGTCCAATACCATGTCCCACTGCACACACGAGTGTCATTATGCTGGCACCGCCCCAACATACACATACACAAAATGCACAAACACTTGCATGGTCCCGGCGATGCTGCCTCCTTCGGCGAATCTTGATTGAGCGGGCTGAAACGAGTCCGTGTGTCAAATGTGGGAACAACGGTGTTAGTTCTTTTTAGCCCCGCTTGGGGAAAGTTAAACGAACGCCTGAATTCGTGCAACAAGGTAACAAGCGGCTCTGGTTGAGCCGGGGCGAGATGTTAAATGCATGAGAAGACACGCTGTCCAGGGCAAGGTGAGGAACCAACGCGTTGAGTTGCATATTCAGCTTGGTGTCGAAAAAATCGGCAGGCATGATAGTACCTTCATCGATAGGTTGAATGTGGCCGAGTGTCTTGTTGCGGCGTAAAGTGAGGGGGCACGAATTTGCATTGGAAATAAATATTCCGGTAGTGTCTTGACAAAGCGCAAGAAAGGCGAATGGCAGCGATGTGTGGTGGCGGCTACCGAAGATGTCAGATGGCGTGAATAGGACGGTAGCGTCAGGAAGTGAAGCATGGTAGGCAGGGACAAACTTGGCGCTGAAAAGAGGAAGGTCAATGTTGGTCGTGACGACAAGGTTAGCCACACTAGATACGACTGCATCAACAGAAGGCACATCACGCAACGGTAACAGCTCCACTTCAGCCCGAGCGCAGTCCACGAAGGCGTGATGACGTGATAGTAATCCCGTTTCAAAATATCCCATCCTGGGAACATGAAGCCTACACGTGAAATTCAATGGTGTACAACACGTCTCAAATTACCACTTTTGCTGTACATGGCGCAATGGGCTCCATTGTTTGGGCGCTCGTAGTGCTAAGAGAAACCACGGGAAAAAGCATCGTCACTTTACGAAGACAGCGGCAGAGTCTTTCACTAGTCACAGATATAGCGGCACTGGTAGCGATGAGTGCAACTGCTCGTATACCTCCGGCGATTATATCGATAAGATCGGCGCGAAACAGGCGATGACTTAAACGATTACACGATGACACAGCTCGTGCCTCCGGAGCCGTGGCAGTTAGTTTTCCGTCTCAATCGAGGTGGGTCGTCGACGCATAGGCAATACAGAACAACGACTTACGAAATGGGAAGGCGAGCGGGAAGTAGAACGTCGAGAAGTGGAGGTTCGGGTGCCGGAAGCAGCTTGCGCGTCGCATTCGTGAACTTCAGGTGGCACGTGAGGCGCGTGGTATGGAGGCTAAAACGAGTAGTCAGGGTATCTTGGTGCGTTAACTGCGAAGCAGCGGCGACCTAGACGTCCAACGTGGCCTGGAATTCCTTGAAAGTAATATATGGGCTGGTTGTCAGCAGTGGGCCAAGGATTTCCGGCGTGCAGCTGTGTACCTTAAAACGGGCGGTAAACGGTCGCACAGGTTGTGGCGTACACAATGGCAGACGAGGCGGAGACGTTGCCGCGATGGCTGCATAAGTCAGTGGCGCGGCAGCAGGTGTTTGTGGAGTGGCAGACGTAGGTAATGGCAACGCCTTGGAGACCTGCTCCTGAATAGCCTGTGTGATGGTCGGCGTTAGTCCGTTCGTTGGTGCTTCGGTGGTCGGCAGATACGAGACACGAAAGCTGTCGTGTGACCTCTTCGCGTACATATCTTTTTATCTGCTCCAGAAGGGTGCTGTCACCACCAACGGCCAGGGTAGCGAGAGAATCGTCTGCTGTCATCGACCTCCAAACTGATGCACGTTCTTTGCGAATCTCTTCCAAGCTCTGGCACAAGGTCACAAGTTCGGATACGGTACTTGGGCCCTTCACCAGCAACGTTTGAAAGGCATCATCGTCTATGCCTTTCAAGATATGCCTCATCTTGTCTTGTTCAGTCATCTCAGTGTTAAAGTGCCGGCATAAATTGATAACATCTTCAATATAGCTAGTGAAGCTTTCACCCTGCCATTGTGCACGTCCACGTAGGCCCTGATCAGCACGCAGCTTGCGTACTGCGGAACGATCAACCACAGCTGCAAGGGTGGTCTTGAAAGCGGCCCAAGTGGTAAATTCAGCACGGTGGTTTGTGAACCACAGGCTGGCGACGTCTTTGAGACAAAATGGGACATACTCCAATTTCGAGGGGTCGTCCCACTTGTTGGCAGCGCTCACCTTTTCAAACAGATTCAACTAGTCTTCCACATCTTCGTCCTCGGTGCCGCTGAAGAAGGGGGGGGGGGATCCCAATGGCGTAGGGTGGTAGGCACGATGAACAGTTGAGATTACGCCACGCCTCGCTGGGTGGCGCCTTGCTCGATCGTCTGATCAGGCATTGCTGATGCAGGGGGCAGCTTCCGGCTTCGAAGTTTTAGACATGCGTATCCAGCACCTCCACCACTTTGCAAGGAAGTTTAAGTAGGCAGACAGCCGGTACGGAACACAAATACGCAAGCAGTCCAGCGTCTACAGTTTGTGCACACGCTCGCGCTTCGCACTCAGAGATACATGTCCACACATCCCCCACCAGCGTGCATACGGCTAGCTGTGTTGACTTATGCATCTTTAGGACTTTCAATGTGTCGAACATACTAAGCATTTTATCGCTTGCGCCTCCGTGTTTCAGCACTTCTCCTAGCTTCTTTACCTGTACGACAAAATGGGCATTAACCAATCGCGCTTGGTGCTCCCCATTTGGTACATTCACACATGACCAACATATGCTACAAAAGCCTAGAAGCATGAAGAGGTCATACGGAACACAATTTTCTGAATAGGCATACCATAGGTGTCAATTGGTACCTTTTTTTACAAGTTTTCTGCAGGACATTTCAATAAAACACAGCGTCCCAACAGTGAATAAAAACAGTTTCCAGAGTTTCTCCGCTGTTACATAAAATACAGTTCACCCTCCACGGCCGAAACAAACCTTGTTTTTGAAGCGATGTTTGCACAGGTAGGGCAACCGTTTGAAGTTTAAAGAAACGTGTTTTAACCCCAGGTGGAAATAGCATCTTTTTGATGCATTCAGGACATTGTTACCACATCCTTCCCTATAAGTTTTTCTGTAGAGTGTGGTTGGAAAAAATGTCTCGCCAGGCATTTCCGTATGCGCTTCCTCGGCATGCCGCCTAAATATTTCATAGAAAAGAACCTATTAGGGTCCTATAGGAAGATACCACCTCGAATAAGAAGCAGGATACCGTATACGCACCTTTGTTTATGATGGAGACAAGAAATTCTAGTGTTGCTCCTAGGAACAAGACCTAAATATTTGTACGAATGAAAGGATCTTGCTGATGTCTCACGAACAGAAATCTACTGACCTCCTGTTTCAAGAAGAGGTGACTTAATTCCAGCCCACCTTATGTGACTTTACGGGAAAGATTAGCCTGAGACGTTCTCTATACTTAGAATCCAAGAATAATGTTGCGAAAATCACAAGATACCGCTGAACATTACTTCTTGTGCAGCAGATCTCCTGGAAAACGTACCATAATTTAGCTGCCATAAAACGTTGCATAACGTGGATCTCGCAAATATTGACTAATCTCGCCCACCCCAGCATAAACTTTTCGATGCTATTTAATCCACTTTCACTCTTCAAAACTGCTTATTTTCCCTATGTCGGTCTAGTGGTGTCCCTAGATATTTCTTGTGTATAGGGCTCCACTGTAGCTTCTCAAAGACGGTAGGTATATGCTGCCACAAACCATGTCATTGTTCAAAACTTTTGTCTGTATTAATTAAGCGGCCAGCTTGGCCATAAAAATTCTACGTGATCTGCAGTTTTGTTTTCACACTTTCCTTGTGAGTATATATAAATGCATCATCAGCATAGGCAAACACTCGTGCTTCAAAAGATTGCAGCTGAAAACCTCTTAATTCATTACTGCTAATAATTTTCGAACTCATGGGCTCTAAAAACAATGCAAACAGTAATGATGACATAGGGAATCTCTGTCGCACAGATAATTTAACATCAATGCACTCTGTGAGGTCCCCAATCACAACAAATGTGGTGTTACAATTTTGATATGCCGTTCAAACCCCTTTACATAGAATAAACCCAAGGCCAGCATGCTCTACTATATCAAAAAGTATGACACGACAAACCATATCAGAGGATTTTCAAAAATCTACTTGTATCATCGCTGCTCTTCCTGAAAGAGCATCACCCCGCCTAGAAGGTCTATTGACTAAGGAACTCGGCTGCTGGCCCACAGGTCGCGGGATTATATACCTGCTGCGGCAGCTGCATTTTCGATGGAGGCGAAAATGCTGTAGGCCCGCGGGCTCAGATTTAGGTGCCAATTAAAGAATTCCTGGTGGTCGCTATCACCGGAGCCCTTCAATAAGGCGTCTCTCATAGTCGTATGATGGCTTCAGGACGTTAAATCCTACATATTAAATTGAGCATCGCTATTATCTAAAATACTCATCGCTACCTCTATGTAAGTATACTTCTACATTTGGTTACACAGGTCTGATGTGACCCTACTACCTCCTTAATTACACTTCGTATCATACTATCCAACACTTTCATAAAGATTTCGTAATGCACCTTTGTTGAAGTTATAGGTCTATATTCTTTTCTTATTTTACACTGTTTCATCAGTACACTTCGGTATCATCACTGTGTGTGGCCGCACAAATGAAGGAGGTATATGCCCTTTTCAAAAAGCTTCAACAAATACTTGTTGATAGTGTGATAATGTAAATGAAGGCATAGTGTGGCTTAAACGCCTTATAAAAGCAGCTGGTAAACCATCTGGACAGGTAGACTTCCCGGGTTTCGGGTCATCTGTAGCTTTTTCTACTTTTTCAGGGTAATTTCTCTTTCTAATAAACTCATTTGTTTGCTTTCAAGTTGTGGTAATTCATCTAAAAAATCCTGCCGAAAGTGCGGATTCGAGGATTCGCCCTAAGCGATAAGCTGCCTATGGTTATCTACGAACTCTAGTTTAATTGCATTCTGGTCCCTCGCTACAGCAAACGGATACTCTATTTCACCTGTTTCATTGCTACGCACATCAGTCTTCTCGTCTGACAGTGCATGTTTGTTTGGCATTTCTCCGACAAGATGTTACTCTGATCGAGCCGGAACAATTGTTTCTTTGTTATTTTCGTTTTCTATAGCTTCAAGGCTTGCCTTGCTTTCGCTTATTTAGTTTATGAACAACCCAGGACTACTTCTTTATTCAAGTACCTAACTGTCTAGATGAGAACGCAAGCATCTTCCTTCCCCATGCGTGTGAAACTTTATTTGGCATCCTCTTTCTATTGCTTTGAAATTATTGCATTGTTCAAAGCCTTTTCATTTTTCGAATTTAACATGCTCTTTTTGAGCAACCAAATGTTCAATTTTACTCTTGAAGAGTCGAATAATCTCTTCATCATTCAGCAGCTTTTTATTAAACTACCAAAAGCTCTCATTCAAATGTCTTTTAAATGCGAAATCACGACCGCAGCCCTACCATGCTAAAGCGCAAATTCATTTCAATTACCTCAAAAGCACACAATATTTCTCACAGTACACAAACATTCACACAACGTCTACGCTATATTACAAGACTCCCACTCTCCATAGCTCCCCGCCCGCGCTGCACACCCACGCTGCAGTTGCAGGAGATATATAGGCACCATAAGCTACCTCCCAAGTAGCTCTAGAAGGACCCTTATTTTACTAATAACTGAGCAATAAACATGCACGGCATAGATATTTTTTCGCGTTAGCCTGATGAACGCACTTCAGCACACATGCCTTTCATCCTAAACTGACCTCATATTCAATACTTTTTTGCACTATAGCAAAAGTTTTGTATCAGTTGGTGCTTTCTCGTACGATATGAATGTGCGGCAGGATTACAGTGCCTTAATCTGTAAAATGAACTGAATCATACAGAAAGCCTGAGTGGCCGTGCATGAACACTGCAACGACACACATTTAGCAGGTCCAGCGATGAACCGAGATACACTGCCGCTACCGCGTTCGACGACTAGGCCTCACTCAGGGGTATGCCACGGTTCTACAATGAATGAGAGCTGGCGATCACAAAATGCTTGCTGTCGTACAGTTTTAAACTCGTTATTTGTCCCATGCACAGATACAGGTGTCCGCTATCCACAGAGCTTAAACTACGGAGCGATGGACTTGAACGAAAGTCACTCAACGAGACAACTCACAGTCGCGGTTCCTGTTGCTCGTACGCATTGCATGGGAATGCATCCCGTACGCCATTTCTGTGTGCCTGCGCGTCGCTCGGCGCTCGCCTCCACTTTAGTCATTTTGCCACTGCGATCGCTAGGCGCCAAAGACTGATATTCTTTCCAGCACACTTTATGTTTTGCGAAACACATTCTTTGCCTCGTCAGTGGTCGGTGCTAGCTCGCAGAGTTCGCTATGGCGGCCGGCTTGATACCAACGGCATAGCGAGTCCTTCTTAATATCAAGATATTGCAGCCAGTGAAATACCGGTGACACCCTGAGAAGCCCCCGTTGGCGGAGACGGGGCAAGCACGTCGCTAGCGCAACTATCACACACCTTACCGGCCAGCCTGCCGTGGTCGAGCGAAGCTTACTTCGGATCGCTTCGAAGTTTTAGATTGTCTGCCCGGAGCAATCACTGACGATTGTAACAGCTCACATTTATTAACATTAAATTAGTCACAGAATTTTTTTTTGCAATTCGGCGCTTTGAAGCAAGGCATGCGCGGCATTTCGTTGAATAATTGGTTCGATGTCCAGCGTGGCTGAGCGGTGCGAAATAGCTGGAAACATTTACACTAAACACCATCCGGTTGTTTTCAAACGCTCGCTGCACCGATAATTGCGTTGCCTGCCGACAGCTGCTCACATGGTCAGCCACACAAAGCGCTGGTCTTTCACACCGACGTGCAAACCGATGCCTGTGCATGCACACACACACAAGCACGCACGTACGTCCCGACCAAAAGGGATTTATAAAAATCCCATAGGGAGCGTTTAACCACGTGACTTGAAACTCCGTGAGGAGTTTAACAAGGTCATGTCGTTCATAAACTACGTCATTAAGCAGGGGGCGTTTTATGACGACATGTACTGAGTTCAATCCGTACAAGGGAATAAATCATTAGGGCTGGAGAGTTTCGGGGGCGCATATGCTGTAGGAACTCTCATCTCGGCTAATTTTGCTTACATTGTAGTCGGTGACTGCAACTTAAACATTATACAATACCGACCGTTGCAGTCGCTCTCACGTTTGCACAATATTTCAATGAGAACTACAATTTTCATTATTATTGCATCCAAAAAAAGAAAGCGAGCCCTTAAATTCACACCTTTTCTTACGTTATAAGGGGCAACGCTCAGGTAAAAATGGCTACTGACCCATACGATACCCAAAGCCTTGCCCACTAATGGTGATTCTATGCATGTAGATGCGCGAATTTTTTTCTCAGCACTTCAGTTGAAAGAGCCCCAAATAAAGGAGCGGTTGATCCTGCGGTACGTCGCGTCTTGTGAAGTATACAAGCTTGATGATTAGTCCTTGTGTAAAACGGCGCATAAAGAAAAGGGACGGGCTCACTGGAATACAGGGCAGTGCCTGTTCAGCTTTTTTACAGCCCATTTTTTGCCCTTCCGGTTCTAATAATGAATTCGAATAATCTTGCGAAGTTGGATGACTACTCATTTTCTTATATTTTGATGCCTCTCTCCTTCTCCCAAACTTCAGATGCGCGAGAAATCATGACAGCGGTTATGTTCTTTACTATACATGTCGTTTTGATATGTTTATATGCTGACATAAATTATAAAAAACGTAAGAATACACATATTTATGGATCTTATTGTCTTGTAAATTTTAAATTTATTGCAATGTGACTTGAGCAGAGTTTGCTGGGGGTCCTCCTGCAAGCTTTTAAGCGTGTTTCGGTTGAACGAATGGTTCAATAAAGTGCCAAAGCACTTCAGAGATTATGTCAAAAATGAGATCGGCAAGGGCTGCGACCAGTTCCAGATTGGTTGGTGGTGGTGGCTGCTCTTCCGTCGGTGGCAGATCCGGATCTTCAGGGGCACCCTTCACCTGTTCTTGATTATTATCAAGCTCACTGTCAGAGCTAGACTCGCTCTCGCATGTATCGTGCGAAGCTTCCCCGTCGTTCATTTGTCCAGCCTCGCTTACCAAATGATCCGTGAAGTTACTTTGGCGCTTCATGTTCTTTTCACTGCCGTCCTCGCTTGATGACGCTTTTTGATCTTTATCAGCTACTAATCGGAACACGTTGTTCTGTGCCCCATTCTGCATATCAGACCGCAATTCCTCTTCGGCTGCAGTCCCTGAGTACGTACTTGTGCCTTCGCTGAGCACTTCTTGGCCCCTGCTTTCATTCGCAGAAAGGGTGTGGCATAAGCGAGGCCTTTTAGCTGCTCGGTCCTGGCTGGCTGCCATGCTAACCATCGATGCGTTTAGTGGGTGAACATTGTTGAAGTCTTTGTCACTTCGATCGCTTGTTTTTGTGGCTTTCGGCGTCTTTAGAGAGCTATATTGTGAAGCGCTGATTCTGCTTTTATGCAGAGAGTCGTTGTCAAGGCTCGATATGTCACCGCTCGACTCACTCACCGTCTTGGCCTTCGGCCTGATCTTGCGCTTGGTCGCGCGCTTGGGCGTAGATTCGCTGAAAGAGCTCTTGCTGCGCCGTCGCTTTATGGACTTGTTTTCGCTGCTGCTTCGCGAGGAATCACTGCTCCATCCACGCTTCTTTCTTGCATACCTGAAAATTGTCAGATTAGGGAAAGGAGACAGCTGCGCAACAAAATAAGCAAATTGATTAGTCTCGTTCTACAGTTTAAAACTATCCGCTTCTTCAAAAGCTGTCGCTGATGGTTATTGGAAGAAAATATTGAAGAAAAAATTGCCCGCAGCTTCCCTCGGGGGAACACTGAGGAGGATGCGGAGCATATAATTGGTTAACGGGGTGTTAAAGTGCGACTTACTTGGGTCGATGGCTAAATTGGTTAACGTGGTTGTGAAATGGGGTGTTAAATTGCGACTTACTTGGGTCGATGGCTAAATTGGTTAACGTGGTTGTAGGAGGGGGTGTTAAATGAGTGAACACGTACACACGTATGCGAAAGGGCGGCGCTGGTCAAAGGGACGTCGATCATTGTGTTTGTGGATTCGTTGGAATTCATTTCACCGCGACCTTGGACGTCGACGCGCCGTACAAACGAACCGACGAGCGGCAACTGAGCGAGCGAGCGCCGACCTTGAGTATATATACAGCGCGACGGCGCATGCGCTGTCAGCTGTCGAATGTTCTCGAAGGAGAAGCGCGCGCGGCACAGATGGTGGGCGACGGCGCGATGGCGCATGCGCACGTGTCAGCTGTCGAATGTCCGAGAAGCGGTGCGGACGGCGCACTACAAGGCGCGAGTATAAGATGCTTCCGCATCTAAAAATAAGAAAGAAAACTACCTTTGTTGGTACTGAGGCTTGCACAGGGGAAAGAATGTTTGTCACGATCATTACGAATCATTTATTATTCAGGAATGAAGAAAGGAAGGCGGAAAGAAGCTACCAGAAAAAGAAAAGGAAGGGAGGTTAACTAAAAGGCATTCGCCTAGCTATTCTTGGACTTTGGCCATCTTGCGAAGGATGGAGCAAAATTTCTTCCAATGATAAACAGCGCCCACGGTGATGACCTCAAAAATACGAAGACACATTACTAGTGCTAATCACTGAGGGAATCATTGATAATAAAACAAGGTTATTCATACAATGACATTTCCAAGCAATGCCAATTGCGGGAGTTTTAATGTTGAGAAACAAAACGCGAAGAAGCACCGAAATCCAAGGAATCATTTAAATTCAAATGGGCGTATTGAATACAACTATAAAAATTGAGAAAATGAAGTGGCTGCAGACGTATTAGACTGACGCTTGCTTTCCTGCCAGTCGTCTTTAGGGCTAATATAAGAATCAGTTTGTACTGCTTCAGTATTATATTATATACACATAGTGACTTCCTTCATGAGCTATTGCAATACCGGTGTCATCTGAATTGCTGGGGTAAATTTGTAATCTTCATTCAAGTCAATCCTACATTGCAATGGCGAAATATACAGGTTGTGCAAGGAGCCGATAAAGGAACGTTGAACAAGTTTAATGCACTCGTACGAGCGAATATACGTTGCAGCGTGAACGAAGACGTGCGACAGCGTTACGCGTGCTTGTACGAAAATGAAAACTACCTGTGTTTCATGCGGCTATGGCTGCCGCTGCTACTGCTACTGCTGCTGCTGCTGCTTGTATCACTGCTTGTGGGCCAATGTTTTCGCTCTGACTTGCGTTTCTTCGAGTCGCCGTTGTATGTGTCGGTGCTGCTGCTGCTTGGAGTGTAGCTTCTTCTCTTCGTGGTGCCTCTACGGCGCTTGGCCATTCTGCTTGTGCCTGGCGTCAGCGACGACATGTTGGTGGAACCGCAGCAAGTGATGGCTCTCTGTGGACCATGTGTTTTTTTGCGGGAGCTACGAATCACCTCGCAGCTAAAACTATGCGCGGCCCATTGTACTGCCAATCGTTACTGCTGCCTCAATCAGTGGTTCATACCCACGAGGTGTATTTACCACGCAGTCGCTAGTATTGTCCGTACGCACATAAATAAACAGATCGAGTGAATAAAAAGGAACCGTGAAACTTAGCTACATGAGAAAAATTTTGTATTCCGAAAATAAACCGATAACAATTATTTCGCTTGTCTGATATACCTACTATCGATGATTGACCGAGAACAGGGCGCCCAGATGTGTGTGATACGAATATGTAAGTTATACGTAGTTCATTTGTTTATTAGGACGTTCCCGGGGTTTCACGCATGTGTAACACTATTTAAAAAATCGAAGCTGCGTACTCTCGGGGCTTTCCCGATCTGGTTGGCAAAACGCCACTGCCATATCCTAGCGAACATGTGCCGAAAAAGTGACAAGCGTCACTGCTTGTCTCCTTGCTGAAAGAATTTTCTTAGCCATCCTCAATAAACACATTGGAATTTCAACACCTAAATCATCGTTGAAACAGTAAATTATATGACACGCGTGCAGTTGAAGTCGCAATCACAAGGCTGAGATGTCATACCCCATATCAAAATTTTTATTTACACACAGCTGGTCTGGCTGCTTCCCCTAATTGTTGGTTTTGTAGAGTTCCTGAGACATCAGAACATTATCTGATATAATGTAAAATATACGCGGCATTGCGCCAAGTCACAATAGATGCCGTGCTCCGTTTCGTACGATTGGAGTTGACCACTCCAAATGTACTTCATTTGGGGGCTTTTTTCTCTGGTGTTCAATGACGGGTAAGTTGCGGATGCCTAGCAGGAGCTTATTAAAGCGTCAAAAAGATTCACAATGTAGAACCAAATAGTATTCCTAAATTACCCTTTTTTTCAAACTGCTTTATTCATTCATTTGTTTATTGTTGTTGGTGAAACCATCTGCTTCATTTTCTGTATTCGTTATTTCTAACTGTATATTTATCATTCAATTTCTGCCTTTTTCAAAAGTTTAAAAATGGTGAGCTAGCAAATTAACAGTATTTAATCAAAACTACCCGGTTCTTGGCCAATTCTTTAGCGCAGGTGTGTGCAAGTTTCAGGGAACTTCCTTCTTTTTTTCTTTGCTTTGAGGTGTCCAAAATCAACGAAGCTGTCTTTAGTATGCTTAGCAGCTGTGTGCCAGACCATCACTTACTAGAATGACAGCGAAGGCTGAAACACGCTCACCCGAAAGCAGAAACTGCTCGTCGGCAGCATTTTAAAAATGTCTGGTGCCTTAAGAAGCAGTAATACCAAAAGGCCCAGGCACTCGAAAGCAACCGCCAAGGGGATAATGAAGCGCCAGGGGATTACTTCAATGGGGAAGCAGTTGTTCTTGTCATTGTCAATGTTCTAGTCATTACAAAAATTTCCATTACAATGTCGGCACTAATCAGTCATTGTGATGCCATCCAATTGTTGGCAGATCAAGGTAAACGACTTTCTGTTTAGAACACTGTAACTACTGCATCATGCCATAGTTGTAGTGGGGTTTCGAAAAGTGAACGTTGGTATATGGCTAAAACAGTGATTTTTTCAGCTGAGAGAGGCGGAATTCGCTGCTCAAAATCTTGAGCAAAATCTTGAGTGCTGCTCAAAAACTTAAGGTGTTCAGACAACTACTATAAGAGAGGCATGCATCTTTGCAAATATCGAATGTGATCAACCGATCCGAATGAGTGTACCATTCATGACTGAATGTTCGGTGAGAGTTGGGAGTGTGTTTGAACGCCGTCGACGGCAGCACGCCGCGGTGGTCTAGTGGCTAAAGCGCCCGGCTGCTGACTCGAAGGCCGTAGAATCGAATCCCGCTGCGACGGGTGCATTTTCGATGGAGTCGAAAAATGCTGTAGGCACGTGGGCTCAGATTCAGGTGCACGTTACAAAACCCCGGGTGGTTGAAATTTTCAGAGCCCTTCACTACGGCCTCTCTCAGATTCATACGGTTGTTTTGGGACGTTAAATCTCACACACCAGTTAATTAAACCAACAGCGTTGACACCATAGTCAGTAGTAGTTAGATTACACGCAACACGCATGCAATCTGGGAGCTCTGCGCGTCTGTAGAAGTGTCACTGGCAGTGCTGTGGTGCCAAAAAACATGCAGTATATAATCAAGATATTTTGGCCCCATTTTTTTCTTGGCCGCTTCTGGTCAAAAGCAGTGGTACTGATCGACGTTACTGTATAAACCTACAACACGTGCTGACGGGATCTGCGTTAACATGACAACTGTTTAACTTCGCCTCTGATAAAGGCATTCACTAGACTCACCCCCACCAATCAAAATGTGCTGTGTACTGCCGGACTAGGTTATGTGACCCTCTGCCCAAGCTAATTTTATTCGAAGACATTAAAATGAAAGAAAACACTTACGATACTCAACTAGTTAAATAGTTACGCATGCGAAGACCGGCGCCGATGAACGAGGTTTCAAATGCGTGCCAGCATCTACTCTTTTTTCAATCCTGGATGGAATCCACACATGTAGAGAGGAAATGCGGTGAAGTTTTCGCCACATCTATTCAATTCGCTACGGGGCTCCGTATCCGTGCCCCAGAGGAAGCGGCCCTATTCTAAACCAGCCTTCAAAATAGCTGTGACAAACAATATTCGAGATTTTAATTCAAAATTTTCCTGGCCACGCACAGCCTGCCGTAAAGCGTGGCAGAACGTAAGCGGACTGTCTGTAGGCGGCTTTGACAAGGCTGCAGAATAAAAACTTCATTTTTGCGCACTGAGTGCGCTGCGCCACCGCTTCCTTTGTACAACTACTAGTCAGTAGAAAATGCACAGTAGCACATTCATTTGCATCTGAGGCATTAACACATAAAGTACCCACAACACTGGAATCCAACTCCGGACAGCATGCTTGCATTAGAAGCAGGTACTTTGCCAATTGCACTACAGCGCCACCGCACGCGAGTGCATTTTTTCGCGGGGACGAATACCTAATAAGTGGTTTGTGAACCATCGGTGGAATGTAGAGCTTCTTTTTTGTCATGTCCTTACAAGAAAACGCATAATTGCGGATCTTTGCGATGTGTACATGCGATGGCAATGGCTCACACACTTGCGTGCTGCGACCAGTCTATATCCACGTCGTAGTATTTTCTTCCAAGCATGGACCCTCTACCGCTTTATGCCCCAATCCCACTACTGCCTTGTGGCAGTATACCACGTGGCGTTAAAGCACCGACCCGGTGCTTGTCCCGAAAGCGGAGTGTTGGGCGACATATAAGGCTTCAGTGTTACAACGTGCACAACAGTAGATGGTGATGGCGTTGAGTGCGCTCCATCAACGACTAGCTGTATCTCGTAGATGAGGTTAGTGACCTTGCGTACGACTTTGTATGCTCCGTTATAGTGAAATAAGAGCTTTGCTGAGAGGCCGATGTGACGACGGGGGGTCCACAAGAGTACTAGTGAACCGGGTGCATACGAAACTTCACGGTACCGATCGTACCAATCTTTCTGAAAGGCTTGAGAAAGTGTGAGTCGTTCTCGGGCAATCTGTTGTGCTGCGTCGGCTCGTTCAACGGCATCGCGGACGTATGCGACAGGGGAGCATGAACAAGCGGGAAGGAGTGTATCGAGAGGCAGAAAGAGTTCACGTCCATAAAGCAGGTGAAATACCTGAGGAATAGCCTGAGGTTTCATGTCTGGAGGAGTTGTAAGCAAAAGTGACGTAGGGTAAAGTTGCGTCCCTGTCGCGGTGATCTGGAGAAACATACATCCACAACATGTCGGTGATAGTGCGCTTCAGGCACCCTGTAAGTCCTTTATTTTGTGGATGGTATGCCGTCGTGAACTTGTGGTTCGTGGAACAGGAACGTACAAAATCCTGGACGACACGAGATAAAAAAAATGGCAGCATATCCACGGAGTGAATGATGGAGAGTGGGGCGAAGCATTTGTCCGTCCATGCGTCCGTCTCTGTGACCGTCCATGCGTCTGTTTGTGCGCCCGTCCCTGCGTTCTTTCGTGCATCCGCCCCTGCGTCCGTTCATGCGTCCATCCATGCATCTGTTTGTGTGTCCGTTCGTTCATCTATTCAACACTCCAAGTCCCACCATCTCGCATCTTTTTATCATATATTCCCCATATAGAAGCACCGCCATCCAGCGGACATTCCAAGGACTAAACGAAAGGTGGCACACGCACACTTTCTTACGGCCTGTGCTTTGGGTCCACTTCCCACCTTTAACCACCTCGAGTTCATGGTATATTCTAGTTCACTGTATTCCTGGCACTGCGACCAAACGCTCGCTAAACCTTTCGAAAACCAAGGAGGTTACGCCCAGCGAGTATAACGTAGCAACCTTTCCCTGTCAGATAAGGCTCAATTTACATGCCAATGGCTGCTAATGAGAAATGAGAGACAGCAGAATTCGGCTTTTACTTTCTTACGGCTTGCGCTTCGTATCTACTTCTCATTTTTAACCACCTTGAGTTCATTCATGGTATATACAAGTTCATTGTATTCATGGCACTGCGGCTCAACGCTCGCTAAACCTTTCTAAAGCTAAGGAGGTTACACCCAGCGATTATAATGTAGCGTCCCTTTCTTGTCCGATAGTGCTCAATGTACATGCCAATGGCTGCTAATGGGGATCGCAGCGTGCGCGTTGACTAAATGCCGAATGCTCATGTCTCTGATTCCCCATTAGCAGCCATTGGCAGGTACATTGAGCACTATTTTTTATTGTTAAACAACCCACACAAGAAATCTCTCGCTGGCGCCACCTTGGAGGTCAAGTGTTATACCTATTTCGGGTATGTGCCACTGGTGGTTACATACGAGGGACGCCCAAGCCACGCCATAAGGGGCTTCGCCCCTAAAAGTATCGGCCTTGGTCAGTAACAAGCTGTCGAGGAGCACCGTGATGCAAAACGATGTCGTGCAGTAGAAAGTCGGTGACATCGGTAGAGCAGCTGGTTGGCAGAGCGTGGGTGATTACGTAACGTGTCGCGTAGTCGGTCGCCACGGCAACCCATTTGTTCTCGGATGCAGAAGTGGGAAATGGCCTGATAAGGTCGAGCCCTACGCGGTAGAATGGTTCAGCAGGGATCTCAATAAGGTGAAGGAGGCCAGCTGGAAGCGATGTTGGTCGTTTTAGACTTTGACAAAGGTCGCAGCTAGCGACATACTGTTGCACAGAACGATATAGACGTGCCCAGAAAAAATGGCGCCGGACACGATCATAAGTGCGGGTGACTCCCAGGTGACCAGCGGCAGGTTCATGATGAAGCTGTCGGAGAACATCTACACGCAAATGGGAAGGCACGGCGAGAAAGTGGTGAGGACCATTAGGGAACATGTTGTGGTGGTAGAGAACCCCTTCATTAAGGAAATGCAAGTTCAGAGAAGTGGGTAGAGTAGCGGAACTCAGGCCTTCTATAATGGGAAGTATATCCGGGTCGCAGCGTTGCTCAGAAGCGATATCAAGAAAGTCTGATATTGATAAGACGCAAGCCTCAGTAGCTCTCTCTGTGGCGTCTGGCGGATCCACTGGATACCGCGACAGGCAGTCGGCGTCCTGATGGAGCTGTCCAGATTTATACACGACCGCGAAGGTGTATTCTTGGAGGTGGAGAGACCAATGACCAAGACGTTCCGTGGGATCCTTTAGCGACGAAAGCCAGCAGAGTGCATGATGATCAGTTAGAACAGTAAAACTGCGGCCAAACAGGTACGGGCGAAAGTTAGTGACAGCCCAAGCAAGAGCAAGACACTCTCTTTCGGTGATGGAATAGTTCTCGGCAGGGGACAAAAGGCGGCTGGCGTAGGCGATGACGCAGTCACTTTCATGCTGACGCCGAGCTAAAACAGCACCAATTCTATGGTCACTCGCGTCAGTACGAATTTCTGTCGGTGCGGTCTGATTGAAGTGAGCTAAAATTAGCGTAGGCATGAGGGCTGCAATGAGCGCCAAAAATGCAGCACTTTGAGGCGAATCCCAAGTAAATGGGACGTCTTTTTTAAGAAGATCTGTGAGAGACCGCGCAATATTGGCGAAATTCCGGATGAAGTGGCGGAAATAGGAGCACAAACCAAGGAGGCTCCGGACATCCTTAGCAGAAGAGGGTACGGGAAATTGAGTCACTGCACGAATTGGGTCACTGTCCGGGTAGGGCTGTACACCAGATGCGTTAACGAGCAGACCAAGTACAGTTATTTTGCAACGGCCGAAACGTCATTTGGAGGAGTTCAGCTGAAGACCAGCGTTGCGGAATACTTGGAGAGTACTGGACAGTCGCTCAAGATGGCTCGCAAACGTCGGTGAAAAAACAAATATATTGTTACGAGTAACTTGTTCAATGATCTATTTACAGCGCACAGAACTCGACGAGCAAGATGGCGCCAGACCAGCATCCAACAAAAACTGACTTCGTCCTCCTCTTTCATGCAGCCGTGTTTAGCGGCTGTTTTGCATCATAACCCCCGGCGGTTGAAGCACCGTCCCGGTGCTAAATTTACGCAGATGATGTCGAGATGTCGAAGGGGGGTAATAGGGCTTTAGCCGAGACACGTGAACGGTGTCGCTCGGAGCTGACGATGACTTTGTCGGATCGGTTGGAACAATCTCGTACGTGACGTCTGTCACTTGGCGAATGATACGGAATGGTCCACTGTAGGGCGACAGCAGTTTTTCAGACAGTCCCACACGCCGAGTAGGTGACCAGAGGAGCACGAGAGAACCCGGAGAAAAGTGCACGTCCCTATGGTTAGAATTTTAGAGCTGTTGTTGGCGCTCCTGTGAAGCCTGTAGATGGTTATGGGCGACTTGACGTGCGTGGTCGGCGCGGGCAATGGCTTCCCAAGCATATTCAGCGGCCGCAGGTAGTAAAGTGTCTCAGGGTAGAGTTGGGTCACGGCCATATAGTAGGTAGAAGGGCGAATAGCCGGCAGTGTTTCGACGAGATGAATTGTAGGCGAACGTCACATACGGCAAATGAATGTCCCAATCATTGTGGTCTGGCGCAACGTATTCGGCAAGCATATCGGTTAGGGTCCTGTAAAGGCGCTCCGTGAGGCCATTTCACTGGGGATGGTACGAAGTAGTAAATTTGTGCTTGGTATGGCAAGACCTCAGGATTTCATGAACGACAGCTGATAAGAACGTGCGGCCACGGTCGGTGAGAAGTTGACGGGGACCACCGTGCACTAATATTATGTCGTACAGCAGAAAGTCCCCAACGTCGGTAGCGCAGCTGGTCGGGAGTGCTCGTGTGATTGCGTACCGCGTCGCGTAGTCCGTGGCAACAGCAATCCATTTATTTCCGGCTGTGGAGAGTGGAAAAGGGCCCAACAGGTCGAGACCAACTCGAAAGAAAGGCTTGTTGGGAACGTCGATCGGATGAAGGTAGCCGGCTGGGGGGGCAGACGGCGTTTTGCGACGCTGACAGGGCTCACAAGCGGCGACATAGCGTCGAACAGAGCGGGCAAATCTAGGCCAAAAAAACGGACGTCGTACCCGATCGTATGTGCGAGAAACGCCCAAATGGCGCGTCATGGGAGCGTCATGAAGTTGATGCAGGACAGCGGAACGCAGGTGCGCCGGGATTGCAGGAAGTAAGTCTGATCCGAAGGAATCAAGGTTGCGGCGATATAGGATCCCGTCTTCCACCAATAACATTCGTAGGGACGGGTCGCGTGGTGTTGACTACAGTTTGTTAATGATGGCTCGTAAAGAAGCATCCCGACGTTGCTCTTCGCCAATGTTTAACAGCTGCGACACGGAAAAAAAACGTCCGTGATAGCGTCGGTATCGGTTGCTTCGTCAACAGGGTAGCGGGATAAACAATCCGCATCCTGATGTCATCGTCCTGTTTTGTACATTACAGAGAACGTGTACTCTTGAAGGCGTAGAGCCCAACGAGCGAGTCGTCCCGTGGGGTCCTTCAGGGAGGCTAGCCAGCAGAGCGCGTGATGATCCGTGACAACACGGAATGAGCGCCCGTACAGGTATGGGAGAAACGTGGCGACTGCCAATACAAGGGCGAGGCACTCGCGCTCCGTGATGGAATAGTTGCGCTCGGCTGGAGATAGCAGTCGACTTGCGTAGGCTATAACACGGTCGTGTCCGCGTTGTTGCTGCAATAGCACAGCTCCTATGCCGTGTCCACTGGCGTCCGTGTGAACCTCGGTTGGGGCTGATGGATCAAAGTGAGCCAAGATTGTTGGCGTTGTAAGCAGTGTCGTAAGTTGCGAAAACGATAACGATTGGTCATGGCCCCAGGTAAACGAGGCGTCTTTCTTCAAGAGGTCTGTGAGTGGGTGCGCAATGGTCGCAAAGTCCTTAACAAAGCGTCTGAAATATGAGCACAACCCCACAAAACTGCGGACATCCTTTGTGGTCTTGGGAACGGGAAAGTTCGTGACTGCGCGAATTTTCTCTGGGTCTGGACGCACGCCTTGGGCGTCGACAAGGTGACCGAGCACGGAAATTTGACGACGAGCGAAGCGTCACTTGGAGGCGTTAAGCTGGAGTCCGGCTCGACGAAAAACGTCCAGAATAGCTGACAAACGATCAAGATGCGAGTCGAATGCGGGCGAAAAGACGATAACATTGTCAAGGTAACACAAGCAGGTGGACCATTTCAGCCCTTGGAGCAATGAGTCCATCATTCTTTCAAATGTGGCTGGTGCATTGCAGAGTCCAAAGGGCATCACCTTAAATTGATAAAGACCATCAGGAGTGATGAATGCGGTCTTCGCGCGGTCCATCTCGTCGACGGCTATCTGCCAGTACCCTGATCGAAGGTCAATAGTTGAAAAATAAGTGGCACCGTACAGGCAGTCGAGGGCGTCGTCGATGCGAGATAAAGGATAAGCGTCTTTTTTTGTAATTATGTTAAGGTGACGGTAATCGACACAAAAGCGCCATGTTCCATCTTTCTTTTTAACAAGGACGACTGGAGAAGCCCAGGGGCTGCATGAAGGCTCGATAATGTTTTTCCTCTTTCTGGATGACAGAGCGTTCAGCAGCGGAGACACGGTAAGGGCGGCGATATATTGGGTTGTAATCGCCAGTGTTGATGTGACGGGTCACAACTGATGTCTGGCCTAAAGGGCGGTTGTATAAAATGACTATGTCCGCACAGGATGTCAAGAGACGGTGGAGGTCTTGTGCTTCGGAGGGCGAAAGATCTGGCGCTAACGTTTTGGCAATGTCCATTCTTGAAAGGTTACGTACAGTGAGCAAGTTGACGTGAGGAGTAGGTTGCTCAGCTGACAGTTCAGAGATATCACACTATTTCAACGACGACACGATGCCTAGTTTAATACCAGCAGGCAGCACGTGCGCAGCGAAACAAAAGTTCGAAAGAGGCAAATTGGTCTGGTTGTGGCATACTCTCACGACGGTGCGCGGGACAGCAATGGAATGCTTTAGCACAACGTCGGTAATGGGTGAAACGACAAATTCACCATCGCGCACAGGCGGATCACACGATGTGCACGTAAGTCGCGGCTTTCGGCAGAAGATGCAGAAACTCGGTGGCACAAAGGCGACTTTGAGCATCACGGACAACAGAGGCGTTAAAAGGCAGTTCCAAGTGAAGAAGGCCTGGCGAGCAGTCGATAAGAGTGGAGTGTGCAGTCAGGAAGTCGAGACCGAGAATCACTTCATGTGGGCACTGCTCAAGCGCGGTGAACAATACAATTGTCTGACGGCTAGAAATACACACACGAGAGCTGCACATGCCAAGCACGGTAGATGTGCTTCTATTGGCAAGCATTACTGCACACTTAAAAGGAGGCGTGATCACTTTTCGCAGTTTCATACAGAGAGCAACGCTCATGACTGAAATTTGTGCGCCAGTGTCTATGAGGGTTGTAACGGTTACGTCATCCACCAAAAGGTCCAAAATATTGCGGCGTGTAGGAATTGTCAACAGAGGATTTGCAGACCAGGTCGTTAATGCAGCGTCACGGCCGGGAGCTGCATGGTCTAGTTTCCCGAGGTTGAGGGCCCAGGTCGTGCAGGGGACCCGGATCGAGGAATCACCGGCAAGAGAGATCGGTGGCCATGGGGTGCTGGTGACCGGCTGAACCTTAGGCCCTGAACGTTAGTAGCAGTAGGCTGGGGGTCGTACCGAGTAGAAAACCGACAAGAGTTGTCTTCAAAGCAACGCCATGTCTCAGTGTTCCCGGATGAATCGGACGTCCAACAATTGTGACAGTAGCGCGCAATGTGTACGGTGCGAGAGCAGTGAAAGCAGATCGGTCGATCATCCGACGTCCTCCATTCAGCAGGGTTCCGGTAGCGGGAAGGTTAGCCTGAAGGGTACACCGGGATCTGGTTAACCGAAGCCGAACTCTCCGTAATGCGTACAGCACAAACAGGTGCGATGCCAGGATTTGCTAATTCTTGGTGAATGACCGCTTGGATGAGGGAGACGGTGGATGCGTTAACTTGAGGGACGTTGGATGCGATGGCTGCAGGAGTCATTGCTTCGAGTTCGCGGCGAATGATCTGGGTGACATTTTCGGATGATGAAGCTTCCGTGAACCTGGGGCAGTCTTCACAGGTCGAAGTGGCAGCAGTATTAGGCAAGCACGCAAACTGGTGGGTTATACGACGGTCTTGGCGTGCTCGAAGCGCTGACATTCCTTCACCATCACGTCGATGGTGGCGCAATCTTTAACAATCAACAGGTTAAAGGCGTTGTCGACAATTTCTTTTATTATGTCGGCGATTTTGTCAGTTTGGCTCATGTTTTCGTCCACGTTTCGACAGAAGCCCAATACGACCTGTATATAAGATACATACGATTCGTCATGTCTGCACGCGACCTTCCAGGTCTTTCCTCGTGGCCTGCTGTCCCCCAAATGGCCTGCTGAACATGTCGACAAGCTTATTTTGCAAATGTCCCAGCTGGTCAGCTCCGACTCTTGCGTCTCATACCAGGTGTTTGCCGCATCCCGCAAGCAAAATACAACGTTGGTCAGCATAAACGTGAGGTCCCACCTATACTATTCGCTCACGCGCTCGTACAATGTGACCCAATCTTTGACATTCACCTTTTCCTTGTCTGTGCCCGAGAAGGTTGCGGGGTCTCGTGGAGGCAGGAGAGTCAGAGGAGGCAGCTGCTGCTGCGGCTGCTGTTGCTGCGGCTGCTGTTGGTCTTATGGGTAGGCCTGTCGAGCCATTGCAGGAAAATGAAGGTGGCGACTACTCCAAAGTTCCGTGTTGATTTGCCGGGAAAGCTAGGTAAATCTACCCGCACCTCCACCAAGAATCTTACAAGGAAACGTATAATTGCGATATTTACGATGTTTACATGTGATGGCAATGGTTGACACACTGGCGGGCTGAGACCAGCCTTGCTTTGCTTTGCTATCCTAGTTATATGGCACGTAAACACTTTGGGGTATAGGCCAAGAATGCAACGTAGAGGCTGGTATATGGTGTTTTAGGTAAGCTACGAAGTTTTAAACAAAAATTAAAGAAAAATTTGCCAAATATACGTAAAATATTCAATTTAACTGCATTTATTATGCTTTTGAGCCAGTATTACAAACTGCCGCAATAACCTGACAGGAATAATTTAGCAACTTAAGTTTCAACCTATCCAAATGACGAAGAATTTAAAATACCAGGTTAAAATTACCCTCGTTGAGTATTTATAATGAAATTACACACTGCATCAAATGCATCTGTGTGGCAGTATCCCTGAGGCACCGAATCTCAAAATATTTTCCTCCGATAAGGTTTAGCCTATTTTTGTAAAAGGAGTAATTAGAAGTCGAGTTCCGATACGTGAATATCTTGCACATGTCAAAAAGTAATGTGCAATATTTTCCAGTTCTCCGCCAAATTGTAAGAGGAGTGATATCATCAGACAAGCCCTGTACCGGTAAAAGTTTAATGAGGGGACACGACATCGAAATCTTGTGATCATCACTTCTGATTGTCGAGAATGGCTCCACGGCGATCTCCATGGGTATGTGTTCATATGGGTAGGTGATTATATATTTTAGGTGGTTATATTCCGTTCACGTGGTTATTTGCTTCCATCCAATCTGTGTGGATAGCTGATATTCTAAACCTGATTGCGGTGAAGTATTCTACCGCTGGGAGAATCTGAATTATTGGGAGATCTAGCGATGAGCGGTCTAAGGCGCCGGCCATTTCATTTAATGTTAACCCACAGTGACCTGGTACCCATACCAATTTTAGGTGCTTCGGCTGAGACGGAACTAAAGATTGTAACGTCCTGATGGCACGAGAGGTATGAGAAGTTGTAAGAGCTGTGCATACCGAGAGCGAATCAGTAATTACTATTGCTCTGTTCTCATTCTGCGGAAATTTTCGCAGTCCCATGATGACTGCCATTAGCTCCGCCTCAAAAACAGGAGTGAAATTGGTTAGCCCCACAGCAAATGACCAGCCGAGTGATTGGGAGACTATTCGTACGCCTGCCATTTCCTCATTGACGGAAGCATTAGTGACTATTATGTTACATGTCTTTGTATGCTGTAGGAAATCTGGTAGCCTGTTCTCTAAGAATTTGCGTGATTGAAATTTAGATTGTGGAGGAAAGATCTCATCATATTCTATATTAAGAATATCGTTTGAGATAAGAGAAGCAATTACGTCACTATTGTTGACATTTATACTTGTCAGTCTCTTTTGTACATAGATTATCTGCGGTGTATAAAAACAAGGTCAATGAGCGAGAAAGAACGAATCTGGGTCACTGACGAAAACGTATTCAGCTCTTCACACTGGTAAGCTGTAAAATTTTAGAAATGTCTGTACTATTAACAAGTGCAATCGACAGAGCAATGTAGGAAGACCCGCTTCCTGACAAATAACATGAATTGCTGTAAACATAGGGAGCCCAAACACAAGCGCAGAACTCATCATTTCCACAGCAGTACTCAGGTACACTTGTTCGCTAGATCGTAATTCAACGTCACAAATGCGGTGCTCGAATTCAAGAACTTTAGTAGCTATCCAAGAGTGAGAAAATTTTGGTCACCTACGCCCTCAAGCTGACTTCTGCACCTCGTCGTTCAAGTTCATCATGCGATTGAGCAACTATATTAAAACATCAACTCCCCAATTTTCAATCACTTTCTGGCTCACTGCCTTCCGTTTATTTGTTTAGAGCAATGCTTTCCAAAATACACCAAGTGAAGTTGTTTTATAGAACATGAGCATGAATATATACAGGCCACTGTTTCAGCTTTTGTGCATGCACCAGTACTCTTTTGAGTGCGCAAAAAATATATTACCTTGAAAACTGATAAAAGGAATGCTGTTCTTAGTATTTTAGTGAACTGAAAACAGTAACACTCAGACTGTGCTAGTCCCAGCGTCTGCCCAAATGCGGGGAGATGTATAGTATTCTGAACAAAGTGTGTCGTAGGGCACTGAACGGGTAGCCATCGTAAGCCATCTTATAAATAACAGGGGGGCCAGTGACGCTTGCTTATTAGCCAGCAGAGTCTTCCTAAAAGATACATCAAAGTTCATGAGGCTTTCAGCATTCATGAGACTGAATGTTTACCGAAAACTCTGGGTACACTTTCTTGCTGCCCATGCATTTTTAAAAACACACAAGAAAACGCAAAAAATAGATATTGCTTGCTGAAAATTAATGCCGGGATTTGCACTTAATGAGCGAAACGTATAGAGTACACTGTTGTTCTTGTGATATGTTGACGAGATTGGCAAAGAAAAAAAAACAGCGGAAGTTGGCTAGTTCTCGTTACATACCATGTCTTAACACAAGCCAAAGGAATAATAGATGAAGGCTGGTATGCGTTGTTAATCATTGCTCATTGCATTGAAATCATTGCATAAAAGGTGCTCTTATAAAAAATAAAATTTATTCATCCTCAAAACTTACTGCAGGGTCTGCCGAGTAGCTTAATTAAATCTTGTTCTACAAGATAAAAAACCGTACATTAAAACTTCAGGCAAATCAAAGTGAACAGTTTTGATTAGTAACTGTACATTGATTTAAACTCTGCAAATGCCATAGCAAAAGTATTTATTATTATTGGTGCTTCACTCCCTCCTGTTAAAACCTGTAAAGGTGTGTTTGCATGAGAGCATTGTGTGAAAGCACGATAGTATTGCCTTCGCAGTAGCATGGCTGCTGGATACTTTTTTTATACAGCGGCCATGACTGTAGTTTTCCCACGCGCATCAGGCACTTCACAATGTTTTGCTGCATGCCTAAAGCCCTTTGTTATTGTTTTTTGCTTTTTATCATACCTTTTTTTGCATTGCCAACGCGGCACCCTGCGCACAACTAAACCCGCAAGCGCCCGACCGACGATGCGGACGAGCAGACAGAACGCAGAAAAGTTTCTTACCGTTCGAGCGTGCATATCGTCTGGCTTGGTAGCCGCAGCTCTAGGCTTTCTCGAGGCCCGATACCTTCATTAAACAAATTCACTTGCAGCATATGCACACTTTTATTGCCGCCGCAAAGAGCAGTTCACGCCCACCCCAGAACAAGGTAAGTTGCTAGCGTGAAACACGCACACGAGGTCGATGCTGCCGAGCAAATCGGAAACGATCATCACAGCGAGGTGGCCCCGCTTCCTCCCCCTCTTCTTTTTTTTCGCGCTTGAGCCCGCCGCTGAATGCTTGCTCGTCCTGTGACGGCGGCTTCGGGAACAGGTGCTGTAGGGACAGCGGCAGCTCTGTCCCTTTTTGAGGCGAAGTTTCCTATGCCGTGGGTCGTGCGTCTGTGATATATGAGAAGTCGTCGTAGTTGGTAGCCACCTCCACGGCTTGACTAGAAAAGCGGCACGCGCGCACCCTTTTCATTTGAGGATGAAACCCGCGCAAGTTACCCATGTATAAAAAGACTTGTTTTTGATGAAATAACTTACAGAAACAAGTATCGCTCATTTATTCTTCATTAAAATCTGCCTTGATTTTGATGCTCACTAAAACGAAGTAGTATCAAAAGGCCGCGGTGTCATGATTATAGTGAACTAGTGCCAGGAAATATAGGCGGTGAAACGTGAAAAGTAGACGCGAAACGCAGGCCGTAAGGATACAACTCATTTTTCGACCTACTTGATGCTAGGCAGCACACTTTGTGTTGTTATATATGATTTCCATTGTTACAAATTGTGTTTCATTGCATCTATTTTATCGTTATACAATTGCATCATGATATCGTATTGAATTCTTCTGTACATGTATGCCAACATTGTCATGTATATTAGAGCAAATGTCTTCACTATAACGTAATGATGTTGGTCGTGATACATAGATGTGTCGAAATGTATGTGTCCTGTTACTAGAATGGTATGAAGCCTTTGTGTTCTGTACGTACTGGAAATGATTTTTTTTCTAAACAAGAAAGTGTGCGAGTGTCACCTCTCGTTTAGTCCTTGGAATGCCCGCTGGATGGTGGTGCTTCTATATGCTGAATATATGGTGGAAAGAAGCAAGATGGCGGTACTTGGAGTGTTCACTAGATGTACGGACGGATGTATGGATGGACAGACAGACAGATGCATGGACGAACGCGGAGACGGACAGATGGATGGACGCACATAGGAACGGATGCACCGACGGACGGACGGATGGACTCACAGATGGACGGATGGACGGCGGAATCGTCGCACATACGAATGTACGAACAGACGGACGGACGATTCGCCCCACTCATCATCATGCACTCCTAGAATATACTGTGATTTTTGTTCCTGCCTCCACGCTTGCGCCCACCACGCATGCGTTGTGAAGCTTTCATGTCACACGCCTCGCTTTTACGCGCCTATAGGCAGTACCCCCTGCGCCACACGGCTGTCACAGGCAATTTTTTGTACGGTGGGCTGAATACAAACAGAATTCCTGTCAGTACGTAGGAGCGCGCTGCCTCTATGCCGTTTGTCATTGGGCTCCTGTCTGAGAATGCACCAGGAAGCCGGCATCGCACCTCCACCTCAGGGTAACTGCATCCCTCCATCCAACCGCTGTTTCTGAAGAGGTTTCAACGACGCTGAAGTTTCTCACAAAGAAACGTATTCAATTTAAATTCCTTTTAGTTTAATTTATTTTTCCTGTTTAGCACGTGCTGGATGGTTCAGTTGACTTAAAAGCTACATAAGTAGCTTGATGAAAACCAACGACAAGACTATACTAAGTTATACAAAAGTTATACAAGGCAGTAACGACAAGCACTTCCGTGCAGTGGTGAGCAAATAAAAATATTAAAACAATTTATTGGTATATTATAATTTCATATACAAAACAATCAATATATTTCCAGCACGACAACTGCACAAGAAAACAAGTGAAAATGAATGAAATACACGTGCATAAATAGAAAAAAAAATGTTGCATACAATATCATACAGCAATAAGCCATTCGCAGAAACGGTAACAATACAGAATAATAACACCGTATTACCACAGCATCACTAGCTCAGACGACGAATAAGCACTGGACAAATTATGCATAATGCCGCAAGTAATTTATGTAATCGTAATAACTCTGTTTAAAAAAACTGACATCACTTACACACAATTCACTTGCACAGAATGTCACAGTATGTGACATTACCTTTGAATGAATTTTAAATTCACAGAAGTCTTTTTCATTAAGCAAGTGAACTTCGTCAGATTCATTTTAAGTAGAGGGCAAAGTATATACGAACAATAGGTGTTTATATTGAGTCCTGAAATAATTGAACTGACTATTCTTCACGGTTTCTCGTGTTCCCATGAAATGTACGACGCTCTAATAAGGCCAAATGTTTTATGTAGTTCTTCAAAGGTTCACAAGCACATCGCACAATATGTAATGAACGGAAGGTATAAAGGTTGTCGATACTAATAATATTGTATTTAGGAAACGCTTCTCTAGTGCTAGAATAATAGTCTGTGTTGACAATATAGCAAATAATCTTCTTTTGTAGCATCAGAACTCTACGTATGTATGTTACAGTAGTTGTGCTCCATGCTAAAGTGCATTATTTAACTGAGCATGAAATAGACCATTGTAGATATGTAATTTGGCTTTTCTAGGTAGCAAACTACGACATCTTGATAAGACACCTGTCAGAGAGGAGAGCTTTTCACAATCCACATGCGTGTCCCAAGTGAGCTGGGAAGAAAGTGCACACCAAAAATTTTTTGGCTGTCAAAAATTTCCATTTTTTTACCTTAAAAAGATTGCACACGCAACTAAAGCAACCTATTCTTGGAGCGAAGAATAATTATTTTAGTTTTCTTCGCGTCATTCCTAAGCTGATTTAGCTGAGACCAGACAGACAACCTTTTTAACAATTCATTACACTGAGTTGGTAAGTTGCGCAAGTCGTTCCCCACTAATATGACAGTGTTGTCATCAGCGTATATCAAAAATTCAGCATTAGCATCAATATTCACAATGTCATTATAGTAGATGTTAAATAAAAGTGCTCCTAAAACGCTTCCCTGAGGAACGCCAAACTCGTTTATAAGAAAAGACATGTGACCGTTGACATAAACACATTGGTATCTGTCACCCAAGTAAGACCTAAATAGTAATAAGCAACTACCTCGCACTTCACAGCATTCTAGTTTTTCTAAATAAATGTTATGACTTAGGCAGTCGAATGTCTTGCTGAAATCTATGAATACCGCCAGTGATAATGTTTTCCCTTCTATGTTTCTTATTATTGTTTCTTTGATTGACAGAAGGGCTGTTGCTGTTCATCTGTGTTTCCTGAATCCGTGTTGCGCGTCAGTTATAGGATGAAATTCATCCAAGAAAAGGACGGACGGGATAGCGGGAGTAACGTGGAGCTAGACGAGGACTTTGGTGTGGCAAAGGTGAGGGCGGCACTGCACAAGCTCAACACGAAAGCAGCAGCAGGCCCGGACGGGATAACAAACAAAACACTGCGTAACTTGGAAGATGAGTCGATAGAGCAATTGAGAGCTTACATGAACTAGTGCTGAAGCACAGGCGCTATACCATGTTCGTGAAAAACGGCATGCATATTTAGATCCCCAAACCAGGCAATTGGGTAGTGATTGAGAGTCTTCGACCAATATTTCTGAATTCCTGTGTGGGTAAGGTCATAGAACACGTGGTTCTCGCTCGTCTTAGCAACTACCTTGAGGACAAAGACATGCTCCCGCGCACGATGCTGGGGTTCCGTCGTAACCTTTCCACGCTGTACGTTATGCTTCAACTTAAATATTATATCGTAGACAATACCAGACGATCTACAAAAGCAATACTTGGGCTTGACCTCAAGAAAACGTTCGACAACGTTGTACACGCCGCAATACTTGAAAGCATACGAGCGTTAGAACTGGGCGACAGATCGTACCACTACGTATGGGATTTTTTTACAGGGCACCGGTCCCGCTTAGCGATATAGACATGGGTTGCACGGGCACGCCACAGTGCTCTGTAATTTCGCCCATGCATTTTAATCTCGTTATTGTCGTGTTACAGCGAAAATTGACTGAGATAACAGGCCTCCACCACAGCTTATACGCGGATGATATCACCCTCTGGGTTTCCGAGGGGAATGACGGACACATCGAGCAAACGTTGCAGGAGGCGGTCGACGTGGTACAGGACGACAACCTTCGCGACACGGGCCTCGAATGTTCCGTGGCTAAGTCGGAGCTCCTTCTCTACGGACCGATATGCAGGGGCCGTGAACCCAAGAACACCGATTCTTCTAGTGAACGTGCAGGTGGTATATCAAAGTAGTAACATCGGACGGCGCCATCATCCCACACGTTAACAACATCCGAGTACTGGGCTTGCACCTGTCGGCCGATTGCCACAACGGTGAAGCCATACGCAGAGTACATGGTGTTGACATTGGAACGCTCCGGCCAATGCAATGAATAACAAATTGTCATACCGGAATGAAAGAAAGCACTACTATTTGTCTAGTACATGCTTTCGTAATAAGCCACATAACGTACGTCGCCTCCTACATTAAGTGGCAGGCGACTGAACGAACCAAGCTAGACCATCTCATTCGCAAGGCGAACAAACGCGCAATAGACTTACCAATAAATACTAGCACAGAAAAAGTTCTCAAGCTCGGGCTGCACAATACCCTAGTTGAAACTATTTCAGGCACACAACATCACCCAGTTCGAACGTTTGGTAGAACCAGAACTGGTCAAAACATCCTTGAGAGACTGGGCATAAACTACCACACGCAGCGCGGCGAGAAGTTCAGAGTACCCAGACATACTCGAGAGCGCATCGTCGTTCTGACGCTGCCCAGGAATATGCATCCAACTCATCGCATCGGTCGCCGGAACAAATGTGTGCGAGATCAGGAAAAGAAATTTGGCAACAGTCAAGACACCGTTTGCGTAGATGCGGCGCGTTACGAGCTGCAATGCGGTTTCGCCGTAGCATCATGAATCACGCCGGAACTTGTGTCGCGAGAGCAACATACGCACCGAAGAAACGGAGGTGGCAGAAAAAGCAGCGATAGCCCTCGCTATAGCTACTACGGATGCCGAAGTGATCATAGGCGACTCTCAGGCGGCCATACGCAACTTCGCCAGCGCAGGATCTCCCGCGAAGCAGCACACATTCACAAAATTCGCAAAGGCAGTATATGTCACAAAAACGACAGTTCACTCGTATGGACGCCCGCCCACACAGATCCTCGATTCGCGGGCAACGCGACTGCCCACGCCACGGCTCAAGGTCTTACGCGCTGAACTGTGGCTCCTGCCAGGATGCCCGATGTCTCGCAGATATCGAGGGAAATGCGGGAGTGGACGTGAGGGGATCGCACGACCACTTTCAGAGATATTACCAAACACTACAGACTGAACAGAAGCAAATATCAACCACCACACTCAAAACAAAACAAGAAACAGGAGGTTGCCTGGAGACAATTACAGACTCACACGTATCCGAACCCAGTGATCCTACGCCTCTGTTATCCAGACATTTATACATCCGACGACTGTAAATCGTGTGGAGCAGGAGTGACGCTGCAGCACATGCCGTAGAAGTGTACCGGTAGCGTGCACCAGTTCGCTATGAATCGGGTAGACATGGAAGTCTCGAACCACGAGGCACAATGGGAGGCGGCTCTTCACAGCTGCGACCTCGCCGATCAACGGTGGGCAGTCCGGCACGCCCAGGAAGCCACCCGTGTCCAACGGCTCGAGGCTGTCACCTAAGCTGGGGTGTTTGTAGCCCTACCCCACAAAATACTGCCGGGCATTCTCAATAAAGTTTTTCTCACTCACTCATTCATTCACTCACTCACTCACTCAATGTAATAGCGCCGGTCTAATGGCCAATCTCTTGTAGTGGTTTCGAGAAAACGTAGGCGCGAGCAAGCAAGCAACCAATGGGCGCTCGGCACTCTGCCGACAAAGCTACCCAGGCAGATGTGCAATATCCTACAAAGGTGTTTTATATATCTCAGTCAATATTTCTCACGTGGTGCATACGTATTGACGCGTATAAACGAGGTGGATTAGTACTACCGTGTGTAAAAGGTAAAGCGAATCAATGTGGCGTGACACTTCATAGCTTCTACATGGAAAGATTTATTGGTGACGTAATTAATGTATGGCCTCTGAAATTGCAAGCCGGTCGGCTATAGCATCGGGAAGTGCCCCTTGACGCAGTTGTGTTATCCGCGTTTCTCTTGAGATCGCGTGTGACTGTTCTCTGTGTTTTTCTGCTCCTTTCCCTATGGTTCTTACCTAATGCAGGGAATTGGCCGAGTGTTCGGTGAATTTTTTTCCAAGTGTTATTAGCAATACTTCTTGTCAAAGCTAGGTATAGTAATACAACAAACCAAATCGCAAAACCGTAAAATTGAAATATTTAAACGATGAAGAATTCAGCTCGATATGTTTTTAGTCAGACTAATAAATTTTTTATGGCGTAGTAAACATCCCTGTGACTATAGCCCAGACTATAGGCGCCAAAAAAAAGAAAAACTGATTCGGATGTTTCCAGACCCAAGTTTTGAAGAGGTGGTGCTATGAATCTTCTCCTCATTGACGTTCACAGGTGATAGGATGGAAAGTAATGACTAATTGTTTCCTCCAGAGAGAAGACAGCGCTTGACTTGCTCTATGCAGGTAAAAGTTGAAGGAAGTATCCCGGTCGCGAAGTTTGGTTATAGCTACCTGCATTATTCTCGAGCACAATACCTCATTGTTCCTGGGAAGTAATAGGTGCTTATATTCTGGAGAAGCTGTCAAGACAGCGTCTGATAAGCATTTTTAATGTTAGTGTGTAGATACATGAAATTTGATTCTATGCTGTCAGTGGGAAAACCGAAATGATAGGCACCAAAAGTGCCGCCTTTGATAAAAAATCAATGTTTTCATTTAAAACAACCCCCTTGTGTACTGAAACTCAAACTAAGTGCAAACATTGAAGGTGCGTGAGAACTCGTATTCGGAAAAGCTATAGTAGATGTGTTTCACTAGATGTGGAGAAAGAAGAACACGCTGATAATGAGTCAGCGATAATTGCTACTACTGAAATATAACTGGGTAACTTTTGAAGAGCTAATAATATGGCGAAATTCGTGTATAAAAAGTGGGATGACATCTTGCAATCGTAAAGAAAAACAACACTCATGTTCAGGGCAGAATATTCCTAGGCAAGCTTTTTCTCCTGTTTGCGATGCATCAGATGCAAGGAACACATTCGTTGTAAAATAATTTGGATGCTCTTGTAACAGTCTATTTAAAATTGCGCGAGGAAATAATCTAGCATGGTTCGGAAAAATATTGTGGTAGACAATGTCTATAAACTCAGGTTGCATCGTCAAAAGATTGCTCGTTGTGGGATTATTTCAGCTTCCACACGCACCAAGAGTGGTTTTCCGCCCCGACTGCTTCGAGTGCCACCGAACCAATTATTAGGACTGCTGCCATAAGCGCTGCTATTCTGCAGCGCCTAAAGCGGAATACAGAATGACGGAGGTCCATGCGACATGAAATGCGCGCGGTAGTACGAGGCTCAAGCTATGAACTTCCACCTAGCGTGTTGATGAGGCGCAGCTGGGTATGGTGTATGCATTACCACGGCTGTATGTTACCTTATCACTCAGAATGCACACCGTGTAGCTTGTGTCCTTAATTAATGGCGCTTCAAAGAAGTGCATAAGGAGTAACAAATGTTTATAATGTAATTTATGCTGCCAACTTTGCTTTGGATTCACAGTAGCCTTTGTCTATGTATATTTTACCTTCAGCTACCACAACAGTTAAAGTACGGTCATCCGGGCTAGCCGTCCCAATGTGGATATTTTGCCACCACTCATGACCTCAAACGGTGCTTCCACTATCAATGAACAATAGATGTATGTAGAAACTTACGTGTGTAAATTAGAAATAATCAGTCAATTACTTTTGCGAAGACACGTTCCACTTTTGTTTAGACCAATATCTTGGACGGAGGATCGATTGAACAAATATATTGAAAGTAGTCCTGTTTGTTTTTTAGGCCGTGGCCGGCGGCATCCCCGTCGGCATCCTCAGATTGAGACGGGCGGCTTTGTCGTGAACCTTCTTGACAACCTTTAAAAGGTCTTGCGAGATATTCGCTATTGAGGAACAGCATCAACCTCTCCCCTTTCGGGTCGGGGTCGGCGAGAATGGTGCAAACTATCGAAAGCTTCGCCGCTGGAAGCTTCTCAAGGGTACGGAATACAATTGCGACACATTTATCTGTTTTCTCAAAGAATAATACACTAATAATTTGATGCTTGATTAACAATGCAGCACTGGTTTGCATGGACCTAAAGGGGCCACGCAGTACTTTTTCAGCATAGTCAGAAAACACTGGTGATCCAGGCTCCCGAGAACTCACGAGCCAAATAATATATCGCAGAAAGCGGCCTGCAATTCACAATATCTTATCAAAGTCAGCTGAAAACTGATTTCTCTTGCTTCGACAAATAACAGAGTAAACTCGTAAATCATTCGTAAGAGGCCTTCTGTCGGTCATGGGCTGGTGTGAACATCGCGCTCTCAGTCATTAGAGTGATTGCCGCGGAGAGCGCGGACTTGTTCACGCGTCCGCATGCATTCACGCTAAAAAAGGCACGATTTTAGAAAAAAATAAAAAAAGTGCTCAAGGTCAGTTGGTGTGCATGATGTGTTTTTTTTGCCTTTGTCATGCTCCCCCCCCCTCCCCTCATTCTTTAGATTCCAGCGCTTTCGTGGGGACGAGAGAATAAAGAATTCGATTGCAGCGTGCGACAAATCTTTATAACTCCGCTCGTACAGGACGGACTCTAAAAATATTTGCGGCTTCAAATTCGTGAGGCAGTAAGATTTTTTACTGTACCCATTCCACGGTTACTTAAAGAACTGTTGATAGGCCCCTCTAAGAGTTCTGTTGTTTGTTGTGCTTTTCGAAACGAAGTCAGTTGATGTTTAGCGCTGCCCTGTGCACTGTTTTATCTTCTTCTCTTTCCTGTTACTTTTCTTCTAATTCTTGTGGTTAATCAAAAATGTGCTGCACGTCTTATACCCACAACTCACGCAGCAAGACTTTTTATAGAGCCACCAATGAATCTTTATTCACTCATTCACTCACACATCACGAGTCGGGTTTGTGTGGTGCGATTACATACACTGTGCGCTGTCTTTGTTCCTAGTTTCGGATAGATTTAACTCATATTTTGCTGTGTCGGGTAAGTACCCGTCTGCAGTAACCGCAGGCTCAGCCTGTTTTGTAAAGTCGCCCTGCCATGGTGGTCTAGTGGCTAAGGTACTCGGCTGCTGACCCGCAGGTCACGGGTTCGAATCCCGGCTGCGGCGGCTGCATTTCCGATGGAGGTGGAAATGTTGTAGGCCGGGTTGCTCAGATTTGGGTGCACGGTAAAGAACCCCAGGTGGTCTCAGTTTCCGGAGACCTCTACTAGGGCGTCTCTCATAATCATATGGTGGTTTTGGGACGTTCAACTCCACATACCAATCATTATTTCATAAAGTCATGAAGTTTCCTACAAATACACTATAGAGAGAACTCTGCTGCTAGTGCCCATGAGAGCTGCCATGGGGGGTGCTTTAGCGATCATAAGAACGATGGTAGCCACCATAGTAATAGGTAGCACATATATTTGTTAAACGTTTTTACTTTCAACTCCGGCTGGCTGCGCGTGGCTTGAAGCTACTTTCTCACAAAATGACAATAACAAGTATTCAGCATTCGCCACCACCACCTTAAACATTTAGGCATTCCATTTTGAATGAGGTCCAGATGCTCGAAACAGTTTTTTATTTTATTTAAAACAAAACCGAAAAACTGCAACTAATGACGCCATAAGTGCGTTCGAAGCCTGTAAGCACGAATATTAGGCATTTATGTACTACCCATCATTTTCCTGGTCGCTTAACAATCGCAGTGCCAGAGTTCCCTGAAGGTATTTCGAGGAACTCTCTGGTGTTATTATTTTAGGTGTGGTAATGAAAAACGCGTACGCCCCATCAGGTCATGCTTTGTAATCTTGTTATGCGGCAGCAGCTCTTCGTGTCCCACGTATTTTAATGGACGTCGACCTGGAGTATGAGAGGCATTGCAGGCCAGTCCTCATACCCTCTCTTTTGCGACCTCATTTAAGGTTCGCTGGGGTTCCATCCTCTTAACTCATGTGGGCAGCAAACCATCCTATATCATTTTCTGGTATTTCTCCTTCTGAAAACAATTTTCACGCATTTGGCTACTACGCCTTTCTCTAACCTTTTCACCGCCCTGTTTGAGTCACTGTACACGTGACATCATTCTTGAGCCCTGACCACCAGGCTAATGAGGTCTTCTCCGCAACGAACTATTTATTACAGAGTATGGTTGTAACGTCCCGCGTGTCTTTTTTGTTGTTTAAGAGTTCTGCCTTGTTTGCTTTCTTACCTCTCACCCAGGCTGCATAATAATCACCGCCTGAGTTCCCAGCCTCTCGATTTCTTTAGAGATCACTTGCTCCCCCAACTTGGTCCTGTTAACGTTAAGCATCGGATCCATCTTCCACGGAAGAGGAGTGGCTTTATCACATCTCTCTGCTCGCAATTCATGACCACCTTAAAATTCTCGCGTTCAGGCATCATATTTGGATCTAATCTTATCACGCTGATTATCCTCCTACCCACGGGCATCTTGTTTATTCGAGCGAGTTGCGTTACCTATTGTGCCCCTGAAATCTCCTTCAAGGTGTTATGCATTCGTAGCTGTGCTATTTTCTTGTTCGACGAGCTAATGGGCAACCCGATGGTGCCCTTTTTTAGCTTTCTGAGTAGAGTATTTACCTTGCCCTAGTACATACCTGCCCGATTTTCTAGACTTCATCATATCTAAAGATACAAAAGGTAAAGACGTGGACCACTCGTGGCACACTGTCCTCTCTTATGCTTCTGTCTCTGTTTGTTATTCTCTTTGTAATTCACACAACCTGGGCTGTTTTCACCGGGCTTTTCTGTATCGAAGTAAAGTTACCATCCTTGTGGTCGATATAATGCTTCAGTATTTAAAGCCCTTGAATTGTGCAATTTTAGATCCATCTTGGCACTTTTGTGTTATTTTGGGTTTCGTATTGGGTTCGTACCCCAAGGGCCTTTTACTCTACCTCTCTTTAAAAGAACTTTGCCTTCGGAGCGAAACACCTCAAGCCTTTTTTACTTACAGTTACCTCGACCACTCTAACGCATTCCTGCATTCTCGTCTCGTTTTTGCTCGTTTTCAATTGAGCACTCCAGATGGTTGCGACATCCACGTATATCGCAACCCCCCCCCCCTCCTTAATCTTTTCTACTTCCTCAGCAACTCCGCTCATGGCCAGATTGAAAAGCACTGTAGACAACACTGCTTCTCGCGAAGTGATTCTGTCGCCCAGTCTGTGTTCGTCTTTCGACCTCAGTTCTCCAAGCTTGAAGCTGGCTTCTCTGCCTCACGGGACGGATTTGATCGCATTTAAAAGCCTTTCTCACAATTTTTTATCTGACAAAACATCGAGTACGGATTTGTGCGCCAACCTAATCAAGGCTTTATCAATTTTTAGCGCCCATATCACTCTCGTGTGCTTTGGGCTTACCTGCAGGACTTGGTGTCAAGAATAAAGCATGGTAACTCAGGACAGAATCATAAAGTTTTAAGATAACATGTCTCTTTGTTCCAAGTGTCCCGTGAGTCTGTTTACAATAATGTTTCCATTCACATTGCAGAAAGATTAGGTAAGGGTGATGTTGGGGAGGTTTTCGAGCCCCAATGGTTTACCAGGATTGTGCATTAGATCCGTTGAAGCCCTTTTTCACTTGCCGGCGTATTTCCTTTCCTTCCTGAGATTGTTAAAATGATCTGTGAGGAAATAAGGGATTCCTCGTCAGAGTTCGTGAGCAGTTTGTTTGTGGCGCCGCCTGGCCTTGCTGCTTAGGTACTGATGATGTCATTCAATGTGGACCCCAGGTTCCCTTCATAAATTTATTGTGATGCTCACCTCGTCGTCCTGCCGATCCAAATCGTTTATTGAATTATGTTTTGTTGTTTTTCATAATAATTTACTGATCACAATGCGCTTGCTAGAATTCATGTCACCAATACTTAACAGATGCTTACACATTCTAGCTCACTCAGTGTTTGATCTTATCATCTGAATCGCTACTTATCTCGTACTTTTCTTCTTGGAGCGTTCTTCGCTTTGTACGTTTGGTACCACTATCTTCTTTCTGAGCCTTCTGTCAAGCCTCTGCTATTGCCAGATTGAAGGGTGAATTGCTTAACTTCTATAATGTGGGCTAGTTTACTGTCCATCCTTCTTATTTCCTCCCCCGTTTTGATATCATTTGTGACTTTGCATAAACACATGTGAACAGATTTTAAAAATAATGAGACCCTCCACCCTCCCCTTCCTTCTGGAAAAACAATTCTAACTATAATGAGCTTTCAGAATGCCTTCAAAATGGAGGCACATCTACGTGCCATTGAGATCTCTTATTGAATGCTTATTTAGTGACCAGTAGTGAACCGTTTCCAGCGCTACTGAATGTCTTTGTCCTTGTATTCAATGGCATGCATTTTGTGCTCTGCTGCAAAAGAATGTGAACACGTTGTGTGACCAAAGTCGGCGCGTCATTAAAATCTATAGCTGTTAGCGACCCACGAAATTAGGAGATTTGATTGATTTGTGGGGTTTAACGTCCCAAAACCACCTTTTGATTATGATAGACGCCGTAGTGGAGGGCTCCGGAAATTTTGACCACCTGGGGTTCTTTAACGTGCACCCAAATCTGAGTACACGGGCCTACAACATTTTCGCCTCCATCGGAAATGCAGCCGCCGCAGCCGGGAATCGAACCCGCGACCTGCGGGTCAGCAGCCGAGTACCTTAGCCACTAGACCACCGCGGCGGGGCGAAAAATTAGGAGAACATCCTATTATTCTTGCCAATGATAATAAAACGAAATGTGTGTATTACAACTCATAGACAACTGTTGGGAACGGAAAAGTGAGACGAGAGGCTTGTGAAGCGTTACGTAACAAGAATAACCATCGACCACAGCAAATTGTTTTCCCACCAGGTGTATGTTCGTGCCTGAAAGCCTTGCAGTCTCGCAGTAAAGTAATGAAGAGCTTGCCGATGTTGAGAGCAACAACTCTTCAAATTGAATGTGAAATAACTTGTTCAAAGTGAGCGCTGTACGTGTTTGGTGCTTGGTTGTGCGGGTGCGTTTGTGCGAATGCGTCGTTTGGTTGCGCTCTAATAATATTTTTTGGAACCATTCTTCAAACCATACACTAGCCGCGTGCGTCTCCAATGATGTCAAAACAGGTTTTTTTTGTAGTTTTGGTTGACGACACGCACCTTTGCATGGTGCGAAACAACGACCACGCTAACAAGAAGTCCCTCACCGATGCCGTAAGTAATGATTGACAATGCAGTTGTAGTGCTCCTCTTATTTTTCATTAAATGCGAAGCAGTTCTTAGCAAACTTCGGCGACATTGAGCGTATCTATCTATCTATCTATCTATCTATCTATCTATCTATCTATCTATCTATCTATCTATCTATCTATCTATCTATCTATCTATCTATCTATCTATCTATCTATCTATCTATCTATCTATCTATCTATCTATCTATCTATCTATCTATCTATCTATCTATCTATCTATCTATCTATCTAACTATCTATCTATCTGTCTATCTATCTATCTATCTATCTATCTATCTATCTATCTATCTATCTATCTATCTATCTATCTATCTATCTATCTATCTATCTATCTATCTATCTATCTATCTATCTATCTATCTATCTATCTATCTATCTATCTAGCCACCTACGACATTTCGCTCTCCTAGTCGTTTCGTTAATTGTATCTATACCGACATTGGTATAACGTCACACGAGAATATAACGAGCAAAAGTAACTAGTAATAACATGAAAATTAATGTCATGAATGCCATAATTTACATTTCATGGTGTTGCTGCGCTTGCGGTGGTTTCGTTCACATGACATAATGCGAAACTGCTATTACAAACGCGACTGCATGGCGAACAAAGGTGACAGACCCTAACGTACAAATCATGATTTGCATGTCATGTAACTCATGACTACACGTCACCCTCGCGAAGCGCTCGCGGTCATCTCGCTAGCTTCACATGCACTACATTTTCTGTTACGCAATGTCACAGAATTGCGAAGGTGTATAACTAAGGCCAACATGATAATTATGAGATGTGTGTCATGTAGTCGATATGTGAGGTTTAACGTCCCAAAACCACTGTATGAATATGAGAGACGCCGTTGTGGAGGGCTCCGGAAATTTTGACCACCCTGGGTTCTTCAACGTGCACTGAAATCTCAGCAGACGGGCCTACAGCAGTTTTCTCTTCATTTAAAATTCAGCTGCCGACGCTAGGATTCAATCCCGCGACCCGCGGGTCATCATCAGAGTACCTTAATCACTAAACCACTGTGGTAGGGCATACGTGTCATGTAAGAACATGACTACATGCCACACTAACGATGCGCTCTCGGCCGTTCCGCTAGCTTCACATATATTAAATTCGGCATTACGTGACGCGAACGGACGACAAAGGTAAATGACACGTGCAAACATAATAATCATGACATGCGTGCCATGTAAATCTTCACTACATGCCGTTCTCATAGCGCTTTCACGGTCGTGTCTCTAACGTCGCACATACCAAGTTTCTTATTGCGGGACGTGAATGGATGACGAAGGTATATGACTGGCGTAAACATGATAACCATGAGTTGCGTGTCACGTAAGAAGTTGCAACATGTCAAGCTCATTATGCGCTCGCGATCATTTCGCTAGCTTTCCGCATGCAGAATTTGGTTTTACGTAACGTAAATGAACGACGAAAGCGAATGACAACTCCAAACATGATAATCATGATACGCGTGTCATGTAAAACAAGACTAAATTCCATGCTCAGTGGGCACTCGCGGCCATTCCGCTAGCTCAACATATAACAAATTTGGTATCACGTGGTGTGAATGAACAACGAAGGTAAATGACAGGTCCAAACGTGATACTCATAATAGGTGTACGTGTGATGTAAAACATCACTACTTGCTACGCTCATCGCGAGTTTGCGACCCTTTGGCTAGCTCCCTTTCTAACGGAAGGAAGCAGGCCCGCCGATGCCTTTTCCACAATTTTTTTCAAGAATTCTGAAATAAAATGCACATTGTTCTCATCAACTAACGTTTCATCTCGCATCAACCTCAATTTTAGTGTTCTTGGGCCCTTCTGTCATACCAACATCTTTCGCTCCTATGGGACCAAGAATTCGCCTGAGTAGAAAAACCTTCCTGCCTACATCGCCAGCAACCCTTATCATGCATCATTCAAGACTGCTGCTTCTGAATTGTAACACCACTTCTCTCCGTACCACCACAAAGAGAATCGAGAGTATTTAAATAAATAAATAAAAATTTTATAATTACCAAATTTGGTATAACAGGACGTATGTAGACGACGAAGGTAAATTATATAACCAAACAGGACAATAATCAAGTGTGAGTCATGTACGCATGAGTTTTGTCCGCCTCGTAACGTTGTACTGATTTTAAAGTGACATATCAACCTTCCTTATCTGTGCTTCACTTATCACCGATTCATACTGTACGTGGGATATGCCAATTTTTTGTCTCTAACTATTGGTGATTCACTCGTGCCGTTATATTTGTGGTTGTCGTTCAAGACGTATTGCTGCTGGTGTGTATGTTATAGTTTCTAAGATTATAAAGTGTCAGTGTCCCACTTTGGTGGTTTCGGCTGCTGTTTACATGCAACTCAGTTTTGCCGTCAACAATAGCAGTGGGGCAACTCTCTGTACAATACAATACACAAGTACAAATAGTGCAAAATTCAAAATTTCTTAGCTCAGTCAAAGACATCGGCTAAATTTAGAATGTAGAGCGAGTTCGATACCTCGTACACTTTCATTCCTGAGCCAATTGCATTGAACTAACACGCTTCTTACTGACGAGGTTTCACTCTGTTGTCCCAATATTTTGAATAGGAGTCGTACATGACTCCTAGTACCAAAACAATTTCGTCCTACGCAAGCGGAAATCCAGCCATCCAATCCATTCGTAACACGTGACTTGTGAATCGAAATTCGGGTGGACTTCAGCATCAGTATCTATCTATCTATCTATCTATCTATCTATATATAAGGGAAAGAAGTGTATACCTAAGGGCTCGTTTTTCCGTGTTTTAACACAATATTAATGAGATATAACAGACAGTAATGCCAAGGAATGTACAGGGGAAGTTATTTAAACCAATAGATTGTAAATAAGAAGAAAGAAAAGTGGATGAAAAAATTACCAACTGTGAGCAGGAATCGAACCTACGACCTTCGAATTACGCGTTCGATGCTCTAACCACTGAGCTATCACAGCGGCCCTCCCTCCATCCACTTTTTTGGGTTTATCTGTGAATTTAGAAGTAGAAGCGACAATCAGCGCCATCTATAAGCCAAACGACGAGTGTGAAAACACTCTTATGCGCATGTTTGGTGTCACGTAGCACGTGAACTTATAATGAGCGGGCAGCTGATTAATTGTCCCTCTTATACAACCTAAACACACCAAGTCTGCCAGTACGAGACCCTCGTTCAATGAAATAAGGGAAAGAAGTGTATACCTAAGGGCTCGTTTTTCCGTGTTTTAACACAATATTAATGATATATATATATATATATATATATATATATATATATATATATATATATATATATATATCTGTCTGCCTGTATGTCAGTGCATTCATCCGCCCGTCTGTTTATCTATCTATCTATCTATCTATCTATCTATCTATCTATCTATCTATCCAAGCTGCAATATATTCAGCAACAACGCGAGAATCAGATCACGAAGATAACACCACATGGCGCAAGTAGTACAAATAATACGCACATACAAAACATAGAATTTGGTAATCTAGGACATGTTCATCGCATTTCAATCTAATAATTAGGTCAAAAAACTTTGTTCTCGTGTAGTCTAGATTTCGGCTCTCTTCTCGCAGCGGCATGCATCAGCGTCCCAAAAAGTGCCAAGAAGTGCTTTGCCGCAAGACCTTCCATGTGATTCTCAAAGAATATTTCGCCTCTGTGCTCCTGCGCCATCTGTGGTCCATCCTCCCACGCGTGATAAGGTCGCCCAAGGTAAGCGGAGAACGGACTGACATCCGTGAACACCAACTCTGCTAGATGGCCCTTCGAGATTTTAGGAAGCACCAAGCCATCCATTTTTCTTTTTTCCGTTTCTTGGGTCAAGATACCCATTTTCAATAACCATATATATTACCATCAGTAATTCTATGTACGTTCCTTCTGGTCTTCATATTTTTACGTAACGATGCTTTCCTAAATAATTCTATTTATTTATTTATTTATTTATTTACAGGTACCTTACAGGCCCTTGGTTAGGGCATTGAGTAAGGGGGGCTAACAAAGACATGTACAACAAGTAAAAGGGCGAAAGGTGCCAAAACGGAAGCTCAAGACATGAGTAACCAATAAACGAGAAATAAGTAAGTATAAATTGACATCATACATCGTTACCAAAAAACTAGAAAGATGCAGTTCATGGCACGCAGCAGTTAGGAAGTGTACAATACGTGTAAGTAAAATGGCACAGATTGTGGTATAATACACTGGCAAAATCATGAAAGCGCTTACAGGAAGTGTGAACAGTTCGTCCTAAGCAAACAAAAATAAAGCACAAAAAATAAGGGGGCAATAAGCGCATTAGAAAAAAACTTTTTGCACAGCATTATGAATGTCATATACATACAAGAACGAAACTGTGAACATGAAATTATCAACCAAGATGTAAGACCAATTTGTTGCGGAAGGAAACAGGGTTAGTGTCAGATACCACGTTATCGGGAAGATCATTCCACAACGTGATGGCACGAGGCAAAGCGGATGCGTTAAAAAAGTTCGTTTTGCCGTACATGCGCGAGAAACTAAGCCGGTTGTGTAGTCTAGTTGATAAATAGGAGGGTAGTTCAATTGGAAGTCTGGTCATTTTAGTGCTATTGACGTATTTATGAAAGAGGCATAAAAGAGAAATGTGGTGGCGAGTGGATAATAATTGAAGTGAATAATCCATTTTAAGTTGTGTTACGCTGCAGCAGAAATTATAATTACGAGAAATGAATCGGACTGCCCTATTTTGAACTGCCTCGATCATGTTCGTAAAGTAATTTTGGTGGGGGGACCAGATTGGTGAGGCAAACTCAAGTTGAGGTCGAACAAAAGTTTCGTAAGCTAGTTTTCGGACGTTAGCGGGGGAGGAATGTAAGTTACGGCGTAGGTATCCCAGTGATCTCGAGGCATTTGCGCAGATGTTAGTGATGTGAGAGGACCATGAAAGATTTTGTGTGAAGTGTAGGCCCAAATATTTGTATGTGGAAACATGCGAGAGCGGGTCATTATTTATACGGTATGAAAAAATGGAGGGGTCATGCTTACGGCTAAATGAGATGGTTTTGCATTTTGATGCATTTAGAACCATTTGCCACGTCTCACACCATTTCATAATTACATCAAGGTTTATCTGTAGTGCGTAATGATCGTTAACATTTTTGATAGGGTGGTAGATTATGCAGTCATCAGCAAATATTGGTATGAATGATGTAACGCCATCAGGCAAGTCGTTTATAAACATAAGAAATAGCAGCGGGGCGAGCACGCTGCCCTGTGGCACCCCGGAAGTTACATCGCATATTGACGACGAATCGTTATTGACGACAGTGAACTGTTTCCGGAGAGAAAAAAAATTTCGAAGCCATGATAAGGTTAGTGAGTCTAATTGAAGAGCAGATAGCTTTGAAATTAGGCGGCAGTGGGGCACACGGTCAAACGCTTTCGAAAAGTCAAGAAAAATGCTGTCTATTTAGAGGTTATTATTCATGTTCGAGTTAAGGTCAGTCGTGAATTCTAGCAGTTGTGTCTCGCATGACCAACCTTTCCTAAACCCATGTTGATTGCGGAAACAGAACTAGTTAGACTCAAGATGGTTGTAAATGTGCGAAGCGATAATGAATTCTAATTGCTTGCAGCAAATGGATGTAAGGGAGATTGGACGGTAATTTTGGGGTAGATGTTGGTCTACAGACTTGAACAATGGGGTAACTTTTGCAACTTTCCAGTCGTCAAGTATCTGCCCAGACTCTAAAGATTGTTGAAAAATATAGCACAGAATGTTACTGGTAATGGAAATTGTGTTTTTAGTACTTTTGAGTTAATATTATCAGCCCCAGCGGAGCTAGACAGCTTCAGCTTAGTTATCAGACATTCTATACCTTTAGCTGTAATATCGATAGGTTTCATGTACTGGTAATCATAATCGGGCACGTTAGGTAATGTGGATTGGTCTTCCCGAGTAAACTTTGAGGCAAAAAAAAGAGTTAAAAGCAGAACAACACTGGCTGTTCGAAAGAGATTCGTGATTCTCATCATGTAAGGTAATGTGATTAGCATCCCGATGATTTGCAATATATCATTGTGTGACCAAACATGTCATCCTAATATAGTTAACACCTGGGTTTGTTTTTAACCTAATAGGTGAAGGTAGCTATGAGAATTCCAGAAAATCACTCAGGCATCCATCTTTTTTGCTAACTCCCTTCCATGTCCTACCCCCTCTGCAATAACGATATTATGTCCTCAGAAATTCCTATATTGATACTACGTCATCATAATGTTTTATATAACGTTTCTTTGGAAAAACGTATTTGACATATATTAGACATGTTTCATAATAAACGTTTTCGTACACTGTACGCACTATTGAGAAATTGGGGCCCTTTTAGTTTTTTGTTCTCTTGTGAATAAGACCATAAGTGTTATCTCGTTACAAGAACTCCTTGTCGTCTCTTGTTAGATTTTGCTTTAAAATCAATGCAATAAAGTATAAACGAAAATCACTTTCTGTGTTTCCGAACAGGGAGGAGTACGAGTTCTTCACATAATTCACCGCCCTGATAATGTCTCGAAGAACAAAATCTTAACCTGCTAATAGTAGACAATGCCTACGACCTTCGATCAATAACCGTTGTTGCTGCTAAATATTGTAACGGTATTCCTAACCTAATTAAATATCTGCTAATTGTGATGCAGTTACTCGACAAACTCTTTTTATTGGAGAATAACCAATGTAATATTAATATTGTTAAAATGTATGTACATGTCACTTTATGTTTTTTTTGCTACCAGACCGTTTTTGATCTTGTTATTTGTGATATATTTTTGTGTAATTTTAATCGCTAATTGAACTACAACATGTCTTGTATATAACAGGTCCTCAAGTAAGTATGTAGGGTACAGATTTGGGTGTTTTCCCAGAAAAGTTTTGCAAATAATTTCATTAAAAAATAAAGCACTCTTCTCTACGAGCATCCTGGCCAGTGCAAGGAGGTGTTATTATTTCGATGTACTAGTAACAGATCCACATCAGTTTCCTTTTAAACTATATTTTGAAAACTCATCATTATACCGAGAAAGTCACAAAGCGCAGCTTTGAGTTGCTGACACACATTCATACCTTGTTGTCCTAATTGGGGATGAAATATTTATTGATTTTTTCATCTTCTCTGACTATCGACCTCACAAATACCTTACAGTAAAAATAATTAATCTACAGCTTTCAGGTCATATATTGCTTCAAAAATATTTACGAATCGTTCTCAGGTAGCTATTATGCTGCACATATCTAGGCGAGTATTCCTCAAGGCACAGTGTTAGGTGCGCCTTTGCGACTGAATTATAACGACAGAGTTCACCATTTCTTCGGCAGTTCCTTTATTCACAAAAAATAGTTGGTACTAACGTTGTCATAATTCTTTATTATCACCAGAATAAGCTTACAGAATGGCGCAGCAAATGACAGATGCAAATGAACATGCGAAAAACCAAACATTTGACCTTCGCATCAGTCCTAAAAGTCACAGCCTAATAGTTGCGTACCAAATAACATAGTACACTCGGTAAAATAACTTCTACAGTTCAGCGTCCTTGAAACTTTGAGCCTAATAGGAACTGACATTAGAGAATGTACGAAACAAGTGTATACTGAGGGCTCGTTGCTCTTTGTTAGACACAATATATTGAGATATAACAGAAAATGATACCAAGGAACGTATAGGACATGCTTTATGAGTTAATTGAAATGCAAAGGTAAAGAAAGAGAAGTAGATGAAGCGATATTTTGCCGTAGGCAGGGAGCGAACCAGCGGCGTTCTACTAATACTTCCGCCACAAAACTGCTGGTATGCTAAGCCGCGGTTTGCAAAATTACCGGGAGTTAACGTGATTGTGCTTTTATAGTGCTATATGCGCTCAGTGTAGCAAACCAAGCAATCACGTGGTCATCGTGTGAGCTAAATTTCTAACGCAATTTTTGGGCACGACCACAAATATTACGTGGCCAGAATACGTCGCGCCAAGTTATGCAAATCAAAACAATCAGTGTCGTATGAACTGTGCTGCTGACAAATGGCTGTTGATATGTCGTGTCGTGTTGTAAGTAATTTATTCAGTTTTGCGTGTGTGATCAATCAAACATTGCACGTGTACATCTATTAGTTTAATTTTTTTGTGCACGTGCTCAATAAAGTAGAGTGTGTGTACGTTTTAAGTCTGAGGAAGGACCCGAAATGCTGCAGTTGCGCTGAGATACCTTCACAAGGTGATGTGTTGTTTATTAGTTATTTTATGATTCAGTCTGTGTTAGGGTACGTTAGGGATTTATGCGACACGAGAAGCTTCAATCTGTTGAGGATTTACGTTGTGTCGTACACGAGCGCATGCGTGTGTGTGTGTTATTATTTTGTGCGTAACAGAATAGTTCGCGCGCAGGTTTGTGTGGTATACGCGAAGACAAGATGACCTTGGGTGGTGACCAAGAACGAAGATTTTGGGCAGCATTTGCCATTTTCCAAGTGTCCTAGCAGTAGTAATGTAAGCAGCATCTGTCTGTCATCACCGAATTAGAGGAACTGAACGCTGACCTACAACGTATAGGGTGCAGGAGCAGAGACATTTCAATGGCAGCTGCAGCACGTTATTCCAGCGATTGTTCCGTTTGGGCATACCCCTGATAGGTGTCGTAATACGAGACGACGCTTCCACACTTCCCCGACAACGTTTTCAAAGGAAACTTTAGGATGAACTGCTACACACTTTATTATAGAGTCAGTGTTTGTGAACTCATGAGGCGGCTGGAGATGAATATATGTACGGCGATTCCACATTGGAAACGTATCGATATAGTCCTGTAACGCCTCGCTACGTCCGCTGAAGATAGCAGTGTGGCCAATAAATTTAGTGTTGGCCGTTCCACGGTCACCCTTGTTTTGCGCAAGTTTTTTACTACTGCCGTTCACCATCTGGAATCGCGAATCGAGAAATTTCTCAGGGAAGGCGAAGTCGCTGAGCACATTCAAAGATTCAAAGCAGTGAAAGGCTTTCCCCAAGGAGTGGGTGCCTTGGATGGATGACTCATACAAGTTTGGCCCCTGAAAAAGTATGCCACTTACTGTATTAACTATAAGGGGTAGTACAGTGTCATAATGTTTTCTGTTGTGGATCACAAGTACAAGTTTTTGTACATAAATGTGGGATATCCTGGGCGAAATCATGAAGCGAGAGTCTTCCAGAGGTCACGGCTCGCGAAGGTGTTGACTGGTAACTGCTTCACAAAAAACAAAACGCTGTTCAAGGACGTGTGCATTGGTCCTGTGCTGTTTGACGACCAGGCTCTCTCATTGTAGTCAACCATGACGAAGCGTTATCCACATCCTGGTCTTCATGGTACTCTTACGCAGATATCCAACTACCGTCTGTCGAGTGCCAGGCATGTAGTTGAAAATGCATTTGATCGACCGAAGGCATGCTGTCGCATACTGTAACACTTCCAGTGTTACATTGACAACGTGAACAGCATCACTCGGGCCTGCTGTTCTCTACAGAACATTTGTGAGCAACAGATTGATACCTGTGATGCCGTTTGCGTGAATGTTGTCGTATGGGAGGACAGACAACGACCTCCGCAACTTTGTACAACAAGACAAGTGAAACCATTTGATGCATCTATAAAAAATGTCCTTGCCGAACACTGGCATAGCAGAAAGTGAACAGATGGTGAAAAGCTTTGAAAGGAAGGCTACGAAGTAAGGCACTCCGTGTGCATGCTTTCGCATTTTGCTGTGTAATGCTACACAGTTCTTTTGCCCTGTCAGTTTTGAACCGGCATGGTATAATTGTAGGATTTTATGGTTCGACATTGATATTACACGAAAGGGCGTAAGACATGAACCTTCACTCTGCGACGAGCTTACTTGAGTTGCCCCCGTGAAAAGGTGCGGGCGGAATTTTTAGTTTGGCTGCATCACCAGTTGTGTTTACTTTCCTTTCATTCAAACCGTGTCTTTCTTGGTTGTTCCTGAAACGAAACCTGTGTCTGGGCACTGCGAGAAAACTTTTGAAATTTTATTGCAAGAACTGGCTAAAAATGCCCTTTGTCTGAATCTTTTATTAAAAATAGCTTTCCATCATTTGACACAAGCTAAAGTTTATGTCATTGAATTTTCCTTGAAGTTTTACAAGCTTTTTGGTCAGCTTCTGTCTTGTATATTCAAAATTTTTCATGTGCTTGACTTCTTTTTAGTGGCTTTGAAGGAGCAGTCGTGCATAGGTTAGTAGCCGCTTGCGTATTTTTTTTTACCAACATGGGTTCTGCTATATTTGCTAGAGTCCTCAGAGGTTTCTATGCAAGGTACAGACGTGATCTTTTCTGGGGTGTCATTTGTTGTTGCGTCGTCGTCGCAGGGCTGCACATTCTCATCATGTGCAGAGTCCCTCCATGAGGCAATCACTTCCGCCCCTTCAGGCGTATCTGTTCTCTGGAATCTGGACAGCTAAACGCTCAGTAAAAGAACCTAAAGGCAATACTCCATGCAGCTGGTTTTGACATATTTTCACCAAGATGCGCTTTTGGGACTCATGCGTTGGGACATGAAATTAAGTGGCTGCGCAATTCTGAATTTTTATTTTAGATTGCAGTAATTTCTCTTGCTCATGCTTCTTCAGTGCTATGAGTGCTCAAATAACACATACGTAAACGAGCCATATGTTGGAATTGTCCATAAATTATTTCCAAGCCACAGTATTATTCAGTATAGACAATGGGTGCCTGTCGCCCACATATTCTTCCATGAAAATCTTTTTGTCATTTTATGCCACGCACAGTCTTGTATAAATCCAATATAACGGCAAAAGTAGAATCTTTTTGGCAGACACACCTGATATAAGTTAAAAGCAAGCTTTGTGTTTTACATTTATGTTAATGTCAGCAGTGAAATGTAATGCAACTGAAAGTTTTGAAAGTTCTCACAGACTTTTGTGGCGTGTTGTTCGTAGCTTTGACAGGAGGTCATACTTGTTAGTTACTACTGCATCATATATTCTTTGCTTTTACCTAGATAAAATTTCTTTCACTGGTTTTATATCGCCATGTGTGATTTCTTTAACAATATTTTTATAGTTGTGTGATTTATATTATAAAAATAGTTTAGATTCAGCAATATCGGATTATCAGCATGGTTTGGGGGCTCATGTGCTCTGCTGGCACAAAAATATAACGTTTACTTTCTTAAAAAAAACGAAACTTGTGAGTAACTTTCTATAGGCTCTCCAGTATGAGGAAAACTTTTGCACAACTGTCTAACTACAGTAACACTCGGTCTGGTGTGCACACTGTATAGGCGAAAGCCGCTGTCATCATCATCGTCATCATCAGCCTAACTACGTCCACTGGAGGACAAAGGCCTCTCCCATGTTCCGCCAGCCAACTCAGTCCTGTGCTTGCTGCTGTCAATTTATACCCTCAAACTTCTTAGCTCATCTGCCCACCTAACCTTCTGTCTCCCCCGAACCCGCTTGCCTTCTCTAGGAATTCAGTTAGTTACCCTTAATGACCAGCAACTATCCTGTCTACGTGCTACATGCCCAGCCAATGTCCCTTTCCTCTTCTTGATTTCAACTATGATATGCTGAAGCACAGTTTGTTCCCTAATCCACTCTGCTATCTTCTATTTTAAGGTTACACCTACCACTTTATTTTCCATTGCTCCCTGCTTCGTCCTCAATTTAAGCTGAACCCTCTATTTAGGTCTCCATGTTTCTGATCCGTAGCAAAGTACCGGCAAGATGCAGCTGTTATGTACCTTCCTCTTGAGGGTAATGACAATCAACTTGTCATGATTTGAGAGTGGTTGCCAAATGCACTCCACCCCGTTCTTCTTCTTCTAGCTTCTTCAGTCTTGTGATTCGGCTCTGCGCGTATTACCTTTGCTAAGTAGACATAGCCTTTTACAACTTCAAGGGCACTATTGTCTATCTTGAAGCGCTGTTCTCTTCCGAGTTTGTTGTACATTACTTTAGTTTTCTGCAGATAAATTTTAAGACCTACTTTTCTGCTCTCCTTGTCTAACTCCCTAATCATGAGTTGCAATTCGTCCCCTGAGTTACACAGCAATCCAATGTCATCGGCGAAGCGCATGTTACGAAGGTACTCTCCATCAACTTTTATGCCTAACTGTTCCCGTTGTAGGCCTCTGAAAACCTTCTGTAAACACGCGGTAAATAACATTTGTTAGATTGTATCCTTCTGCCTTACACTCTTCTTGATTGATATTCTGTTGCGTTCGTTATGAAGTACTATGGTACCAGTTGATCCCTGTAGATTTCTTCCAGGGTTTCTTTATATGCTTTGTCGACGCCCTGATTGCACATTGCCTGCATGACTGCTGATATTTCTACCGACTCAAACGCCTTCTCGTAATTTACGAAGGCTATGTATTGTGGTTGGCTATATTCTGAGCATCTCTTAATTAGCTGATTACTAATTGATAGTATGAATGTGGTCTATTGTTGAGTAGCCTATTCGAAGTCCTGCTTGTTCCTTTGGTTGATTAAACTCTAATGTTGTATTAATTATGTTAGCCATTACCTTTGTAAATAGCTTGCATACAACAGAGAGCAAGCTGATCGGCCTGTAACTGTTCACGTCCTTGTCATCTCTTTTCTTATGTATTATGATGACGTTAGCATTCTTCCAAGTTTCTGGTATATTTCTCATCAGGAGACACCTCACAAGCAGGATCGCCAGTTTTTCTAGCATAATCTGTCCTCCATCTTTCAGCAGATCTGATGGTACATGATCCTCACCAGCAGCTTTGCCTCTTTGTATGCCTCCAAGGCTTCTTTCTTCTATCAGTACTGGTGGGGTGTTATGTGGGTTACTGCTAGTATTTATATTAGGCTGTCCCTGGGAACGAAGAATCTTATTAAGAAGCGTCAAAGCAAAAAAGCCTCAAGTACAAAAGACAAAATAGAGTTAGTAGAGCACTCGAAGTTGAATATTAAGCGTAAGGTACCCGGTGTAAGAAGGTATACCATGGAGAGAATTGAACATGCTCTGAAGAGCGGAGGAAGCGTAAAAGCACTGAACAGAAAACTTGGGATTGGCAAAAACCAGATATATGCAATCAGGGAAAGCCGCTGTGAAGCTTCCTAAATATTCCGTGTTAAGTTTCTTTGCCCTGTTTGCCCTGCTTATGATCAAGAATTACAGATCTCACTTCTACCGACTCTACTCTACGTGTTTCTGGTGTCAATTTCAATCAAACATTGTGTGCAATATGTGTACGTTTTCACTGAAAGCATCACTGTAGCATGTTCATAAACAGGATACTGCGAAGTCATGCAAAAAGGAATTGTGAAATACCTCAATGCTCAACTTCACCAGAAGTTTATTGTTCATTGGCAGAGGTCCCAAAATGATGAGGAGATGCTAGTAGTACGGCCACTTTGAGCTGTTGGACCCCATTCACGTACGAAGTAGTCGTTCCTTGGTAAATATGAAAAGTAAACAAAAATGTTGGTGAAACATTTCGGGGTTATTTGAGATGACAAGAATGTGGCTGCTTGTGCATTTAGACTACCTGCATAGTAATATTTTTGCCCTCTTTCGCTTTATGCTACTTTTTCGAACTCATCTAACTACTTGATCTGAAATACAGCGGCAGTAAATAACAAAAGCACTAAGAAATGTCTTATAACGTTGCGTCAACAGTAGATTATATTTGGCATAGAGGAAGGGTATAGATTTGCTACAGCACGAGTGTTGTTTGAGAATGATACCCACAGAGTTATGTAAGTTTCAGCATTTTGTATCCCCGCCTTTGACAATTATTAAGTGAGGCTAATATTTACCGAAGTTTACCATTTGTTCCAACTGCTGAAATAACAAATGCTTGCGCCTCAGAGTGGCAAGCGAATGGAGTAAAAATTTAATCTTTGTGTTTATGGCAAGACTGTGGAGTTGCATTTGAGCACTCTGAACAAGCACTGCAAATTTAATAAAAGCCGACAGTATAATCTCCTGGAGGCCACAGCATAAATCTAGTGACATGTAGTACATTCTGTAGAACAGTTTTGACATACGATGCGAGAAGGTTGGCAAGGACGGTGGTCTCAAGTTAATGTGACATGGGCCTTTAAAGCCACTCATACACCGTGATGCGATAAATGGTGGCTAAGTTCTATAAAAATTGTGAGCAGAAATCATGGAAAAACGTGTAAATAGTGGTGCGGTGTCTGCTTTGTGGTTTACTTCAATTACGCGATGGATAGTTTTTTTTGTAAAATATGTGATCTATTTGTGTTTGTTTGTGTAGCTGTGCCCCAAACAAGATAATAGTATCTCATTTGAGGAGAAAACAACGCGTGATAGAGCTGTAGTTTAACATTACTCAAAAGCTGAAATTGTGATTGTGTGAGCAAAGCTACGGTTTTTGACATGAGGTCTACAAGATGGTTGGCATGTGAATCCCACGACAACATTTACAAAAATACACTCCAAGAGTTTTGACATTGTCAACAACATCTATGGTGGAATTCCCAAAACCTGAATTGCCCAAAATCGAAACATTCACTTATGGTGGTAAAAATATGATTGCTTTGGTTTTGTCTTCTTTTATAGGTAAGAAATTTAAGTTGCATGAAGTGCTGAGATATATAGAACTTCGTTTATTCACTATATACTACTCGGTTGCTGGTTTCCGAGCATAAACCGGTGTTGCCTAGCTCGGTTAGCGATAACCGAGATTAGGAAACTAACCACGCTTACGTTCAACGTGTAGCTAGCACTAACGGCGGTTAGCCGTATCTGTAGTTAGCTTAGCTGCAGTTAAGGCTGTCTGTGTCAGGGGAATAGCTGAGCTACCTCAGCGCTTATCGCCCGGTCCACTTCATTTGATGGGTTTGGAGGATCGCTCCCTGTCCACTGCAAGTTATCTTCGCCCCGACAGAAGAATACAGGCATTCACCTTTAACTTTGGTATTAAAATAAAAATGTCTTATTTTCCAAAATTACCACAGTAATTGCTTAATTAAGTACTGCTAGCATACTTATAATCTTGTAGCTTTCAGCATCAGTGTTGCTTCGTTCGCTGTTTACTCCTGTTTTAATGTTTGCCTTGTGACTGTTTTTTCACGAAATAATGTAGCATAGCTGTGTACAATTGCTAATGATCGATTATATTTAAAACGGTTGTTCTATTTTATGCCCCCCCCCCCCATTTTTCTCCTTTACGTAATGCCTTTTGCGGGTCCTTAGGGTACTTGAATAATAAAGAAAACCAAGACAGGGAGCAACACAAAGCGTGTCTAGTATTTACTTCTTTCGTATCAGGAATATAATTTTACTTAAACAAATTCTCACAAAGAAAAAAAAGAAAAACACTTCGAAAGAGTCTGTTTTGGCGTTATTAACGAGGGACAAAAATAGAGCTCCTTGCTCTCCTCCTTGGCAACATCAGTTTTAAAAATTGATCTCACTCTTACGTATCTCCCTCTAACGCAAGTCCCACCTATTTCTCTTTTATGATGGACGACCGCACATTATTTTTGCTTCGCGTACAAAGAACAAACACAATTTGTAGAGTGTAGAATTCTAAGCTCTTGCAAAACAGTAGAACGAATGCATAGTCTCATGATTCTGAATGGTCCTTGTAGCAATGACGTAATAGAGCGGGATTCTCAACAGCTGTAAGGTCTGAAACGTTCCACTTTGTCTGACAGAGATTCCCATAAACAATAGCATCTACAATGCAGATGCAATGTTTTTCATTTTTATTCGGTGCCCCCTATATTTCTGTAGTGGAACTTTGCTAGAGACATCCACAACATATTTATACCTTCTGGGTCACTTTGTTCTAGGTAAAGCACTTCCTTGTGTTTGATGTACAAACGGAAACTATTTTGTAACACAATGGCCACCGATTGTTAACAATAATGACAGAAGACTTTATCCACAATACAAGAAGGTGTCACTAGCATTTATTTAGCAGCCCGAGAAAGCTGGCGCACTATGAAAAATATGCACAAGCCAGAAATAGTGTCTCTCATAATCATATGGTGGTTTTGGTACGTTAAACACCACAAATCAGTCGATCAATCAATGCCAGAAATAGTGCAAGTAATTCACGCATATTGAAACATAGCTACGAATGTCACAGGACTGAACTATTTCACTGAATGCTCACAATGACAGTTCGAGTTGTGCCTTTAAAAACCATATTATGACTATAAAAGGCTGCGTAGTGCAGGACTCTGGAAATTTTGCCTATCTGGTGTTGACGTACACTCGAGTCTAACTATGCGAGCGCTTTACCTTCATCAAAATATGGCTACCACAAAGTTTATTATTAATGCGTGTTATCATCATAGGCATGTTTTTTTATGTTAAAAAGTCCTGGCGATACAACAATGTACCATAATGGTGAGGGTACTGGCACTTTTGGAGAATGCTTACACTCTTAATCCTTAATGGTAGGACGTCATTACCTTGTTAAATCACGAATCAGTCACAGTAGTGTACTTTTTAACAGGTTGTTTATAAAAATAGCAGCTACTAAGAGCAAAATAGGCAGTGGAAGTAAATAAGGAGATGTAGTGACCACAGAGCCAAACCATAAAAATGATTTACCTAGAAGAAGAGGCGAGTTCGGTAGGCACAAATAAATAAATATTGGTAATTTACCAGTATCTCTAAGGAAAGCATATACACGATGTTTAAAGAAATATGTCCAAACCACCCCCTAACCAATTCGGGGTAAGCGATATGGGCTCGATGCTATCATAATGGCTTTTTTCTGCAGCGGCTGGCGTCCTATGGTGTTAAAGACAAAGTGTGAGAGAACATAAGTAACCTCAATACCGAACGTCATAAATAGATGAGGTTTCAGGTTATTTCAAATGGGAGAATTGAAGTTTTACAATCGAAAAACCCGTGGCAGCTTTGAGATAGAAAAAAAGCCCGTGCTACTTATTGTGGCCTAATAGAATTCAACATATTTTAAAGGCGAAGCCGAACTTGAAGCACTCATGAGCGCAACAAGCAGACAATTAGACTGACGCGACTATCCAAGACAACGATTACAGAAGTGCCCTCCTTCAGCGTTAGCTAAACGTATGTGCGCCTGGCATGCTATACGGAAAAGTGCAGACCATATCCGCGCAACGGAGTTATTTTATGGTTGATATAACGACGCTTTTTCTTTTTGGGAGACCGTAGGATTTGGCGTGTTGGTATAACACGATAAAGAGTCATTAACAGCGAAAACGACAGGAGAGAATAGAAGAGACGAGACAGAGCGCTGAACTGCCAACGATTTGTTTCTTGCGATAGTCCTCGCTTTTATAGAGTCACCTGCAGTTGCACCAGGCATGTACAAAACACAATGAAAATGCGTACGTACATAACATCACCAAGCAAAATAAGAACTTTTCTTCATTTGTGAGCGTGACAGAAGGAGTGCTAAGACAAGCATCTTTTAATGAACATATCGTTTCTGCCTCTGTAATCTCACGTGTGTTGCGATCTCTGTATGGTACAACAATAGTACAATCTGAAAACATTTACCTGCAGCCACATGTGCTGCAGTTAACAGACAGTTATCCTTGTTTTTAATGGTCAACATTGTACATATATTCCTTTTGTCTCTCATTTCAACAACGAGCTGTTGGCCGACGTAATATCTTCCACACGACAACAACAGTTGATACACCGCACTACAGATACAATCCCTAAATTTATTCGCGTGTTTTGTAGTGTAACCTTGGGTGGGTCTGGACGGAGGAACGGGCAGTTTGTACCAGCGACCCCATTTTTAAGGGGCCGTAAAGACTACATTCACATTAACTCGCTGAGCCACTTTCTTAAGGTTGTGCGCTATCCTGTGCATATATGAAACTACGACGAAAGCTTGTCTAGCTGTAACAGGTTGAACTACGTTTGCGTTCTATTTGGCCTGAAGTTCACGCAGCAGGTCCTCGGCAACGGAAACTCGCACGTGGTCGGGGTAAGAAGCCCGACGTCGGCCTTGATGATGTCTCAACAAAGTTTTCGGTGATCTTGGGCGCACAACATTTTCTCAAAGCCTTCATGAAGCAGAATTTTGCGATACTTCGCTTAACTACTTTAGAATTCATGGAGTGAAATGGCAAGACAGGCTAATTTCCACGCGGTTGATACATCCGGCGAGTGCGGCCATTATTTAGAAATACCCTCTGTCTAGTCTCTTCTATTTCTCCCCCCCCCTGCCATTTGCACTGTTAAACAATCTTTCTCTCTCATTATGTGCTTCTTTTGATATGGCCGTTTCACTCTTCAACATTTCAATTTTAGTTTTGCTGCTGAATATGGGTGAACAATGTTACTTGACAAACCTTACTAGAAGTTACTTTTTCGAAATATCAAAGCTTCAATAGCTTCTCACCATAAATGACGTCGATTCCCTCATTTGAAGTAACCACCTAAATTAACCCAGGTGATTCGATGCCTGCCGCTACAGATATCGGGCGATACAGCAAAAACCATTCGAAAGGAAGCGAACAATTATCTCATTTTTCAGGCAGCAACAGCCCTTCTTCGATGACATTTCTGGAGGCGCACCAGTGCGGTGGAGGTGATTACACGTAGTTGACGGTTGTGGCAAACCGGGGAACATGTCCTTGAAGAAGTGAGGCGCTATACAACTCGAGCAGTATTTCCGAAAATTTTGAGGAATTGAAAAAAAACTTATTTTGAAATTTTTAAAAATTTTGTAGCTAATGGAAAAGAAGAAATTTTGTTTAGCACATGGGAATAGTTTATCGCCAAATGAAAAAAACAATACACTCCATTATGTCAGTAACACAAGTGAAAGTCTTTCAGTCTTTTCTTAAACGAATACAGCGTTTAAGTGATAGAAGGCAGGCCATTAACATAACTACGAACACATTCAGTTTCCTGCGAATGGCTTCGGCTTCTTGGAATGTTTACGGCACTTCAAGCAAAGAACACATATATGTCTAATTCATCGTGACTTGATCAACGAAAGCATTAATCAAGGTGGCAAAAAGACTCCGTTCTGTCTCGTATTAGGAGTTGGTATCACTGGCTTCGCCTGCAGCTTCCTTGTTCATGTTATGGTATCGTATTGGGAAAAGCGTAGTGACTGTTGCAGTGCGAACAGCGGGTCTCCGATTCCCGCGAACACTCTCTCTGGCCGTGAAGTGCATCAACAAGTTGTAAATCAGCCCTACAATCGCAGCATCTGAGTGCACAAGGCTTTGTATGTGGATTTCCGCCATGAGTCGCTGATGTCAACGAGGCCAAGTCAAAATTGAAAAATAACGGGCACCAAAACATCAGAAGCCACTCCACCATCACCGCACCCGGGCGACGAAGCTACGCTAGAGTAGCCAGGCTGACGCTGAAGCTGACTTCATGTTAGGCTGATAGCGCGTGATGAGCCGGCATTGGGTGCTTTGGTAGCATGGGCGACATGTTAGTTTCGTGTTCTGTGTTCAATTCGCATTTGTAGATGCGACGCGCACACCAGACTTGCTCAGGTCATTCCTATAATACACACTGCCGGATCGTCTCCACTGCATGGTCAAGCCGCGATTAGCCGTGCGCACAGAATATGGTACACTAGGGTCTCGGGAACCACAGAGTAGAGTTTCCCGCTGTGACTACAGCGCCTAAATGCAATGCCTAGCGGAAAAAAGACGCAACAATACGACAGCGTCAGTCAAAATGAAACGCGAATGAGGGGACGAATTGTAGCAGGGATACATGAGCAACGCGTGCGGGCGTCTCTTCTTTGCATGCCGCTGACGGCCATTGTCCGCGAACTTGGAATGGGCTATCGGTTGGAATGCAGCTCTTCTGGTTAGTGAGTGGTGCCTATTCCTACACCGCAGGAATTCCCAACCAAAATCTCATCAGCTATAGGCTCTTGGGAAGCAATCGTGTGTCTATGACGCGCAGTGTTTCTAATTCTGGAGTACCGCGCCACATAGTGAATTTGCACTCCCGTGAATGATGTTATCTGTTTTATTTGTACTCTTGCCATTCTGATGAATGCTTTCGGTACACCATCTGAAACGTTACTGAGCTAAGAATGCGCATCCTTCTTTTAAATAAATTAATATCGTAACCTACCCATGGATCTTTTGCCAACTATTGCATATACAGAACTGAAGGAGATCATCTTGAAAAAAACGCCGGCCGCATGTCGCAGGGTGGTAGGGGCATTGCGTGAATAGGTAGTTTTAGAATAACGTTTGCAGGCGCTGCGGCCGTTTCGGGCATAGTAGGCGCCACATGAGACCAAGAATAGCGTTTGCTTCCTTTAGGAAAAATTAGAAACTTCTGCCCCGATCGCCAACCCAAATGCACAAAAGCTAGACACTGCACTTCAAGGGCCTCGTGGGTGGCGATCGCCGCACGCTATTTTGGATTTTCTGCGATGGGGCCGCGAACGCGAACGCCGGCTCGCGTTACGGTGCATGTGCAGTGGCAGCGGCCACACCGCAAGGCCTCGCGGCGCGCTATTCTAAAACTCCCTAGTGTTCCGTCAGTGGGTATGGTTTGGGAATGCTTAATTGACATTCCGTCTTGAATTTTCATAATTATTCAATGAAGGAGAAGCGCCACCTTCACCAAATGGTGGGGCGCTGATGTGCGTTCCAGTGCGTACATATACGGGGTGGCCAGTGAATGGTTGTCCAGCTAGAACAGTCAGGTTTTACTTGCAGGCGCTGCCTGCGTCGGTCTTGCGAGGCGAGAGAGGGGAGGGGGTGAACGAATAGTTGGCATGAGACGCAATCATGTGGCACAATACACGAGGTGCGAGCAGGCGCATTGGAGGCGAGGAGAACGCCGACGCACGGCGCGTGGCAACGTGCGACTAAAAATGATCCGCATTCAAAAGAGCAACAAGAGAAAATATTCCTGACGTTTTAGCCGGAGTTCGGCCTGCATGAGGAAAGTCAGTACAGTGTGTTACTGTCCATTTTATAGCAAATTGGCCAAAATAAAAAAAGAAACACTAGAAATGATAACGAGAAGACTTGGTGGAGAAAAAAAATTGGCAGCATATCCACGGAGTGAATGATAGAGAGTGGGGCGAAGCATTCGTCCGTCTATTCGTTCTTGCTTCCTTCCGTCTGTGCGACTGTCCATGCGTCCATCCGCCTGTCCGTGCGCGCGTCCGTTCCTGCGTTCGTCCATGCATCCGCCCCTGCATTCGTTCATGCGTCCGTCCAAGCATCTGTCCGTGTGTCCGTTCGTCCACCTATTCAACACTCCAATTACCACCATCTCGCATCTTTTCATCACATATTCCGCATATGCACCGCCATCCAGCGGATATTCCAAGGACTCAACAAGAGCTGGCACACGCATACATTCTTACGGCTTGCGCTTTGTGTCTACTTCCCCCCTTTTACCACCTCGAGTTCATGGTATATACTAGTTCACTGTATTCGTGGAACTGCGGCTCAACGCTCGCTAAACCTTTCTAAAATCAAGGAGGTTACGCCCAGCGAGTATAACGTAGCAACCCTTTCTATCAGATAGTGCTCAATGTACATGGCAATGGCTGTGAAAGGGGAATGAGAGACAGGAGAATTCGGATTTTAGTCAACGCGCACACTCCGAATTTCGTATTGTTAAACAACGCACAGAATAAATCTACCACCGGCACCACCTTGGAGGTCAAAATGTGACTGGTTACACACTACTACTACGACTACGAGGGACGAACGGGTGCCGGTATGAGGAGCTTCCCCCCTAAAAACTGCCGGCTCCAGTGGAGTTGGTGGTTCGTCTTGTTCTACAAGACCCCTACAAGCTCGGTCACAGCAACGACAAGCTCGGCCACTTCTTCCACGAATTAGGGACGGGTAAGTAGGCGCAAACTGCGTTAAACTCCCGTTTGTTACAACATTCTGTTGCGTGCACTGCGACAAGATAAGTGAGTATGGCTTGGCCGCTATTTTTCAAAATTTCATGACTAGCGCTTCTACTGGTCCGCGGCGAGTGATCCGGTGGCAGACACCGCAAAAATGGGTTAGAGAGTGGTCGGCACAGAGAGATCCCTTTCAGCGGATATCGCGGCCGTCGAATCTTGGTTCGGCCCATTTTCGCGGCCGGAATGCTCAGTGTGAATGCGCCCTGAGGCGTGCAGCGGAGGCGAATGAGCGCATCTAAAGTCTCTAGATGAAACAAGCTCTATAGGGACCTTAAGCGCATCACATCACGCCACACGTGAGACGTGAGCGCTATCTGGCAGTTATCTTTGAAAACGAAGCGCGCGGCATGCGCGCCTGTCTCGGAGGTGATAAGGTGTAGAACGCAAGGCGACGCGTAGGTGCCACCACCGTACCGTCTTAGTAAAACGTTTGGAACACTTGCCTTTTCGTGCAAGCGTTTCATTGTCAGCGTAGAGTGATAAGCGTATACGGTCATTAGAATTACTCATGTATGCCTTTTTTAGTTAACCACGCACATACAGAATATTGACGTTCTGTTATGGTGCCGTAGATATGCGCAATAATTGCTTTTAATTGATAATCGCACAAGTATGAACGCTAACTCTTGAGCAATATTGGTGGGCGCTGCGGATGGAGTTGTCCGTTTGGGGTATCGTCTGGTGCCGTTTAGGGTACCGTTAATGACGGGTAAACAGACAATCGCACAGTCAGACAGACAGACAGACAGACAGACAGACAGACACACGGACGGACGGACAGACAGACAGACAGACAGACGGATGGACGGACGGATAGACGGACAGACAGACAGACAGACAGACAGACAGACAGACAAAAATATTTGCGTCGGAGGTCCCCAACAAAGACTATCGTCTTTCAAAACAAGGAGCGGCCTGCTGTGTACCGCCGAAGCGGCGGGACGGGCCTAGTTTACCTCGCGGCCGCTCTGGCGCCACCCCTTATCTCGAAAGAAATGCTTTTACACGCAGGCACTGTAGGCCGTAAATAACGCCTTTCGTAGATGCACGTCACAGGCTCAATTCAGAATCACTATTAGGAGTACCTATTATACCACGTATGTAAACGGTTTGCCTTAGGAGGGCTTATCATTCGTAGAGTGTAGGCCTCTACGATTGCTGCTCATTTGATCTACCTGAACTGTAATTGAGTGTACTATTGCGAAAATATTTGGGTATACAAAGCAGTGACTGTGTACAAACAAACCACACGACAAAACACACGCCTATAAACCCTGCGGTGACTCCACGTTCAACTTGCACGGTGGCACACAACAGCTTCGTGGCATCACACCACTGGAAAACCCTGTCTGCTACAAGCGCGCGCACGAAAACATGTGTAAAGTTGACCACACACACGGTCACACAAAGCAGTGGCCACGCACAAAAAAACCACTGGACGAAGTACGCCGACGCTCATAAATCTAGCGGAGACACCATGGCTGCCCGAACCAGCGTCTACTTTGAATCCCTGACCATTGACATTCTTCCTCTTCCTGACGGTCCTTGGCCAGAATTATTCTTCAGCCAGGTTTCCCGACCCTGTATATCTCACGAAAATACGTGGCACTGCAAGCTAGTGCCTCTTCTCGCGTTCGACTCACACAGCGGCACACACAGCGGCACACACAGCGCCACAATAAACTCGTTCCAACGAACTGCTAAAAAAGCATCTACACAGACACGCGCATAAAAAACTGTACTAAAACACAGAAACATGAAGGAAACGGCCCCTACACATGACCGCACATAAAATATACATGGGAACGCACACAAAAAAGCACACGGACACGTAAAAATCCACATGCAACCACTTTGAAGCACGAAGTTTCATCCACTTTGACAGGTGGAGCGTCAGCGCCTTCCCCCGAAAATCGGCCGAAACTGTCAACTCTGCCCAGACGTGCTCGCCTATTGATGGAGACGTGACGCAGCAGGCCACACCTTGGCCATGGTGGTATACATTTAGAGCGACCTTGCCTGGCAGCGTGAGGATATTGGTACAGGTGCTTTTCTGGTAAAGCCTAGGGTTCTGAATAGTAAGTGGTCAAAACCCGTAGGTCATGACTTGTCTGCAGGTGACCAATGGGTCACGCGTTCAGATCGCACGTATGCACATATAAACGGTTGTGTGAAGATGATAGGTAGGTGCGGTGAATGGGCGTGTGAAGGTTTCCTCTGTGTTATTGCAGAGTTTGGGTCTTTCTAATAACGAGTGGGATAAAAAAAATTTGTTGAAACATACATAAATGGACATATACCACTTTCTAGACCTGGTGCATAGCATTCAGCCCCCCAGCCTCCTTCACCCCAAAAAAAGCAACGAAACATGATAAGTAGGCTTTACGCTCCGCTATTAGGTGTGCAAGAAATACCCTGTAACTGTACAGTGCTGGAACCGATGGTACACTCTTAACCCGGTTCCTTATAGGTTCCAGTTAGTAAGCGGAACATTTTTGCAAAAAGTTCCATTTAGTAAAGTGGAGATGTGTCCCAGATAACTCTTCGAATATGAGGAACAGTGTTCCACCTATTGGTCACTGGATTGTGTACGTTGCAGCGTTCCACTTCGACACCTAGGGAATTCATGCACCTTAGGAAATTTGTGCATACTATGTATAGCGTCACAGTATTTCTGGCATAAGTAAACAGTTATGATACATAAAAGAGGCAAGTAAGCATTCAATTTTCTCATATACTTGCTGCATACCTGAACAGACGAATTGGGGGTCATTTCTCCGCATAATATGAAAAAATTAAAAAAAAATTGCTTTACAGCATTCCTGCGTAGGTATGTAATCGTGGAACAGCCGGTATTTACGCTCCATCAAAACATTCCTGCCCATGTTTTTAACATATTGTAGTGAATAATAACAACTAAGTTGTGAGTTGAGGTATATGAGAATGTATATAAGAAATTTATAGCTGACTTGTCCTACTGAAGTGTCATATCGGCTTAGTTATGCCACAAATCGGTTACGGTAACCATAGTATGTATACAAGCATGCGGCGAGTTAACGAAAAAGTAAGCCATTCTTATATTCATTCAACTGTATTTGGTAATTTAGATTATTTAGGTGCATCTGGAAACAACGGTCCTGTCAGACAGGGCCAAATCGCACAAATCAATAACCCGCGAAATTGTGAAAATGGCCGTAGTAAAGCCACAGTATTTGAACGTTCCTGTTCGTGCTTATAATTTGGTTTAGATGCATACCCACATTATCCTATATCACGCAAAACCTCAACCATACAATGCAAGTGCGAAGATACAACCGCTACAGCTGTTGCTATTGCTTTGTGTGTGCTTGATCTGAAAGCAATATGCTACACACAGAAAAAACAATATTGTTCAGAAAGCCACCTGCCATTTCGGCTGGCAGTGAAACAACGAAAAAATATCTTCATCAATTTATTTTATAGAACACTTTCTCGCCCATGGTTGCGTGAAAACAAGTACAATGTATATAGATATCACAAGACCATCCCAAACAACACACAAAGAATAAGAAATAGTGCATAGCAGTACGGAATGAAATTTGTGTAACAACAACATCAATACATTAGGAATAAACTGAAGATCCAGAAAAAGTATGAACTAAAACAGGTATTTACACGCAGCATTAGGTTTGATCAGCTATTAATCTCGCATATGTGCGAAGTGTCAATTGTTAACTCTGAAAAACAAGTGCAAGAAAAAGAAACTGTCGCTTGACGTAAGCTGTTCGTCAAGATGGTACTAAAGGTACAGTTGTACTATTAGTGATAGCACCTGGATGTTATCCTTTGACATACTTAGGAAAACTACGGAATTAGTATCGCGAAACGTCAGTGCTTACGTAGCTACCTGACCTGCGGAGCTCATTGTAGTAGTAGTTGGTTCTGTTGCCGGAGCTTAGGTCAAGAACTGCGTTTCTATGGGGTTCACTTGGCCGTTTAAGGAGCCTTCGCCACAGCCCTTAAACGCTGGAAGACTTGTTTGTATGGGTGACATCAAGATCTGGTAATTCTGAACAGCATTCTATATCTTTAAAAATGAGAAATAAACGTTTCAACAATTAGTTGTTATAACAGCAAAACGAGAATGACCCTACTTTAATATAATGTAATTTCATTCTAAAATGCGCTTACTCATGGAAGCTTTTGAGGGACGATAGTTATAGCACGAGAACAAATCGGCGACACAGAGACTAGAAGGACACGAAGGACACTTCTTTTCTCTGTGTCGTCATTTTGTTCTCGTGCTATAGCTATTACCATTCCTTCTGTAGCTTCTTCTTTTCCCGTTTTGCGAATTCAAGTTCTCTTTTAACAGGAAAGGCCCTTGCTTGGTATGATTTATTTCTTCTATTTGCTGTATAGCCTGTTCATTTTCGAGCATTTATACACAAACTTTCCTTTAGTCAATTCTAGCTCAGTCAAGAGCTTCCCTAATCGTCTTCTTTTTGCCTCGGCTTTACTTGTTGGTGGTTTTGGCTGCACGGGGGTGATCGCAGCTCTGCAGCACTGCTCATCTTGATAGTTTTATGTGAACCTTCACTCGCTTCGTCCTGATGGCATATATGTAAAAGTATAGCCACAATGTCTGCTGCCTGCACTTGACATATTACGGAAGTTGCACCACGCTCCCTAGGTGGCTTTTTTAGTTTTTTATTATTTAAGGAAATCTTCATTTGACAATATTTGCCGAAATTACAAGGTGAACAAGAAGTGCGACTTCAGAGGTCCCGGAGTGAAAACTGTCGGGGGGACCTCTTAACGAAACATAAATTGGGGTTTACAGAAAAGCTAGGCGAACAGTGAGTCAATTATTTTGTATAATTTCTACAGCTTTGGTAATAAAGGTAAAATATTCATAATTATTAAAAGTATAAGGAAGCCAACCATGACAATCACAAACGTAAATGATCAAGTAATTTTAATAAAGTCAGATAGAAGAAATCACAATTATTTCAAACAAAGAATAGTGGCACGAACTGCTACACATGTGAACAAGTATCAAAATGGGCAAAAGCGGAACACTTGGAAGTGCTAACTGCACATTGCGAAATAATGGGGTAGACTAAACCTTGTGAATTCTATGTGTCTAAAAAAGGAATAATAAAATGATCCTTAGTTTTACGTTTGCATGAGAATAATGAAGATGACTTTATGTTCGTGGGAATGAGTTTCAAATTGAAATGCCTAAAAGCAACAGTAAATTGCCCATAATTTGTTCTAAATTCAAGAAGGAGTAGATCAAGTCGTTCTAAAAATTTTGTATTATTTTTATTGATGAAGCTGGAGCGAGTAAAACCTGGAATATTGAGATCGGTATTGACACTACGAAGCATTAGTAGTGACACCTTTTGATGGAATAACATACGCAATGGTAGAACATTTACACAACGGAATATGGGAGCAAAGAGAGATGCATGATTTTGGAATGTAACACATCGTAAGGCCTGCTTTTCGCAATATTTCTAGATAATGGAGATGAGTTTAATATGTATTACCCCAGGATGAAAGGCACTATGAGAGGTGACTGTGTGTGTACGCATAATAAATACATGAGAATGTCGAGATGAAAAAAATAGCTTTTATAATGATGTCAATGCCAAATGAGATTTTTTGAATAAGTGATTGTGTATGATAGTGGAACTGTAGACTTTCATCTAGAACAACACCGAGAAATTTTGTCGTCGAAAATCTTGCAATCACACCATTATTTAAAAAAACCTGCATTGGGATGAATGAGCATATTTTTGGACGGATGAAACAGGATAATTGTTTTCTTAGATGGGTTAATTGTCAGCTTGTTTTTTACACATCATGAAAGAACACTAACTAGGTCAGTGTTCAGTTTATTCTGCAATGAGCCAGGATTGTTATCAGATACAAAGATTGTGGCGTCATCGGCATACAGTAGACATTGTGGATGTGTTGATACTTGTGGCAAGTCATTGATGAATATTAAGAATAAAAGTGGTGCAGGTATTGATCCCTGCATTTATAGTTTTTGATGAGAAGATGACACCATGAATTTGGACTCTGTAAGATCTGTTTAAAAAATAACAAGCAATTAATTCTAAAGGTGGTCCAGAAATGCCATAACCTTCAAGTTTGTTTAAAATATTGTGATGATCGATGGAATCAAATGCTTTCATGAAGTCAATGATGAGAGATCTGACTAAAATTAGGACCTTCGTCGATGGGTAGTTGAATCTTTTCGACAAAACAAATAAGAGATAATTCATTACACATAATTTTGTTAAAACCGAATTCGTCACGAGTTAAGAGATTAAACTCGGACGAGCATTTCCTTAGGCGTTTGTGTATTATTTTTCTATCACCTTGCCCAGAAAAGGTGAAATGCATATAGGATGAGAATTACTCATGCACTTGTGGTCACCTTTTTCAATTAGTGGGATTATTTTACCAGCTATGAGTCTATTAGGAAAGATCCCATCTTTAAATGCTCTGTTTATTACATGTGCTAACACAGGCGAGATCCCTTTAGACACAAGTTTAATGCTTGAGGAGTTTATAAGATAAAGGCCTGGACCGGTTGATTCAAGAGAGTTGATGATAATGTATACTTCTTCGGGCGTCGTTAGAAATAAATAAAGAAGAATGAAGACAGCGCTGAAAAGTGAGTTGCATCGAAAAAGCCTGATCACTGTCCGTGAAGCTTAAATGATCACTGAAAGCATTAACAATATAGGTTCAGTAATGATAGCAGGAGTGTGGTTTACACATGATATGCGATTTCTGGTTGTACTGATAGTCAAGAAATCTTTAATTACCTGCCTGTTCCGTCTAGTGTCGCTTCCGTATCTTTTTATTTTATTTTCGTAGTACGTACGCTTGGCATCCTTTACAGTGGCCGTTAGAATATATAGGTACGTGTTAAAGCGTGACCGCAAATCAATAATAAAGGGCTGGGCTTTAAGCTTCTTACGAAGATTATCTCTTCTTTTTATATATCGCTATAAAGAATCACTGATTCAAGGCTTTCTTTCCGATCTAAGCAATCGAGTGATGGTTGTGCGACTTGTGCATAAATGAGAGCATACTGATTTTTTTTTAAAAAACAAAAGCTTTAACGCCGCATTGTTGTTCAAGAACGTTAGGCCAGTCAATGGCACGAATCGTACATATCATATTCTTGGAGTTAATTACAGTTCTTACAAACATTTCATACCGCAAATTTGATGAATGATCTGTGCAAAAAAATTAGGGTAATGGTCTGTTGCGGCATATTCCACAAATCCAGCTGTGCTAGGATCAAGAGATCAGCTAAAAAGCAGATGGTCAAATAAATATTGTGGCCAGCTATCTGACATCTAGTTGGGACAGAAATTAGTGATGAGAGACCGCTGCTAAGGTAAGTGCATAAGTACTCGGAACATGATTGGTTGTTAGGGTCGATGATGTTAATGTTAATATCACCACATATATCCATATGTTTGTTTTCATCAACTAGTATGTTCAATAACTGCTCAAATTTCGTACAGAACTCAATATATGAGGAAGGGGGTGAACGATAGATGAACGCGAACATGATGTTACGTTTAGAAGGAAGCTGCGAGCTATTATTGTCAACTTCTAACATTACTGATTCGCACAGACAGTAATGAAAAACAAGGTCGCGACAGTGTTTATATGACAATGATGATTTTACTAATATGGCTGAACCACCACTACGATAACCTTCGCGGTGACAATATTCAGGCGTGTAACCAGGAAGACCGTATAAATTTTCGTCATGGGATGTTAATCAGATTTCATATAGGCATACAAAAGAAAAGGCATGATCTAAAACACAAAGAAGAGCGATGAGATTATCATGATGCTTACGAACACTGCGTATTGTCAAATGCAATAAGGATAATGTGGGTTTTGGTTTCCCAAGCAGAGTTTTCGCTTCATCGAAATTACAGACAGGTTAATCCATGATAACTCAGAAGATTAATTCAAGCACGGAACGTATATATTTCCCTACTTGAATACTAACAGATCATTCAGACTTGATATGCGATAAAAACGAGAATCTTCCGACTTTCTGGCCTTAATAGTACAGTTATTGGTGCACAAAAACTTTCAACCCTTAGAATTCTTCAGTTCTAGCGCCTGCGCAAAGAACCGCTTTTGTCGGATGTGAGGGGATCATTCATGAATGTGGAAGTCGCTGGCTTTTGTTTTAGCCGTATTGCACTTGTTGTGAGCTTTGAACTGCGAGCTTTGGAAGCGAGGCCAGCCTTTTTCGTTCGCGAGCAGAAGCGTGCTATAATATTTAATCCTCGCTTCGCAGGTACGCCGTGAACAATGTCAATAGCAAAGACTGGGCTTCTAATCTTGTCACCTAAAGCCTGCATAATTTCCAAACAACTTTCGCCTTCCGTTTTCAGGATGCCTTTAACTTCTACATTGTTTTGGCGCGAATACTGCTCAAGGTAAGCTACTCGTTGTGTAAGGCTCTTGTTACTCTCAAACAAAACCATGTTTTCGTCTTTCAAGGATTTGTTTTTTTTTGGAAAAGGCTCTCGCTTCTTGTTTTTATAGACTCGGACAATTCATTAAATATACTGAGACTTTGGCGCATTTCTGCGACTTCAGAACAGAGAAGGTCAAGCTCTTTTGACAACTCGGAATTGCTTGGCATCTTGCAGAATTACACAGATCAATACACACAAGGCACAAGAAAAAATGGCAGCAGGGGTAGCGCCGAGAACTTATGAGCTATAAAGAAAAAATTTGATGGCACTAAGCTGTACAAATGTACTGAATATAGTTAGGGCAGTTCTTAAGCCGCAACCACTGCTGCCATAGTGATGACCACCGCAGACAGGGCAGTCGTTTATATAGGCAGCGATCCCTGCACTGGCGTCGCTGTGATGACGATACTTTGGTAGCCTGCTTCACACGAGTGCTTCTTGATAGTAGCGTCACACAGGATGTTGCCCGGAATCAGACGCACTCGGGATTTGTGAAAATATGCAGAAGATAGGGCAGTCTTTAAGCCGCAACCACTGCTGCCAAAGCTTTCGCTTTGATGAAAAGGTAACTCTAAATGGCACAGCGTCTTGCTTCATAATTATTTTCCTAGATGCGTAGCTAAGGTAAAAGTCAGATTCAATTAACTGCCTTGAACATACTTTTGTTTGTAAAATAATACTGGAATGTTTCTCTTCATTCCTCTGCGAAGCAGTCATACACTTCTTTCGCAGCAGTGGATCTCATGAAAACCCCATAAATGTGACGTGCAAGAAATGGCGTGTCATTAGTGAAATAATCAACAGAGACCACATGGCTCAGTCTGACAAATTGTGAGAAGTTGGTTTGTAATGCTCAAAATATCTCGTAGAAAATGATAATATAAAAATAATAATAATAAATTTTATTTCTTCAAATAAAACAATACATGTGACTAGGCCTGCCAAAGCCAATTGGTGGCTTGAGTGCCAGAGCCTGGCAGACAGCAAAAAAACCGGACGCGTTACAAGATTGTAACTTTTGGCCTAAAAGAGATGACAGGACAAAAAACAACGCGCATATAAGATTAGAAACAACAAAGCATATAAGCAATAGTTACAAGCATTATACAATATTTACAGCAATTGAAAGTGAAAAGGTGTAAAGGAAAAAAGAAAGAATTAGAGAAAATGCATCTTAAGCAAAGTAACACACTGGATAATTGTGCAGCGCCATGCTTTCGAATGAGTGTATATGAATTAACACACGATATGCATTACAATTGTAGACAGATACGCCATAGCAGTTTCTTTACTTTGTATATTGTATTTGTGCGAAAAATGCTGGGGGAAAGTGCAATGAAATAGGTTGGTACATAATAGGCTCGTATTCTAGTTCCATACTTTGTCGAACACAGCGGCCTCCAGTAACGTACTTTGGGCCTTAAAGAACGAGAAGTAATATACGAAACCAGGAATTCTTTGGACCAGCAATGTTTTAAAACACCGTTTAAATTAACAGATCATTGAAGTTTGGCATAAACGGCGTTTTGAAAATGTCTTTCTCAGAATTAATGTTCAGGTCGTAAGATATATTTTTTTTAAATCGAACGCAATATTTTGTTTATTATATTGTGCCAACAGGCAGCACAGTGTCAATAAATGGTTATTCCGTAACGCAGTATACTGTAACCTAAAGCGTGTGCTATCATCTTACGTACTGAAAACGGCATGTAGTATCTTATGTTATATAGTAGACATGACACAGCGCGAAGTCTTTTCAATATATATATATGGAATAGTCATAGTCAATATATGGAATAGTCATATGCAAGATGACTATTCCAGGAAAGGTCACTGTCAATGTATAAGCCAAGGTATTTCACAACAGATGAATACTGTAATGGACTACAGGAGAAGGATGAAAAGTCAGAACAATGCAAAATGAAAGGATAGTCAAGGGTTACTTTTTTTAAATGGGTTGTGGAGGCAGATTAGATTAGTTTTAGACACATTTATATTAATAAGGTTATCACGAAACCAATCTATGGCTATAGTGGCAGCTGACTGAAGAAGAGTAATCGCCTCATAAAAGTTGTTTGCGGTCATCACGATCACAGTGTCGTCGGCGTATTGATATAGAGAAACCGGTATCGCGCTGTGAAGGTCTTTTACAAAAATATTAAATAGCAGCGGACTAAAAATTAGCGGACTAAGAATAGATTACAATAACTATTCTGACGAACATAGTCGTGCTCACAGGAAGGAGGGGGGGGGGGCAACCACTACCCAACCGCCGCTCAAGCCAAAATTTTTTTTCGGGGGGGGGGGGGGTAGTTTTGGACTGACTTCACTGGGTAGCGGGAGGCAGAGGCATCAGCTTTCTTCCATGACGCAACTCTCGCCGGTGGTATCACCAGACTACGTATATGTATATCAAAGCAATCAGACTCCCCCCTCCCCCACCTCATGCGTATATGCTTGTGAAGAAAGTAAACGTAAAGTAGTACCATTAAAATACCCTAAACGACAGATACATTGGTCAATTAGAGCAACGGCCTCTCGTTGCATCATTGAATGTAGTAGTCTTTGAAAACGAATCATTGCGACGACCCACCGGAGTGTAGAAGGCATCGTTATTCGTTAATCTCTGCTAAGCGAAGAACGTAGTTCTCGTTTGGGTAAACTGCGCTTCACTAGCCAAGGACAGCTGCGCTTACAACGTAAAATGAGAGCGACTGCATGCCTATGGTAATGATTTTTATGTTCAGGTATATATGTCAAGCAGGCTTGACGCAGTGTTAGTTTTTAGTCAACGCTTTTTGGTGTACTGCGCGCATCCACGCATGCTTGCGATAAGCAATGAATTTTGTTTTGTAAACTATACTTAACGTTGGCAACACGATTTTGCATGTGTTTTTTTTTCAGGCAGACTTTTTCGCAACCATTACCGACATAACAGTCGCAGTGTGCCTTTTGATATCGATGATGTACTACAATCGCAGAGGTTTTATTGTGCAATCTGCGAGGGCAGGGTAATTATTGATAAGAAATGTTTATTTGGTCTCAATCAAAAATGCACCTGGGAGCAGACTATACCTACTTACAGAGAACCAGCTTTTTTTGCTCGTATGTGCGCTATTAAACTTAAATAGGAACAAAAACGTGTAATATTCTCACTTTTTTCTTAGCTGTCGTCGCTCTGCTCCCTAGAACGATAGCGTTGTGACAAGGCGTCTTTTTTTTTGCAAGCATGCAGCCCTTCACGTCAACAGATTCAGAACCGGACATAACATTTCTCCACGCAGCGTAACTATGCCTTGAGATATTCTGTGTGTAGACTGTTCTAAATAGTGAGTGCATTCATACCTCACTACAGTGTGCAATGTAAGCACGAGCTACTACACATTCGTGTGTCTAACGGCATGCTCTTAACGCATTTTGAAATAAAACACTCCCTATTTCAATGCACTGATAGGCTTACGCATGGACGAACGTAGTACAGACTTTTTTTATGTGTTCATCTTTGACGCGTTATTGACTGCAGAACGCAGCAATATGATTGCATTTTTAAGGCTTGCCAGCTGATCAATTTTGTACACAGAAAACCATGCACACGCGTTTCGGTGAGTCAGAAGTGCTTTTCGCGATAAACGAGTACTGGTACGAGCAGCGCGCATCACCATGGGTGAACAAAGCATGGTGAAAAAATATGTTTTTGGTGTCGTTCTATAGCTGGCGCTGAATTTTTAAAAGGGTTTATTATGAACAATAACAACAAATGGAAAGCTAATTATCATTGTAATATGGGTCACACAGATTCATAATAACGTATGAACGCACTGAGCAAATGTCTAACAAACATTCACTTTTTGTTGGTCCAATATGCGTACGTCAATTGTTTATTTAACAGGTCATAGAAAAATTACGAGAAACTTCAAATTGGCCACCAAACTGTGTGCTTTAAGAGAGGCAGCAATACGTCGGCATTGCAAGTGTCAGCCAAAACACGCCTCACGTCGATACGTCTTACGTATACATCTACGTAAAACGCACGCGGACCTGTGCGTACTGCCCCACGGACCGCCTCTGACATGGCGACTATGTACACAACGACCGACAGATGGCAGCAGTTTTGGATGAGGTCTATAGTTGTTTTTTTTTAATCGACAATTGCACAGGCGTTATTACAGAGACCAGGGCGTCTTCAGGGAACTGCGGATGTTGGCGTACTTGATCCGTTTCGCTTGACAGACAAACGGAAAGTCAGAGACAGACCAAAATATTTGCATTGAAGTGTCCTTAAAGAATCAGTCGTCTTTAAAAGGCATTTGTATCTGAAACATCGAACTGATCTATATATAAAGTTTACAATGGGTCGCTACAAACTCGGTTCACAATAAACAAATATCATGCATAATGAACATACAAGCATAGTGAAATATTTTCTAATGGATATACAAATATTCAAACACACGTTGCTCTGCACTTTAAAGATAATATGCATGTTCAATAATATCAACGAGATGTGTGATCAACACATCCACATCCTTCGCGAGATAAAGTATGGCAATTATAAAAAAGAGTTTAGTAAAGATGGTAAGACATGACGTAGTGTCTGTTTTCTATAATTTGTTAGACAATGTGAGACATACCTGGTTTCTTTGTGTCATGTTCTACGTGCTTCATTGATTGTTAGTCATAACAGATGCTCTAAATACAAATGGTATTTTTTTCTTTCCATTCAAATCCATATCTTTAAAATTGTATTGTACACTGCCTTTATTGGCATAATATCTAACTGCTCGAAAATAGCATCTGTGTGTGCATCGACCGCAGCATTTGAAATCGTTCGAAAAACCTTCTTTTCCAGCAGAAATAAAATTATGTTTGAGCTGGTTGTGTAGTGAACCCTGATAATATTTGCAACTACAAACCCCGATAATGATTGCGAGCGGCAGAGTGAAATATCAGAGTAGTGCCATCATTATATATTTTGATGTCCCGAAAACCAGCGGTATTCTCAAAGTGCAGAACTGAAGCTTATACTAGGTATGTGGGAAGATGCAATGAGGAAGAATGTCTCACATAAGAGGACGAGCTCTGCTCGAGTTTCGGAGAAGACAACTGTAAAGCTCTGGTTAATTATCACGAATATTTTAGCTTAAAACAACAGTTTAAGTCTGGTAAATATCTTGACCGTGAGACGTAGAAGGAACGTGGCATAGAGACATAAGTTACTTCAACAGCATGCGCCCTTTTTTTTGCCCCTATCTAGGTTTGGCAGGATGGCGACAACTCAACCTTAAAGGGAGATTGCAGATGTGAGCTTCTCGGTAATGAAAGTTGCGGGAATACGTATCAGTACACGAAACAACTGACGTCTGTATCCAGACGTCCTTCGTGAACGTATTTATGCGATAATAAACACTTAAGCAAGTTTTCCAAAAAATGTTCAAGTTTAACTCTTACTAAACGAGAATCCGGCTGGTACTTGCGAAATTCTCTTTTTATATTCTTATGGAACTGAGATTTCAAAAACAACTTACTCAAACGTCTGATGATGAATTGTGAGTTACACATCTTCAAGACGAATTCGTTACTCTTCGCTGGTCTATTCGTATTCCATTTGAGAATGAACCATCCGCATTAGTCAAACATGTTTTCCTTATTAACACTGTAAAGGTTAACGGCAGCTTTGGACTATTAGCGAAAACGGTGAAAGTGAAATCTGAGCCGAACAATTTTGCAGCAATGCGTAGTTAATTCCGGCTTAATAATTTATAATAATTATCAGCATTTCGAAGCCACGCTAAGAAACATGACCACGTATTAAAATACTCGCCTACACTACATTCGCGACCTTTATACTATAGAATACGCAGTCTCTTGGCTTCCGTACATATATTGCCTCGCACACATTTTTTTGCAACTTTTATGCAAACGGTTCATTACACGTAGAAGCGCTGGCTTGCTCCAGCTGCACCCGAAGGTCTGTGAACCATTTCAGTTGTTTTCGTACTTTCTAAAAGGCCTAAGAAAGCAAGCAAGAACAGCGGAGTTAATTCTGCAACAAGGCTGCATGCCAGCAATAAGGTTTGAATGTTCGATGCCGCATGTATGAATGCCGTCGCGCCTTACGGCTGGTCAAAGTTTTCATAGCGTACGCTCTCTTCACCGCATGTATTGTTTGTAGTTAGATTTTTTGTTTGACAGGCGCCGGCTTAGTTGTCCAAAGAAATTGTAGCCCCTGTAATAGAATGAATGCGGTGTTTTTGCTCTAGATTGCAGAGAAGTATCACAATTAACAGGGCCAAAGTACTTCATTAGTGTATAGAAAAATCATGACTCACGCTATGAATTGTTGGCTATGGTGCCTGTCCGCATGAACTTCCGGTTCGAGGCACCACCATGCCTTGTGGGCATTCTTGCCAGTGCCGGCATTTTTTTAGTGTTCCTCCTTGCACTCGTGGTGCCATTTTTTACAAGTTTCTGCATAATACTTTTCAGGGTTATGTAGCATCATTGAATAATAAATTCAGTCCCTACGAGATAGTTATAGCGATGCCAACGGTCATTTTTTTTTCAATGAAGCGGCTAGCAACATGCTTCTTCCAACATGTTTTGCAGCAAATTTTATTATCGCGCATGTTTTATCACATACAAAGATTGTCTGGACATCATATGATCATCACTTACTGAATAAATTGTTTTCATGTTGCTCACGTATACTCGTAAAATAATTTATTTAGTTTCGAGTTGCAAAGATACCATTCCAGGCTCAATATAGAGAATGGCCGTACTGAATGCGAAGCATTTCTTAGCGAACTTCGGCGACTTTGAGCGTATCTGTCTATCTATCTATGTAGTCGCCTACGACTTCTAGCTCTCCTGGCCATTTCAATAATGGTATCGATACCAAACTTGGTATGGCGTAACATGGCTGTATGGAGCCCATATCTGACTAGTCATAACATGAAAATCATTACATGGATGTCATGAATGTCAGGATTTACATTTCATGGCCCTGCAGCTCTTGCGGTGATTTTGTTCACATTGCATGTTGCAAAACTGGTATGGTATGGAATGGCATGATTGCATGGTAAACACAAGTGACAGACCCTAACACGAAAATCTTCATATGCGTGTCATGTAAAAACGTGACTATAGGCCACGTTCATGATTTGCTCACGGCCGTTTTGCTAGCGTCACATGTACCAAGTTTGGTATTACAGTGCGTCAATGGGTGACAAAGATATGTGATTAGTGTATACATGATAATGATGAGATGCGTGTCATGGAAAAACATGACTACATGTCACGCTCATGATGTGCTGGCGGTCATTTCGCTAGCTTCAATTTTTGGGGTCACGATACTGGTGAGCGAGCGCCAAGGCTCTTGAAGTGAGTGGACACAGCAGACACGGTTGGTACAAACAACACACACACGTTTGTTTAACTCATTTAGCTACAACATCGTCCACCGTATCGATGCATCAAACGTTATCAACACACTAAGACATCCTTACACACAATTTACATGCACTCCAAAACATGACAAACACACAATACCATACCCAAGGCGGCGTCACCAACACTTGACTTACTACGCGGACCCCCCGGCGCACGGGCCGCGGTACCACGCTCCGAGGACCCACGCTAGAGACAACCGTTCGCCGCAACTGCTACGCACAGAAGATACTGGCTAGATTCTCGCCCGCCACCAAGGCTTGCTTCCGCCAGGGGTCACTGCCAGCGCTACGACTCTAACAACCATGATCATGATAATGGTGCTCAACGCGAACACAACGCCATCTATCGCCCGGTGGTTGTCTCCCCCGATGTACGACTTTTCGGCGAGATACGTGCGCAACGCAGCGCGAACAACTTTACAGGGGGTGTGAGCACCCCCCCATCCCCCCAACCTTAATTTAAACCATATTCTGGAAAACAAAGAAATTAACTACAGAAGCTATAACAAAAAATGTCATCACGTGTCCCTTCATAATGTCCTTGCACCGCGACACTGCCCTCGGCTGACACTGCTGCCCTGTGCGGCTCGACTTAACCTCGGTACTGGTCCAGCAACAGCAACGTTGCGATCGGCGCGACGAACCGTCACTAGCGCCGATACGTCTTCCAGTTACGACCAGCACTCACGAGACCACCACACTGCAGGCAGTTGCGCAGGTCCCAGGACTCTCCATCGCCCGACCTCGCGACCGCATTCCTGGCCAGTGGCGCTGACGAAGTGCAGAGGACAGCCAGCCATGATTTACAACACTCCCAGTGCGTACATCGCAAAACACTCGACAGAAACAATGGAGCAGGGCCTAGGGAAGGGAGCTTCGGGCTTCTCGCCCACGTGTTTCGATGGTCAGTACTGCTAGCTACTACATCGGCGGCGGCTGCGACGCTCATCAAAAGTAGAACAAACATCACTTTTCCTAATTCGTGTATCGCAAGTTTTTAAAAAATGAGGGAAGCAGAGCTCAACACCTAAACGCCACGATCCACCTAGTTGTGCCGCGTGCGACAGGCGGCTGCGAAGAGCATTAGGCGTAATGAGTCGATCGGAAACAACCGGCATCCACCCAGCACCCAGCCTAGGTGCAGAAGAGGCAGCTGCGAGGAAACATCTACTCTGTGAGGTGGCCCTATCGCTCGCCGCACACAGCAGCTTACCGAGTGATCGGCGTCCACCGTCCTGGGCCGTGTCACGACGCCCCGGCGTCGAGCCGCAATACAAGTGAGCAACGACGCCCGGCTCCCCGAGCCCAAATAGATAGAAGAAGCTATTCACAGAAAAATTGACGACCCACGAGGCTTCCGTACTCACTCGCTTCGGGCCGGGCCTGCGAAACGCGTGTTTTTCGCCTTGCTCACCTCAGGATGCAGACCGCATGACTCTCGTCCTAACTGCACAACGTTTTTTTTTTAAAGCAACGACAAAAAAAACTTGCGAGGAAGAAAAAAAAAAAGAACTCAACCTGCCGACAAATTCAAACACGTCGCAAACCGATCTGCTTGCCTCTCAACAAAGCACACCGCCGACGCTAGCAACGAACAGTCCCCCTCCCCCCTAGCCCTACTCTTCCCCGGCTCAACAAAAGCTTGTACCGAACCACAAAAACTGTCATTCGATACTCTAAGAGCTCCACGTTGGGCGCCAGTGCGGGGTCTCGATATTGGCGAGCGAGCAACACGCCACGCTTTTGGAGTGAGCGGACACAGCAGACACGGCCGGTACAAACAACGACACACACACGTTTATTTAACTACTTATGAACTACAATACCGTCCGCCGAATCGATGCATCAAGTGTTATATACACACTAAGACATCCTTACACACAATATCCATACACTCCAAAACATGACAAACACACAATAACATACCCAAGGCCGCGTCACCAACACTTGACTTACTACGCGGACCCCTCGGCGCGGGAGCAGCGGTACCACGCTCCGAGGACCCACGCTAGAGACAAACCGTTCGCGGCAACTGCCACGCACAGAAAAGACTGGCTCAATTCTCGCCCGCCACCAAGGCTTGCTTTCGCCAGGTGTCACTGCCGGTGCTACCACTGTAACAACCATGATCATGTGTGTGGTGGTCAACGCGAACACAACGCCATCTAACGCCTGGTGGTTGTCACCCCCGGAATACGGCTTTTAGGCGAGATACGTGCGCCACACAGCGCAAACAACTTTACAGGAGGTGTCAGCACCCCACAAATTATACCGAAAATGGTATTACGGGACGTGAATGAATGATGGAGGTATGATACTGGTGCAAACATGGTAAGCATGACATGCGAGTCATGTAACAATATCACTACATGCTACGCTCATGATGCGCTCGCGGTCCTTTCGTAGCTTCACATGTACCCATCCCGGTATTACGCGACGCGAACGGATGACATAGGTAAATGACAAATAAAAACATGATAATCACTACATGCGTGTCATGTAGGAACAAGACTACATGCCACACTGATGATGTGCTCGCGGTCCTTTCGCTAGCTTCATATATGCCAAATTTGATATTACGTGACGCCAAAGGATGACGAAGGTATGTGACTGGTGCAAACATGTTAATCATAAGATGCGTGTCATGTAAGAGCATGACTACATGCCGCAGTCAAGGCGCCAATACATTTCGACGTATCGCGGTGCGCGTCCTCGCCGGCGTTCACTTCGTCGCATCACACTGGTGTTGTGGCACCAGGCGGCTGTCCTGCCATATACTCGCAGGCGCGTGCCGCGCTGCGTTGCTTTGCGCATGCGCGTGTCAGTGCGTCCGGCGTCCCTCTATCACGAAAACAGGGTGACGCAGTGCTGGCTGTGTAACACATCGGTGCAAAATGAAGTATGTCGCATTTCAGAGCTGTTGCCGTCGGGCCGCGGCAACGGACGCTGATCGCACGGTCGCGCCTGGCGTCAGACTGTAGCGTGCTCGCGTTTTGCTTACGTAGCGCAGCTTTGCCCAGCGTGCGCGCGCGTCAACACTACATTGGAGTATATAGGGCCCTTCATGATGCGCTCGCAGACGTTTCGCTTGCTCCACATATACCAAATTTGGTGTTACGTAACGTCAATGGATCACGGCTGCTGCAAACATGATAATCCTGAACCGCGTGTAATGTAAGAACTTGACAACATATTACGCTCATAGCATGCTCACAACCGTTTCGCTAGCTGCACATATAAAGAAATTTGTATCACGTGACGTGAATAGATGACGAAGGTAAACGACACGTCGAAACATGATAATCATGGCACGGAAGTCATGTACAGCCTCATTTACCTCCACCTCGCAACGTTGCGCAGATGTTGAAGTGACATATCAACATTTCTCATTCGTGCTTACCATATCGTCGATGCCCACTGTACTTGAGATCTGCCAATTCTTATAGCGTGTTTCGAACGCTATGAATAAACGCACTCATAGTTATCTAGATTTTTTACGCCTGTCAATATCCCTTCACATGAGCTGTCATTCCTCGCACGCTCGAACATTGTTTTTCAATGCATCAAAAATTATCCGCACTCAGCGTACAGTTGCGCAACATAGCCTTTAACGCTTGAGTCAGAGCATGACAAAACTTATCAGCACTTAACGCTGGCAAATCCGACGTAACAGACACGCCATACCATACCACTCGTTGCTTCAAAAGCGACTTCGATCGTTTCGCGTCCCACGATACCGTTATTTGAGTGACTGTTTTGCTCTGTGGGCCTCTTACGCACTCACCTGTTTCCATAAGTTTGACAGACTGTTAGCCATGCAGATTCTGCAGTAGAAATATGCTATATAGTATACTTCATTGTACAAAGTAGGCGCACATATATAGAAAACGTGCGTACATTGACATTTGAGAGCATGTGCACGTATGTGTGAGTGATTTCGAAGTAGTCTTAGTGTGTGTATATGCTCGAAAATACTGCATTGAGGTGATTTTCCAAAAGATTACTGCGTGTTTCAAAGCGTAACCACACGCCGTGTTCGAAACCTAACTATCAACGTTCTTCGTTTCTGCCCATTTCCACGTCTCGCTTCATTCCCTGAAATGCGCAAAATATTATCTATCTATTCGCACACAAAAAAAGGATTGAAGAACACAATCCCCGAAGAAGCAGCAGCAAAAGTGTCACAAATATGCAAGTGTTTTTTTTTCAATTACACTGCGCAGCAGATATCTTGAAGCAGAGAAGAGTTGTGCCTCAAACTGGAAGTACCGTAGCAGACGATTCACCGTTTTGCTTGCCACCTATTCGAAAAGTTTTCCCAGCTTACTCGTGCGGAAGTAATTTGCCAATTGTTACAAGATGCGGCGTTTATACGAAGCTCCCGCTAACTGGCTGAATCTGAAACAATACCGACACGCTAGACGCGTCCAAAATATAGCCCAACGATACGAAGTTATTTTCGCAGCACCGACTATTCTGAATTTTCATTTTTTACGCATTGAAACTACTGCATGAAACAAGTAACATTCATATATTATTCTGAGTTCATCATTGGAAACATCTCGGTAATTTTATGAGAATCGCATGTCACATAGATGGGAACTGTCCACCTGATTCAAACGTGTTGGAACCACTGTCAAACCATGATAATTGTTTCCAGTTTCTTTTGAGCCATTTCAGTTTCGGTAAATGATGTATAAAATACACGAATCAAAAGTGCGCGCCTGTCCCACATTGTTGTGCACCTTGGGCTTAATTGTAGGTTGCAGCTCGATGGTTTATGCCTGATTACTAGGGGTAACGGCTTTTAATGTAAAACTACACTGTAATACTTTTATTATTTAACGAGTGGTCAATCTGGCAGTATAAATCTTACTTTGTCTAGTACTTCTGTAATGTGTAATTTTACCTTCCCTACAGTTATTTCTTCACAATAAGAAAGTACTTTTAAATGAGTAATTTAAATATGAAGAGATAAAAGTCTAAAGGAATAAATACCCCAGTTTAAGGCGGCTAATTGTACTTTTGTGTCAATATGACAATAAGTTATTAGCTAAACGCATTTTATTCCTACCCCTTTAAAATTGTATTTTCTGCAGCAGTTGGTTGTACTTTTTTCGACAGAAATAAACAGTACATACATAAAGGTGAATATATTGAGTAACAGTCCCTGCCATGATGCTTCATATGCATGAAAACATTTTTTCACATACAACCGACACAGGTGACAGGAAAATCATTTGTAAACGAGATTATGTTGATAAGTATGACTGTTAATAAACCTTGCATACAATGAAGGGCATGTTTAACATCTTTTGCCAAGAGGGCTGAAAGAAAAATAGCCTACAAAAAAGTTTATTATTTCCATTATTAGTGTGGTTATAAGTTCAGCAAGTATATATTTCACCTTGCATGAATGGGATTCACGTTGAAGGGCACACGCAAGGTCAGAAATCCTCTTGTTGACCTCAGTTGTACAATCACCGAAACCAGCAGAGCATAGGACTGGGTTTATGATAGAAGCTGATGGGCGAGATACCCGTGTACAAAATACCACTGATGTGTTACGCCATTTGAAACCATTTCAAAATGACTACCACAGCTACTGTTGCGGAGTGCCCACTATGCCATATATCTCTTTTTTTTTGCGAACAGCCGTCAAGACACACGCGAACCTATTCAGCTGCTCACTTCGTTGCCGATTTCGCTGATGAAGATAAGCAAATAGGCTCAACCTGTTTGAAATGGGTGGGCCTTCCAAACAACTACTTGCTGGACAATTCACAAGTTATGACACCTGGAACCATTTTAGGCTTCCGTCATGCAATAATACACGCTTATGGTGACTTGTTTCACTACACGACATTTTGTTTTTATGTTTCGAAGCCTTCTCAAACAATGGCATTCTTCTTTTGTAGAACACCTGCTTGCCATGCAGGGGGCCTGGAACTCATTTCCACTGCAACCATATATTTTTATCATTTATCTTATTTACATTTATTTTGTTTGAACGTAAATTAGCAATTTTTCGCTCAACACTAAATATAATGATTTGATTCACTAATGTGTGGAGTTTTATATTCCCAAAACACCATACGATTATAAGAGACGTCGTAGAGAAGGTCCCTGGAAATTTCGACAGCGTGGGGCTGTTTACGTGCAACCAAACCTGAGCACACGGGCCTACAGCATTTTCGCCTTCATCGGAAATGCAGCCGCCGCAGCCGGGACTTATTCTCGTGACCTGCGGGTCATTTTCGCTCAACACCAATGATGCCGACATTTATGCCAAAAGTTCTGCAATTTTAATTAATTTATTTTAATTTATTCATTTATTAGTGCAACCTACGCCGCCCAAGTGGGCGTTGTTGTGAGAAGGTGAGGAAAAAAAACTGTATTACAGTCGAAAAAGGCACCAATCAGCTCTTTAATGCAATCGCGTGAAAACTCAGTGGCTTTTATTTCTCGCCTTGAAGGAAGAACAAATAGGCGTTATTGGGTCTCATCCGTGTCATATTCCGAATCTCTATCCTCGCTTCGCTTCTCGATGGACGCCTCAACTATGCCGTAAATAAAGAAGGTTTGTGCGACCTATAATGGCACCTTCAAGTACAGTTCCATGGTGCCCTTTACACATACTGTTTTGTTTTGTGAGTTAGTGAAGTACCCTGTAAGTGTCCATAAGCACGGGCGCCAGGGCAGCTGCTCACGTTGTTTGACTTTTCGTGCAAGTCGCTCGCTAGGCTACGTTATTCCACAATAATTGAGTTGTGCAGTGTGAAAAAGGATAAATGATATTATCACGCTTTGAGCTGAATATTTTTTTAAACCTATGAAGGCCGAATGTTATTGTTTGCATTCTACTCAGATCATTTCAATTAAGGGCATGCTGCAGAACGTACGACCTGAATCACCGAACCTGTTAGATGCCTTTGTTATTTTCGCTCATGTGGTTTTGCTTTGAAGTCGAAACGATCGCGTCCAACAAAGCTATTTTGTTCTGTTTTGCTGTACGATTCCTCGAGGTGGTACAAGCGTCGTTACGTCATGTGTGACGTGGGGTCCTATTTTCAGCACAAGCACATCTCGGATTACTGGCGTCATTCGATTGCGGTACAATACGTGTATTTTGAAATGTAATCAGAACGATGCGCTGACAGCCAACTTTGTGATGTCTCCGTTGTAATCGAGTGCTGCGCAATGGTGAAGTACTACATTGTGCCTCAGTATGTCCGTCCATAAAAAAGATGTCAGCATTCAGAACCATCTTTAATAAAAAGGGCACGGTTACCGTTTTCTATGGGATACTTTTTTTACAGTGCAACAATAGTTACAATTCCAACACTAGTATATATGTGATAATTGCTTATTTCTGGCACTCTGGCATTCGCAAACAACACATGAGATAATTACTGCACAGCAGCTGTTTAAACTGCTGCTGCGGCAGTCAATTGATTGTTCGTGGCATCTATTAAAAATGCAAAGCCGCATAAAATTACCAAATTTTATATAATAGATCTTGGATAGCAATATATATTCAGCAGGATGCAAGCCCTTGCTGTATCGCGGTAAGAGGAGTTTCATAGGGCAGGTGCTAGTGTGACTCAGGAAAGCAACAAGTTTTGCCTTAATGCACCAATGTCCCTGAAAAAAATGGCACCATATCCACGGAGTGAATGATGGAGAGTGGGGCAAAGCATTCGTCCGTTCATTCGTTCTTGCTTCCGTCCGTCCATGCGTCTGTCTGTGTGACCGTCCATGCGTCCATCTGTCCGTTCATGCGTGTGTCTGTTCGTGCGTCCGTCCCGGCGTTCGTCCATGCATGCGCCCCTGCGTACGTTCATGCGTCCATCCGTGCATCTGTCTGTGTGTCCGTTCGTCCATCTATTTAACACCCCAAGTACCACCATCTCGCTTCTTTTCATCATATATTCCCCATATGAAAGCATCGCCATCCAGCGGACATTCCAAGGAATAAACGAGATGTGGCACACACACACTTTCTTACGGCTTGCGCTTCGGGTCTACTTCCCAAGTTTAACCACCCGAAGCTTTCTAAAACCTACGAGGTTACGCCCAGGGAGTATTACGTAGCAACCCTTTCTTGTCTTCTGTGCGTCGTTGAAAAATAAAAATTTCGCAGCGTGCGCGTTAACTAAAAGCCGAATCCTCCCGTCTTTCATTCCCCCTTAGCAGCCATTGACATTTACATTGAGCACTATTTTTTATTTTTTAACTACGCACTGAAGAAATCTCTCATTGCACCACATCGGAAGTCAAAATGTTATACTTGTTACACATTCTTACAACGGCTACGAGGGACGAATAGGTGGCGCTATAAAAAGCTTCACACCTAAAAATTCGCAGCGGGCGCGTTAAATAAGAAGTCGAATTCTCCGGTCTCTCATTCCACCTTAGCAGCCATTGTCATGTACATTGAGCACTATCTCACAAGAAAGGTTTGCTACGTAATACTCACTGAGCGTAACCTCCTTGGTTTTAGAAAGGTTTAGCGAGCGTTGGGCCGCAGTGCCATGAATACAGTGAACCATAGTATATACCATGAACTCATAATATATACCATGAACTCGAGGTGGTTAAAGGTGGGAAGTAGACACGAAGCGCAAGCCGTAAGAAAGTGTGCGTGTGCCTTCTCTCGTTCAGTCCTTGAAATGTCCGCTGGATGGCGGTGCTTCTATATGAGGAATATATGATGAGAAGATGCCAGATGGTGGTACTTGGAGTGTTGAATAGATAGACGAACGGACACACAGACAAATGCATGGATGGACGTACGGATGGCGGCACGGACGGATGGGCGCATGGACGTACGCAGGAGCGGATGCATGGACGAACGCAGGGACGGACACACAGATGGACGTGCGGACGCACGAACAGACGCACGCACGGACGGGCGGATGGACGCATGGGCGGCCACACAGACACACGCATGGACGGATGGAAGCAAGAACGAATGGACGGACGGATGCTTCGCCCCACTCTCCATCATTCACTCCGTGGATATGCTGCCATTTTTCTGAACACACAAGCTACTTGTTTTTATCAAGGAATGGCTTTCAGCTCTCCCGTATAGTACAGTAACAAGACCTGTACACCGCTTTTTCTAAACACACATGGAGGCTCATGAAGTATGCAGAAGCTACCTGTGACCACTAGCCTGAGCCCGGCCCGAACGTAGTTTTTGAGGGGGAGAAGAGGCGTGCGCGCGGCGTCTTTTGATGCTTATTTCTTGTTTGGAACAGTTTCTGCCGCGTCTGTTCGTTGCGCCTCCATTTCACGTAGTGGTGTGATAGTGAACGTCTCATCTTCATCTGGTTTTTGCGTTCATACTTGTGTGATTGTCGATTAAAAATTAAAAAATGGTGCTTATTGGGGCACAATATGAACTCTTCAGTAGTCTGCGGTGTGTTTGTTTATACTAGAAGAAGCATACACAACTAATTCTAAGAACTGTAGTGTTTATTACACTTCGCTGAAGATGCGAAGCGATGCACGAAAAGGCGGGTGTTTCCTACGCTTTTCTAAGACTAGGAGGCTCGGCATCGAGACACTCTGGCTAAGACAATACGGTGTTGGCACCTACCTTGCAATCAACTAATTACGGCCTCCGAGATTGCGAGTACATGCTACGTGCTCCCTCTATTAGATGTAAGTCTTTAGTTTTCCGCAATTACTGCCAGATGGCGCTCATGTCCCAGGCAGTGCGTCCAGGATCCCGTTCGCCTGTGTTTTCGCGCGAAAGAACTAAAGGTTTTTTTTTTCTCTCCGGGCAGAAGACGTCTTTTGTTGACAAGCAAGCAGGTCAATCAGAGAACCTATTTATTTTAGGCAATATTCCGTGATACGTTCGTGTTTGTTATGTATACACTGCTGTGAGAGATAGGCAGTGACAAATAAGAGCCCCACTACCACGTCTTCTAGAGAAATAAAGGAGATCACAGCACAATCTGTAGCTTGGTGACACCGGCTGAAAGAGAGACAAACTTCAAAGTAAGCGTGAGTGTTTACGAAATATTTATGAACCACTGAAACTGAAAACGAAAAGCAAGTATTGTCGTAACAATGCCAGTCATCTGAAATCATCTGAAAAGAACTTTGTCATCTGAAAAGAAACTTCATCAATACAGACTGTAAAATAAAGCATAAGAGAAGAAACTACAACACATAACTCAAATTGATAGATAGGGTGTTACAAATCAAGTACAGAAACTTTAATAAGCATACTCTATATCATGGTTCATTAGGATGGTCTTGATAATAGTCTTCGAAGGTACGGAATTGAAATATATGAGACCGCGTAAACAATTTAACATTGTGGGTATTTGATACTGAACGTGTCGCTTGCCATAACTTGTCCTTATTGCTGGGATTTTCCGGCGTTGCTGACGCGCAGTATAATGAGTGTTGTCAGGTGGGTTCTGAAGACACTGTGGCTTGTTTTGTTTAATCCGCTGAAGAAGTTTGAATTGATACAGTTTTGTTACCGTTAGTAATGCGTATTTTTCAAAGAGCGGTTTGGTTTTCAAGTCCCTGATAATACCATGGTATTGCTCGTATGCTCGCAAAACTCTTTTTTGCCGAACTAGTAATTTTTGATAGTTTGTTTGGGTAGTAGTACCTCATACCAAGATACCGTATGCCATTTTAGAGTAGAAAATCGCATAATTTAATTCTCTTTGTAACCATTTCGGTAAGACTGGGCTGAGCTTATATAAACATCCAACGGTTTTACTGAGTTCTACCGTTAGTTTTTCTATAGGTGTGTTCCATGTCAAGCCTTCAGAAAATCGTACACCTAGGAACTTCTGGCTGGTGACTTGCTCCATCTCTTTGCCTTCAAATAAAACAGTCGAACGATAGTTACGCGGCTTATTAGGTGGGGAAAAGACACTGTATTTTGTTTTACTAACATTTAGTTGCAGTTTATTGAAACTAAAATACGCGGACAACTTTCGTAGGTAGTTATTAACCTGGTGTTTAGGCTCTAGAATGGATGTGCCGCTAAAGAATATGTTAGTGTCATCTGCATACATTATTAACTTGGGAGAACATGGGATATCACACAGGTCGTTTATATAAATTATGAACAATACAGGACCAAGAATTTACCCTTGTGGTACTCTTCTTGTTATGTTTAAGTAAGTGGATGCACTTTTATTTATGCAAACATATTGACGGCGGTTTCTTAGATAGTTTTTTATTACACTAGAACCACACCACGTACACCATACTTGCTAAGTTTAGCCGTTAGTACTTCATGACATACCGAATCAAACGCCTTTCTAAAGTCTATGAACAAACCTAGAGAGCACAGTCTATGTTCAATGTTTGTGATCAGTTCATGTTTAATATTTAGCAAAGCTGCTTCACAACATTTATTTTTTGAAAACCATGCTGAGCCTCACTCATCACATTATACTTGTCAAAAAATTTGTACAAGCGTACGTTTATTGCATTCTCAAATACCTTAGATAAAACAGGAAGAACGGACATTGGCCTGTAGTTTGCCAATAGCCGTTTATCACCACCCTTGAAGACTGGGCACTCTCTCGCTATTTTTAGGCTGTATGGGAAAATGCCAGTTTCGAACATTCTATTTAATATATAAACAATCAATGGAGCTATAATATCAGCTACGTATTTTAGCAGAGTTGCCTTGACCTCATCAAAGCCAGTGGCTACGTTATTTTTAATCTGATTTATTAATTGTGTTACTTTCTTTGATGTCACTGGGGATAGTGGCACGGAGTTTATAAGCCCACGCTCTTTTATTGTAACACAGGGAGCTATATTGCTATCGTTGTTGTATTCTGCACTGGTGACAAAGTAATTATTTATCTTATTCGCTGCGTCAGTATCAGATAAGGTACCTGCATTATTATGAAAACATTGCGGTTGTGGCTCTTCTTTCTCTGACATTAGATTCTTAACCTCGTCCCACAACTTCCTGGAGTCATTTTTTATTTTAGTAAATAACTTTCTTAATATGTTTCCCTTGCTCGCTTCAAGTCGGTGTTGAACCTATTTCTGTATTTTTGAAACTGTGACAACGCCTCCAGATTCCGTGACCGAACAAATGTGTGGTACATTTTATTTTTGTTTTAATCATTTTCAATAGCTTGTCATCAATCCACGACTTCCTTGCACGTTTGGGTTTTGGTTTTCGCAAGGTCATTGGAAATGCTTGATTATAACATATTCGAAGTTTTTCAAAAAATGCCTCGTATGCTGCATTTGGGTTTCTTTTCTCGCACGCATCTCCAATCGACTGATTGGATATGTGAGCCAAACACTACCAAGCCTGCCGCACTAATGCTGCGAGATAAGGCTTCCACTGTGGTTTCACGTTTGACTTGCATATTTGGCAGTAAACAAAAAGTTGGTAAATGGTCGCTTACGTCAGCCGTTAGCAGTCCAGAAAAACAGTCTCAGGAATGAATGTTTGTTACACAGATGTCGAGTAAAGTTGCACTTTTTTCTGTTAATCTTATATTTTGTCGCCCTTTAGCTGTCAATATATTACTACAACTATTAATTTCTGTAAACGAACCGACGTACAATCAACGTTGCTGTTTATTACTGAGCACTCAGAAATTAATGCATGCCTAATGACGTTTTAAGATACATTGCTATGCCACCACCTCTACCGCTTGACTGCACGAAACCATTATATGAGTAACCTTGGAAAAGGGGCGGTTTTTCCGTTTCTGTTAGCCAGGTTTCCGTGTACATCAGAATATCAAAGCTGTGGGTGATCGAGGCACACAAGTCACTAAGTTGTTGCACTTTACTTTAATGCTACGCGTGTTTAGGTGAAGGATTTTAAACGATTTAGAATCACATGAGAAGGTATCGTCAAAAGTGGCAACATCGTAATAGCTACACTTTCAGAACTGTCCATTACATATGCGGCACTCTACAAGTACACCCAGAAGACCGCTCGTTACGTTCCTTCGTTCAACCTTTCAGTGTCGCCAATGCATGCAATCCACAACACAGGGACGTTTTCATCTTTCCTTGCAAACACTTTGCCCCCTGCAGTCCACACGATTTTCTATCGCAGTTCCTTCTTTCTTTATACTGTGGCACCGAGAAATTGCTTGCCATAGCGGGTTAGGTGTTCATTCACATAAACTCTGGAAGAAGATTGGATTCCAAGTTTCTTTGCATCTAATTTTGATTTCTTCGCTTTGCTGAGGAAAGCATTTTTCTTTGTTCTACGGATGAACCGGGCTATTATGTTTGTTTCGTCGTGCCGCGCAGTAGGCACACAATGACAAACATCAATGTCAGCTTCGTTACTTCCTCCTGCATGACTACACCAATTTGTTTGATAGATTTCGTCATCCATTGACGTCACGTAACACAAAACTTGGTATATGTGTAGCTAGAAAAAAAGGTCGCGAGCGTATTATGAAATGTTCTGTATACTCTAATGTAGCATTGACGCGTGCGCATGCTGGGCACAGCGACGCAACCTTAGCAAAACACGAGCACTCTATAGACTGGCACCAGGTGCGATTACCGTCCATCGGGGCGGCTCGACGGCAACCGGCGCGATACTAAATAAAGAGTTGAGAGGTACGTATCATGTTTTTTTTCATCTTTCTAGCCTTGCAACGGATTGAACGACCGCCGTTCCTGTGGTCATCGTGGCCTTTGCGGAATATTCTTCGATGGATACTCGAGTCGCTATATGTGTGGTCCTAAATATTCAGACCCGATACCATACGCAGGAACGTCGGCAGAATAACGTGACAACGCTAATTGCAGTTAATTCAAATAAAGGAAAGTTCTCGTACATATTCTGACGTCCTTACGACACCTAGAAAATTGAGAATCTTGTGGGGCATGAAACGTTCTCGGCGCATACTACCGCGAAGCTTTCAACCCACTTTAATTTCTTGCACGAGTAAGCGAGCTTTTTCTGGAACACCTCTGAAGATATTACTTGTGCAGCATAGACGGTCCACATGAGACGCCATAGGGTGTGTTTCAATACAGGCCATACATCACTAAATAGCCCGCTAAGTGGACAGCGGCCATCTTAAGTCCCATTCCCATTCTCACGTTACCGGTCGAACACACAGCTTTGACAAGGTGGCATCGTATACAACTACAATGTAGGCTACATCTGCCCATGCAAGATGGCGGCTCAGTGAATGACTCGAATGCTCGGATCTCGCCAGAATAGTCGCCTGCACACAGACGCTTTTTAAGACACTTAATTTGATTATTCTTCATTTTTCTTGAATTTCAACACATAACATGCTGAAAAATAACACTTGCGCTTGTTTAACTTAGCTTTCACTTCTCGACGAGAGGTGGCACCTCGCACCATAGAAGCCGTCCAAATATGTTCAGTTTCTCAGAGAACATCAACTCGATACTGTGTTCTAAGCTATGTGCGTAGACTGTCTACAACGCTTTCTGGTATTCGGAACACAGCCATAGTAGCCACACTCAAGCCGTCGCGAAGGCTTCATTGTAAACGCAATTTTGACACGGCTATGTCTTGTGTAGGCCAGGATTGTACAGTCACTGTAAAATTCAAGGGCAATAACACATTAGCGGGACGTCAGCGGGGTTAGATGAACTAAAAGAAATGCAGGTGAGAAGGCACGCTGGTTTCCCGCATGCGCACCACGAGATGGATAGATAGATAGATAGATAGATAGATAGATAGACACAGACAGACAGTTTGATAGATAGATAGATAGATAGATAGATAGATAAATAGATAGATGGATAGATAGATAGATAGATAGATAGATAGATAGATAGATAGATAGATAGATAGATAGATAGATAGATAGATAGATAGACAGACAGACAGACAGACAGACAGACAGACAGACAGACAGACAGACAGACAGACAGACAGACCAACAGACCGACAGACAGACAGACAGACAGACAGATGGGCGGGTGGGCGGACAGACAGACAGACAGACAGACAGACAGATAGATAGATAGATAGATAGATAGAAAGATAGATAGATAGATAGATAGATAGATAGATAGATAGATAGATAGATAGATAGATAGATATATATATATCAAGGATGTCATCTTCGTGAAGCTTTCTGCATGGACCCCGTCGTTCTTCAACGCCCGTCACGCTTACTGTTTGCATTATATGCATGAGGGCCGAAGAAGCTGTTGTATATGAAAATTCGACTCGAGTGTGCACTAGACGAACTTTTTCGGACAATTTTTTTCACCAGGAACAATGAATATAACGACGAAAAGACATGAAATGCGAAGAGACATGAATAAATGTGAATTTTAAAGCAACTCTGCAATTTTTTGCGTTCAACATCATGTTTCCTGAACACGAGAGAACATATATAAGACCTAAAAATCACGGCGTAGTCAAGTATACCTATATATTTACTCTTACAAGTGGCTACGTGGGAACATCAATGTAAACATTTTGGTGCTTTTGCCACTTTTAACACACCCCACTCCTGCGTTCTTTCAAACTTAAAGCGTATAACTATAGAACTCATATCAAGAACATTGCGAATTTCAAAAACAACCAATTATCTCACATAAACCCATAAACGAAAAGCTGGAAAACTCCACCACCACGCGCAAGCACTTGTCTTCAAACATTTTCCTACCATCTTCCCACAATACTAAATAGATATAAACTATGTGACAAAACACTTAACATTCTTAAAAACCAATTATTTCAAATAATATTGGTAATGTCAACTTTATTTTCTTCATTTTAAAATGTCTTTATTATCAATTTTTTATAGTTTGCGAAATTGGTCTACTCACATTGGTTGGTTCGGTTCACTTGTATTTTCAAGTCGCAAGTTTATCGGGAATTCTTAGCATGTTGCTGCGCGTATTGTCCAGAGGGGTAGGAATAGTCAAAGTGCCTTTATGCAGCTTTTAGCCTGTCACCCGTGTTCTTTATGTGTGTGGTCTACTTAAGCAGCTCTAGAAATTTCAAGCTCACCCCCCCCCCCCAAACAAAAGCCTGTTATCTAGCAACGCGGGCGTCATACAAAGGCCCTCACTGCTTAATACGTTGTACACAGATGTACGAACTATTCATACTTGTGAAAAAAATCGAAGAAGTGAGAGTGTGCCTGATCCTATACTTTATGAAAGTGCTAAATTTTACGTAAATGCAAGTTGTCAAGAATTGCTGAGGGTGGATACTAAACTAGACCCTATAGAGTTACCCATAACACATGAAAAACTATGAGATATTGTCGCGACGTCAAGAGAGAGGTCGTACTCGAAGGCACTGAGAGAACAGCAGCGGGTCGGTCTTTTTGTTAACCGCGCGAGAGAGAGTTCCTCATCTTTCTCGTTGTTGCGTTCTGCATAAAAGCGTGCAGATGCGCGTATGCGCTGTCGCCTTCGTCTTTTTCGCGGGACGCATGTGACATTTGCCTCCCTCCAAAAATGGCATCGTCCCGATGCGCAGCCAAGGCACTCTACTTACAAAAACGCACATATGCACCAGCACGATCAGGACAAACGAGAGTTAGCTGGACAAGTAGGGTTTCATCCGGATGACATGCACGATTTCGGGTGAGCAGTTTCGGCGACTGGAACTGCAATCGCCGTCGGGAATAACTTCGTAGTTGATGTCGTTCAATCGTCGGGTGACTCGATATGGGCCAAAGTATCGTCGTAATAGCTTTTCTGAAAGTCCGCGTCGACGTATTGGGATCCAGACCCATACCTTGTCGCCTGGTTTGTAGGTTACCAATTTATGTCGTAGGTCGTACCGTTTCGCATCTTTGTGTTGCTGGTGACAAATACGCACGCGGGCTAGCTGTCGGGCTTCTTCGGCACGCTGACCAAATTCTTCGGCGTCAGCGTGAGTGTCGTCACACTCGTGCGGCAGCATAGCGTCCAACGTTGTAGTGGCTTCGCGCCCGTGTATTAAACTAAACGGCGTCATTCCGGTAGTTTCCTGCCGGGCAGTATTATAGGCGAAGGTCACATAAGGCAAGATTTCGTCCCAGTTCTTGTGTTCTGTGTCGACATACATGCAGAGCATGTCTGCGAGGGTCTTATTAAGCCGCTCTGTTAGTCCGTTCGTTTGTGGGTGGTACGCCGTTGTTCTCCGGTGAGCTGTACCACTGAGCCTGAGAACCGACTCCAAAAGTTCTGCCACGAACGCAGTTCCTCTATCCGTGATGAGAACTGTTGGAGCACCATGCCGAAGGACGACGTTTTCTATGAAGAAATGAGCCGCTTCTGCTGCTGTGGCCCTCGGCATGGCTTTAGTTTCTGCGTAGCGAGACAAGTAATCAGTGGCGACAATGATCCATCTGTTCCCTGTGGTAGAAGTTGGGAATGGGCTCAGGAAATCCATTCCGATTTGGGCGAATGGCTTTGCTGGCACTTGAACGGAATGTAATAAGCCTGCCGGCCTGCCGGGTGGTGCTTTGCGTCTTTGACAGTCGACACATGTTTGGACATGATGTTTCACAGCAGCAGGTAGGTTAGGCCAGTAGTAACTGTTTTGCAGACGGGACAATGTTCGAGTGTAACCGAGATGACCAGAGGTGACTTCATCATGGCAGGCTTCCAGAATTTCTTTTCGCAGTGATGCAGGGACGACGAGCAAGTATGAGCTGCCGGTGGGAGAAAAGTTTTTCTTGTATAGGACGTCGTTCCTTAAACAAAAAGATGGCACTCCGCTCGCAAAAATTCGCGGCACGTCTTCCCGTCGTCCTTCTAAGAAATCGATAAGCGAAAGCAAGTCAGGGTCACGGCGCTGCTCTTGTGAGATAGTGGCCGCGTTGATGACTCCCAAGAATGCGGCGTCCATAGACTCGTCATTAATAGCGGCAGGCTCAACGGGTGACCGCGAGAGACAGTCTGCGTCGGTGTGCTTCTTCCCTGATTTATAAATAATGGTCATATCAAACTCCTGAAGCCGAAGGCTCCAGCGTGCTAAACGGCCGGATGGGTCCTTCAAGTTAGTGAGCCAGCAAAGCGAGTGGTGATCACTGACGACCTTGAATGAGCGGCCGTACAGATACGGTCGAAATTTGAGAACCGCCCAAACCACGGCGAGGCACTCTTTCTCGGTAGTCGAGTAGTTCTCTTCCGTGCGAGAGAGAGCTCTGCTGGCATAGGCTATCACTTTCTCGGAGTTATCTTGCCATTGTATCAGTACGGCGCCCAGGCCTACATTGCTTGCGTCGGTGTGAAGTGCTGTTGGCGCTTCCTGGTCAAAGTGCGCCAGAACCGGAGGTGTTTGGAGGCGTTGGCGTAATTCGTTGAACGCTGTTTGTTCCTTTTCGCTCCAAAGAAAGGGGACATCCTCTCGTGTGAGCCGCGTCAGAGGCGCCGCAATAGACGAAAAGTTGGCGATGAATCGTCGGTAATAAGCGCAGAGGCCTAAGAAGCGTCTCACTGCTCTTTTGTCATGCGGTGCGGGAAACTTTGCGACAGCGTCGATTTTGCCCGGGTCAGGTCGAACACCTTCGTGGCTGACCACGTGGCCTAAGAAGCAAAGTTCGTTGAAACCGAAATGGCACTTCTCTGGCTTTAAAGTCAGGCCAGCCGAACGTATAGCTTCTAGAACTGCGAATAATCGACTTAGGTGTTCCTCGAATGTAGCTGAGAAGACGACAACGTCGTCTAGATAAACCAAGCATGTCTGCCACTTAAGTCCTGATAGCACAGTGTCCATTAAACGCTGAAAAGTGGCTGGCGCTGAGCATAACCCGAATGGAAGCACTTTAAATTCATAAAGACCGTCGGGCGTCACGAAAGCAGTTTTCTCACGGTCTCTCTCGTCGACCTCTATTTGCCAATAGCCACTTCGCAGGTCCATCGATGAGAAATAGCGTGCATGCCGCAGCCGATCAAGAGAGTCATCTATACGTGGCAGTGGGTAGACGTCTTTCTTCGTTACTTGGTTTAACTTGCGGTAATCTATACAAAAACGCAAGCTGCCGTCTTTCTTTTTAACCAATACCACGGGGGATGCCCAGGGACTCTTGGAAGGCTGTATTACGTCATCTTGGAGCATCTTCTGAACTTGCTTTTGGATCTCCTCACGTTCTTTCGGAGCCACACGGTATGGGTTTTGACGGATCGGTCTCGTATTTTCTTCAGTGATGATTCGGTGCCGGGTCAGTGGTGTTTGCTTGACTTTCGACGTGCACGAAAAACAATTTTTGAACTGGTGTATCAGCTCTAGTAGGCGCTGTTTTTCCGAGGCTGACAGGGTTGAGCAAATGTTGACAGACAAAGGTGTCGAGGCTGGGATGGTCGCCTCGTCCGGTTGCAAAGCGAAGCGATCTCTGGCTTGGTCCACGTCGTCGTAGTAGGCAATCGCGGTGCCCTTCTGGATGTGACGACGCTCGTTGCTGAAGTTGGTGATGAGGACTTCTGCCCGCCCATCAATTAGTGCCAGAATGCCTCTCGCTATTGAAACACCTTGCGTAAGCAATAGCGTGTCTATTCGCTCCGCTATCACCTCATTATGGCATGGCCGTTCACACAACACCGACACAAGGCAGCAAGATCTCGGCAGGAGCATCACATCATCGGCTACACGTAAACGTTGCAGTTGTTCTTCAGTGGTGGCGTCGACGTAAGGATGGGCGGAAAAGGTGACGATACGTTCTGGGATATTGATGATAGCACTGTACTCTCGCAGAAAATCCATACCCAAAATCAACTCTTTACAACAGTCCGGTAAAATGACAAAAGTGGCGACGAAGTTCGAATCATCGATTACGAGCCGAGCGGTGCATTTACCGGTTGGCGTCATTAGCTGCCCACCAGCACTCCTTATGCTCGGCCCACTCCACGTCGTCTTAACCTTCTTAAGGCGGTCGGCGAGCTCTTGTCGCATAATAGAGAAGTCAGCACCAGTGTCAACCAGTGCTGTTACGTGGTGCCCGTCTATAATAACGCTGAGGTCGGCACGTACAAATTCATTGGCAGTAGTACTCGTGGTTGTTGTCGTCTTCGTCATCACCGTCGTCACGTCGTCTTTGTGTAGAGGCAAGGGGGTCTTTTTGGCGTCTCGGCGATTGGCAACCTTGCCCCCGGAGGTCGCGGCAGTTAGTTTCCCTGGCACGGGCTTGGGGAGCGGTTTCTGAAGGCGTCCGCGTATCTTTGGCGATTCGGGGAATTCTGACCTCGTGCAGGTGAGGGAGACCGCCAGCGACGACTTGGTGAAGACGCTTCGTTGGTCGATAGGCGATCAGCAGCATGGTCACGAGGGTCTTCAGAATAAAAAGAAGCGGGCCGAGAAAAGTTTCCAACCCGGGTTTGTCGATGACGGCAGTAGCGCGAGATGTGGCCTGGTTCGCCGCAGTGGAAACAAAGGGGTCGACGGTCGGCGGTGCGCCACAAGTCGGTCCGACGTACTGGTGGTCGCCGGACAGGTTCACGCTGCCACCACGGCAAGGTAACGGGCCGTGGCTGAAAGGGTGGTTCTTCTGGGGCCGGCGGATGACGGCGGACGGCATCAGCATAGGTCAGTGGACGTGGTTCGGGTGGTGGCGCCGGTGAGGGAAAGGCTTGCCGTAGTTCCTGGCGCACGATTTCTGCAACAGAAGCAACTGGGGGATCGGTAGACAGAAGGCCGAGGGCCCGCAGCTCTTCCCGCAGGATTTGTCGGATCATTTGCCGTAAAGAGTTTTCAGAAACGGCGGCGTTTTGAGCGGCGGCACCAACAGGCGTTTGGTCGGGCAGGCGGTCAAAGTGGCGGCATCGTTGCCGGAGCGCCCGCTCAATGACAGTCGCCTCTTTGATGAATTCATCCACTGTTGTTGGCGGATTTCGTACAAGGCCGGCGAAAAGCGGTTCCTTAACTCCCCGCATCAGATGACGAACTTTCCTTGCCTCGGGCATGTCAGGGTCAGCGCGGCGAAATAGGCGGGCCATATCCTCAGCGAACATGGCCACGCTTTCGTTCGGCTTTTGCATGCGGGCTTCGATCATCTGCTGTGCGAGATCCCGCCGGTCCGCACTCAGGAACGTCTCGAGAAGCTTTTGGCGGAAATTGTCCCAGGTTTGAAAAGTAGGCTCCCTGTTCTCGTACCATGTGCGAGCGCTATTTTCCATTGCGAAGTAGGCACGGCCAAGTTTTTCTTGCACGCTCCAACGATTCACCACAGCGGTCCGCTCAAACTGGTCGAGCCAGTCCTCGACATCTTCATACGGTTCTACACGGAAGACTTCGGGAACACGAGGCGTCTCAAAAGTTACCTGGTAAGGGTGAGTCGTCTGGGCCGGGGGAAGATTCGCAGACGCTGAAGGGGCCGCCATGTTGGTAACAGGAGATGCCGTCAAGAGTTCTGGGCTTAGGCCTAATAGGCGTCGGCTGAATCGGTGTACTGGAGTAGCAACAAGACGTTGAGGCTCCGGACTGGGTGTACGGTCCCGAACAACGCTTTCTTGCATCAGGTTGCAGGCCCCAGCACCTCCACCAGTGTCGCGACGTCAAGAGAGAGGTCGTACTCGAAGGCACTGGGAAAACAGCAGCGGGTCGGTCTTTTTGTTAACCGCGCGAGAGAAAGTTCCTCATCTTTCTCGTTGTTGCGTTCTGCATAAAAGCGTGCAGATGCGCGTATGCGCTGTCGCCTTCGTCTTTTTCGCGGGACGCATGTGACAATATGAATCTCAGGGGCTTTGGCGATCTTTTATGGTGCTCTTGGATTTTTTTGTGAAAGGGGATTTCAACAGTCTTAGCGCACACATTATCGTTTGCGCATTTAGCAAGTTTTGCATGGCACATTAGTAGCATATAACTTCCACATCAATAACAAAGGCTAAGCATGTAGCCAAGTTATGCTTCTGTAATAAGTTGTCAAGTGTTCGAAAACAAATATAGCATTTGAAAAGAAATTTTTACCATCCTTAGAAACGTAAGTCATTTGTAGGCTTGTAGATTGTGGTGAATTGTTTTTGAGAGGGGGTCGCCGTAGCCCCACAAAAACGACGATTCACAAATGACAATTGAAGCTAATGCCCATAGTGCAACGAAGTGAAAGATGTGTAGAAATATGTTTAAAGTGATGACGTTCGCCAACACACCATCCAAATTTTATCCGCGCGCAAGCAAATGCGTTATGAATTCGAACGGATGTTTTTGCCGACTTCACGTGCACGCTAATAAAATTACGGCGAAAGAATTCATGCGTTAGTAACAATTTTTCGAAGCATTACCCTAGTTAGGTATAATTCAACAAAACAATTCCCTTCTTCTTCGGTTATTCTTCTTTGTTTAGTTATGTAGTTGTGTCAACGAAAAGAATAGTGCCGGCCATCACTCTCTATCTTTACGAGGACACCTGAACAGGTTCATAAAGGAATATGGCGTGGAGCAAGGAGCGGTGACATGAGAGTAGAGATGGTGCCATCGGCGTATCAACTGAGGGAGCAAAAAAGGCGCGAGCTTCCACATTCCACCCCACAAAGAAATGAAGACTGACGCCCCCACTTTCGACAGGAGTCACTGCTGGCTGCATGCTGGGGACGCCAACAAGAAAGGCGAAGTTTTCTTTCACCACAGTAATCACCCTTTTATATTGTTTCGAGGAAATCAAAACGATTCGAAGAAAAGTTAGAATATAGCTAAATTTTCCCAACGTTTCCGCTCTGGTTCTTTGCCTTGTGGGCTCTTTGCGGTGCGGGCCGTTTCTGCGGCGCTTTCGCGCCTTGTGCGCTTGCATTGCACAGGAGGCTGGCGCTGAAAAGGAGCGCTATATCATTACATCCATTCTGCACCATTTTATTTAGCTGTGACTGGCCGATGCAGGAACGGATGGGAACGAGCAAAACTTTTATGGACATGTCAAAGCGTTTGCTGCTTCGGGTAGATAATTTTTTTTATGGAAAAGGAATTGTATCAACGCTGCTCTGTTGAAGCAGCTGCGAGCCGATGAGTGTGAGGGATGTTTTTTTTGTTTATTTTTGCTGCACTGAAAACGGCAAAAAAGGTTGCCGCTTTATTCTCTGATCAAACCGCATCAGCCTTGCTTCTGGTAACTGGCAGCGATGGCGGCAGCTTGCAACGTGGCGACAAATCAACCAATGGATTCTACCTCAGATTTTAAGCTTGCCATGCACCTTGATCCACAGTACTAGGGATATGATGAATGTCTGTGGTTTTTAGCACTATACAGGCTTTATTGGGAGTCGGGCTACTTGATTTTCACTCAAATTATATTGTCATTTTGCAGCTCAAAATACAGCTCGCATAGCAAAGAAGCACACATGGGGAGCTCTGGCTGTTTCTCTGTTTTCCCCCTCTCTCTCAGCAAAAATGGGCTCAAAGAGATATATACGTTCACAAACTGCTAAACTTTGTTAGGCTACAAGTGAAAATACTCATAATACTCATATAAACTTATCTGGCCAGCTCCTATACTGAATTTTACGTGACGTCAGTTCCTGTCTTCCGATTTCACGTCCACTATGACCGTGCAAATACGTTTCCGTCACCACGCCGTGGTTACGTCCGCATGGCGAGTCGTTCGTCAATGTGCATGTGTTTTCATCGCCCGTCTGGCTATGAAGAATCGTGCAGAATATTGTCCTGCATATTTTGACGAACTTGTCAGTCCAATGTGGGCCAGGTACCGGCAAAAAATAGCCCTGTGCGATGGCGTGGATCTGTACAAGGTGCGGGTTGGTGCTCAAGCCACCGTTGATACAAGCCTGCTTTCGATGGTTACCCACGTCGACATCATGAGTTACTTAGTAATGTCAATGAATTACGTTTCGCTTGACTGGATGAAAGCGTACAAGTTGCAGGACTCTCACAATTATTTCGCTAGCAGATGGGTCCGGTACATCATAGCCAAGAATTTGCCTTCTGAACTTGTCGTCGCACTAGGTTAGGTGAGTTTTAGTGGGCATCGCATTTCACAGCCGCGACAAACATACAGCAATAACCACATAATGATGCACAAACTTGAGCGAAATTAAAGCTTCAGCTCGTGAGGGCTGCGTGGCATTTCGCCGAGCGGCGATGCTGGACACTAAATGTCAAAGCCCGACAAAACTAATTGCTGGCTGGGAACACGGATCTTCCGTGTCGGCCGTGTCCGCGTCCATGGCGTCGTAAGCACTGGGTGAAGCAGCTTCGCATGAGCCGCGTATAGCGGCGCTCGTTGCCGCCCACATTTCACGGTGCTCAAACCGTGCAGATATTGATGCCAGCTGTTCCGAACAACCATGGCCCAACAGCGTGTTCGGCGCCCAGTCAGGATTCATGTCATCGAAAAGGTTAGCGGGCCTTCCTGAAAAGCAAAGCGCGTTTGCTGTGTTCACTGCGGTGCATCACCCTTCGAAAAAAATTTACTTCGTACTTGATCAATCGAGCGCGGTGACTAACTGAGTGAAAATGTGGGGAGATCTGGTACATGACTTGCCTGTTAAGGAGTGACGGCCCCACACCTGAACGTTGTGCAGTGTCTTGAGGTCTATCCGTTTGATGCGTGCAAGCCATGTTCTCCTTCGCCTCTCAAACAGCTTTTTTGAGCGGCTGCAGTGGTCTTTGACTATATACTTCGGCAAGCAAAAAAAGTCCCACGTCAGGTCCATCTCGGTGCCATTTGCACCTGCTTCGCGCGCGGCAACCGTATAACGCACACATCGCCATTCCGACGTACCGCGTTTACGAGAGATGCGAGAGCAGCATAGCTTGACTTGGTGTCTTCTGCTGCTATATATATGGGCTTGGTCATGCTGGCGCATGCTGAGATTGTATTCTAAAATTCCGTGGTGTGGCGTAGATGCAAGTTATGTATAGGTGGACGCGGCTGATGGGATTGGTTGCTAGCCTACTTGAATTGCGTCTGTAAGGAGTCCTAAGAAGTTTGAGGCATTGTTCAGCACGTGAATACACTATCTATTGGGCAAGTGCCGTTAAAAGTTCCACAACATTTCACAGATCCGTGACGTTTTTTAACAAGCAGGTGATTTTATGGCATTCAGAACACAATTTTTTTATGATGATGAATCCATAGTAAACAATACGCCATCTTAAAAATAGTTGATTTTTACGTGGTTTTGCATAAGTGGTTACTGCCGATTTTAGGCCATACTAGAGTCCCGAAGCAACTACAAGATTACCAAGACGTGACTAACCAGGTAGGCAGGTAGAAATGCTTCAAGAGTCTATAGTTCTCCTAAGACTGATTGGCATTTAAATAGTCAGTTCTTAGTGAGTTGTTTTAGTGATGAATAAAAATGATTGATTGATACTAATACAATTTACTGTTGGGACGACCGTTATCACCATAATTGTATTCACGTGGAAAGTTGTGAGGTAACGTATACAATGTGCCGCATGCTATTAGCTGCATGACATACATATATGTGGTAGTCCCAATGCACGCTGCATGTCTAATACTGACTGCTCATTTTTGACATTATTGAACAAACGCCTTGTTTGAAAAATTACAATGAAAGTGCAAGTGTCCATGATTTCCTCACTAAGGAGGTAAGTTACCCTTCACCTTCCCCCCCCCCCCAACTCGCGAAAATGCTTTTAAGCCACTGGCCGATGCCCTCTGCAGTTTTTTGTGTTCCCTTTGGCGGAAAAAAGCGGCCAACGACTGTGTGTCCTCACTTGCAGAACCAATCTTTTTTATGAGAAAAGTCACTGTTGCCACCTCAGTGGCGTCCCGTTAATGTATCATGAAGGCCTGGGACAAGTGTCTGCGAAATTTGAAGAATGCATGTCAAAGCGCCGAAAGCGCTGTCACATTCCAGGCATAAGAACTCGGTGAGGTTTTGTTGCAAATTCGGAACTCAGTAAGCCATTTGTGGTGGCTGTGAACACGCGAATTTCTGCAAAGCTTCACTCTAAGCCAAAAAGAGCAAAAAAGGGTCTGTGGTTCGTCCCTTTTTTTTTGGAGGGTAACTGCATTGCCACAATCATTATTCCCCAAAGGATAAATGATTCGTCCTTACGGGAGTAACATTCAGGGGATGAACTGCTTAGTCTTCAGTAGTTTGGAGGGACGAAATGAGAAGCAGTAAAATTAACCCACTTCTGGGCGAAAGTAACTGTGTTGAGATGAACTGTTAGTATCATCAGTTTCTCTTTCTCTAAAAAAATCAATTTCTTACTATTTCTAGTAGAATGACTGAGAACCTGGAGGTTGATGAATGCATTTGACATTTACAACAATACACAAGGAGTAAATTCAGAATTAGACTAAATAACATTCACGATAAATACGTGGGATTTGAACTCGTAACCTTTGTATCAACAATTGCGTACGAAAACCACAATACCGCATTCCAGCTTATAGCAGAATGAAAGTTACCGGGGCATATGAAGGCACCATCTGGACGCTGTGCGTTCTTGCATGTTGCTCAAACTAGAAAGATTCCTCATAGTGAACTTCAGCCTTCAGTGTTTGGTAAGCAACCATTCGGTGATCTCAATCCTCAAAATGCAAAATGCGTAGAATGGGTATTTCTGCATGCATGGTTCGAGCGCATGTGTGTGGTTGATGGGTGTATGTATTTATAAATGCTCCCATGTATGTTGCCGTAGCTGTGTCAAACGTGCTCGCTTTTTACAGTACAGAGCGTAGTTAGCAATGTCACTTTGCGAAAATATCAATCTCTTTATTGACGAAGAAACAACAAAAAACGTTTAAAGAAACAGCCGTGTTTATTCAGCGTCTCATGTCAATTTCGCGCGATCGTGCGCGCCCATCATCTCAGCAACTTTGGTGAGAACACAATGTACGATAGCTTCCCTGCAGGAGAGGCAATAAAAGAAACAAGGCTTCATTGGAATGAATGCTGTACACCCGAATTCAGTAATTGCACCCGCACCATCGACAGCTGCTGAGAGCGTGTTTGTAGCTGCAAGATATTGGCTTTCCTTGGAAGGCGCAACGTTTTCAGTAATCGATTTCCTGAATTAGTAATTGTAGAAGCGTTCATTGTTTCAGACAGAACTGTTCATGCACTTGCAGTTACGTCCAATTGCGTAAAAATTAAAAGAAATCTGCTTTTCGCGGAGTTTGAAACGTGTTATCAATTTCAAGAAGCCCGTTCTCAAGCTAAACGCTTCAAGATTTCACTGCAATAAGCTTTTGAGCCCACTTGTTTATCAATTAAGCTAGCGCATCGTTTTAGAGATATAAAATAAAACCTACCCGCCATCGCTACAAACGAACGAAATCACCGATGTGGTGACCGACTGGCTGTGTTGGCGGTGCCAAGCCAAGCTAGACATGCAATAGTAACAGCTGACCTTTCTAATTCAGCTGTTTACCATGTAAAAGATCATATTGTGCAGAGTTTAGGGGAATTTTTTTAAGAGGTGTGGAAATGTCTGATGAAGAATGCCTATTTGTGCGGCACTGATAGCAAAACAATTCTTGAACAGCCGTGCTTGCTTCAGCTAATGGCTACCACGTTTCGATGGCCCAGCCATTACATTTGTAATTCCATAGCAGGCGGGGCAGCACTCGTAACGCTGTGTAGCGCGAGCTTATTAACCATGTGGATTTTGTTCGCGGAGAACGTTTGAACAAACGGTGCTCGTTACATTTCACTAGCACAAAGTTAAATCTCTCGGAGTGATGGCAGCCTCGCTTACACTCAACTCCCAGGTGATATTCCAGTCAGTGCGTAGCCCTTCGATAGCGCGGCACTTCTTTCCTGGAGCGGGTCACGTTTTCCGCCGAGAAATGATGATTCAGTGCAGCGCAAGAAACAGCAATCACAACTACAGAGTGATAACCCATCCACAACACACCGTTACCCCAACGATCGTTAGCTTACCGTGTACACCACGCCACGTTTTATAAAGCTTGGGTGCGAGCACTCTTCTTTTTCTTTTTGGAGGGGGGGGAGCTTACACAATATATATGCTATATATTTCTTCATATATTTGTGCTATATAAACAATATCGCTTTGCTCCAGACGTAGTAGCAGTAGTTTTTACGACCAAATAAACTAAAACTGTTAGCAGCTCATTTTTTAGGAAACTATTTGCTTACGCGCAGGCTGACCATTCTTCGGATTTCACAACGACACCGGCAAGTTCCACGGGAGGAAACATTGCTCCGCATGGTTTAACAGTTTCTCCTTCTGTTGGCGCACGGCACTGTCGTCCTGCAGTTAAACTCTCCGCGGAATAACTGTTGTTTGCAGGGACAAAACGCAGCACTTACTCCGATTTCACTTTCTTTTCACTCCTTTGCGGCTTAGAGTGTTGAGGGTGCAGTGGCCCAGCTAAGCCCGAGGGTGAAGGGGAGTTCAAACTGACTCCAAAACTTTTCAATTTAGTTTGCGTATATAGACATGGACACATACAAACGCATGCGCGGTTATGCCTCAAGAACAATGGAAACATTCTCCCCCCCTCCCCCCCAAAAAAAAATCTGCCTGCGCCTTTGTGAGGGAGTATGGGGCTGCTTTAACCATTTGTTCACCATCTGTACTGCAGAAGTACCCTGATATCGCCGCCTCAGTGCGCGCCAGCGTCGGCAATGCCAAGGGCATGCGAAATTCTCAGAGCACGTGTACGGGTACACGTTGCTGGGCTTCAAATTCCGTTCAACGAACAAACCACAGAAAGTGTGACCCGGTTTGCTACTTCCTCGCTACGCCACTGCTCTGAGGCAATGTTAATATGCCTGACTCACTCAATATATTAACTGCAAAATGATGACATAGCTCCTTCCCCTCAATAGGTTATGTATTCAGCTGCGTCTCGTGCCACTGTGGGATCTTGAGAAGTATTTATTTATTTATTTATTTACTTATTATTTTTATAATTTATTCATTTATATTTTTATTACATACTGTAGAGCCTTAGGTCTAAACAGGTGGGCAGTTTCAAGAGGACATAGTTAAAACAATAAGTGGCCTAAAATTGTTAGGGGTGAGTGTTTCATACACTCATAGTGAACACAAGGAGCGACATAGAAAATCATTTCATAGTAACGCATGTACCGAACAAAAAAAGAAAAAAAAATACACTACAAATCGATACTTAATATGCTGTGCGAATAAAGTAAAATAAATGCTTAATAAATGCAAAAAAAGTAAACACAATAGTTTCACTGTTCAAGCCAAGAAAGTAAAGAATACATATGTATACAATAAGTACAGCACATACAAGAAAAAAGCCAAGGAAAAGAAAAAAAAACGTTGTAATGAAAGATCGGAAACAGGGATTTGCAAGACAATTCTATTTACAGCGAAATATAAGTAGATTCTATGAGGATGTTGAGTTCTTTTGTTTGAATTTGAGAATATGCCCTAAAAATTCGAGTACCTATATGCTTTTGTGCTGCAGAAATGAGGTGTAAGAAATTTGGCTTGATGACACCTTGTGTGTCTGGTTGATAACGATGTCAGGTACGGTGATGAATCAATCGCAAGTTTGTGGTTCAGAAGAAGAGAAAGAAGGTCAATCCTTATCTGTGTTCAACGTGTGAGCTCTCCCCCCCCCCCCCCCCGTAGTTTTCGTCTTCCCGGTTCCGGCATATGGCAGCCTGGTTTAGTTTAGAGAAACTATTTCTGAAAGTTGGAAGGCATGTCGCACTGTTGTCTTGGGAAAAAAAACTATCAGTATAACACGTGCTATCGAGAATAATCGTTAAAGTCCACAGCCGTCGAAAGGTTTTTGCCTTGGGGGGCTCAAGCCGTGTTTCACGTGGCTGAAGAAGGAGGAAAGTGCTGTTTTAGCTTAGATGGGGGCAAGTGACCATTTTTCACCCCCTACCGACGCCCATGTTGTACTTCAACGATGCCATTTGTGGGCGAAATCACGAGGGCGACGACTGCCACGTTGCAGGCCTTTTCGGATGACTCCATATTTTAACTCTATATGAAATGGCGTCGCAAAAAGAACTTTTGTCATTGTTTTTTTTTGCTTCTGCTGGAGATGGTGTATCTTGAGAATAGCTCTAAGACTGAAACTTCAACCACGCTGCATAATAGTTCAGGAGGCGGGAAACGACTATGAACGAATTACAAGGCTAATGAAATAATTACGTTTGAGCGGAGGGAAAGGCACTCATACGACGTAATTGAAGCTGATCACAAGGAGATCGTGAAGCGCATGTCCACGTGGGATACAATTGGAAGGAATCCCGGCTTTACAGGTAAGCAGCACAGTTTATAGTGATGTTCTTACCTAGTGAGCCTTATTAGGTGCTGCCTTTAATTTAAGGTGGCAGCGAGCCTACATGAATGCTTAGCACGAACAAATTGGTCCCCGGTTCGTGCACAACATCGTATTAAGTAGTGTGTGTGCTAGTATGTTTGGAGCATGGATACGAGTGCAAAATCGCAACATAATAGCATGCCCCCGCGTACGCAGTGCACACATGAAATGTCAGAGCACGAAACATTGTTACTCGGTGAGTCACGAGTGACAGGCGTAAAAACAAGCAATCGCGAAAAGACTTTATAAACTTTCATTCCATTTAAATGATGCAACACGCGTTTCTCGTTTTCGCAATAAAAACTGCATGCCGGTGCGAAGATATACACATAGTATGCATTGACGTCACCCTGGTCTCTATTCGTTGCTACCACCTGGTTTAGACGCCACGTGCACTTTATACAAGAACGAGCAGAGAAATACAGTGTGGAATTAATTCAGTTAAACTGAAAGAAAACCCCTAAAACGTCGAAAAAAGAAAAACTGAGAGGCAGGAGCAGAGGCAGTGAACACCGAGGTGGCTTTCATTTTTCGACGTTGTGGCTTCCTTCGAGATTAAGATTTCTATAAACTTGTAAGTGATTCTGGCGTAGAACACTGCTGTCACTATCTGTAAGTTTTCAAAGTTTTTCTGCGACTCTGTGGAAGACACCGTTCCAATGACTGCGGCGATGGACGTGGATTTGCCTGGGCTTCCACCGCAACCATCGACGTCGTCCGCAGCTACCACGAGAAAGCGTACGGGCCACCCGAGTGATGCCGACAGCGAAGACACGCTAATTTACTCTACGGCCAGCGACGAAAGCTCCGATGAAGACGACTTCGTGCCTGTGACAAGGCGGCAGCGAAAAAGAAGACTAGTGATGCCATCTCCAACAACAAGTAAGAATGAGATGACGACGCGAGGGCCTACGATATACACAATTCTGTTTGTGCCGGTCGATGCGGCTCATAGTATCAACCGGCTCAATCGTCAAGTCACGTCTAGGTTTCTTGAGGAACTCGCCCAGGGAGAGATCGCGGACGTGCGCATCAATGGCCGTAAGAATATTCTCGCCGTAGACGTCACTCAACGAAGCATATTGGAAGTGCTGAGCAACGTCAAGATGTTGTATAACATCAATGTTCGCTCACATATACCTGATGGCCGCGACTCTACGGCAGGCGTCATTTACGACGTCGACATTTCTATCAGCGAAAGTGACTTTGCTGCTCTCATCAAACCGGTTTCTGCAGAACTTACTATACTGCAAGCTCGTCGCCTTGGTGAGTCACGCTGCGTGAAGCTCGTGTTCAAGGGTGACAGCCTTCCATCGCAAGTCAAAGTCGGCCATTTTCGACACACAGTGTGACCCTTTGTACCGAAGCCCTTTCCATGCCGGAAATGTTATAGATTGGGACATGTCAGTGCTGTTTGTACAAACCTGGCTGTGTGCTCGCTATGCTCAGAATCACATAGCGCAGACGCTTGCCAGGCAGAACTTCGAAAATATCGAATCTGTCATGGCCCTCACGAAGCATCTTCAAAAGATTGCCCAATCATGAAAAAGGAAATGCAAGTGTTGAGGCAAATGGTCCGGGATGGCTCAACTCACAGGGAGGCCGCTGCCCAAGTACGACGCTGGCGGTCTCGTCACCGGAGGCCCCTGAGGAGGCCCCTGAGGAGACCCCGTGCTCAAGCAAGGATTGAACCTCACCAAACGACTGCCGGCATACCACCTCAAGCGTCCAGACACGCCGACAACAGATCCTTCAAGCAAGACAAGAGCATCACTGGCTCGCCTGAAGCATGGCCAGCGCTGCCAACGATAGACCCACCGTTTGAGCCACCACATCGCTTGTCTACAATCAGTTTGGAACGAGAATGCGGTGATAGTCGCGACAAAGAAATCGTAGCCATGGTAAAGGCCCTTATGGATACCATTCGTATGCTCCTCACTAGCATTGACAGTCCGGCTGCAAAGAGTGCACTTCAGTTAGTCGATGCGCTGAAGCCGGTGCTATCAAGTCTGGAAAGGCGCCATGGCTCCGCCTCTGCAAACCTTTCGTAAAGAGGTCAAAGAAGCTTTGATATTTCAGTGGAACGCCCGAAGCATCAAGCCCCGCATTTCTGATATCCGACAATTTGTGTTTAAAAACCAGTTCCCAATTATTGTTATCTGTGAGCCAAGGCTACACAATGCAATACGACTATCCAGGTACGAAGCCTTCAAGTCCGCTACCTGCAACGAACAGAGTAAAGTCATTGTATATATCAAATGCGATCTTACCTATATCGAGCACCGTGTAGCACCTCACGATTACAACCAGTATGTCTGCTTGACAGTTAAACGTAGAGATCTCAATTTCACGCTTGTAGGCGCATATATATCACCTTCAAACCGTTTTGAACCTGAAAGACTACGTGCACTGTTAACAGCCACACCTGGACCATGGATCATCACCGGAGATTCAATGCTCACCACCCACTATGGGGAAGTCAGAAGACAGACAGTCGCGGAAGGCAAGTATTCTCCATTGCTCTAGAGCAGCAGCTGCTTTGTGTGAACGACGGAAGCCCAACGTTTTCTACGGGGAACGAAATACAGCAGCTGCCTTGACTTGACATTTGTGTCACGAAGCCTCAATGGAAAAGTCAAGTGGTTCGGAGACTATGAAACTTATGGAAGCGACCACATACCAACTTATTTGAAGATCAAGGGCCTGAAAAAATCGCTAAACTAGGACACTTCGACTCGCATCGACTGAACTGGACTCTTATCTCATTGGGATGGCCAGCTCTCCTACATGCACTTAACTGCAGTTGCGAAGAAACCATCACGCACCTTCTGTGTGAGTGCACCCATTTCAACGCGCAAAGACAAGAACTCACTGCAGCTCTGGATAGACTAGACGACCGGCCTTTGTCAGAACAAAAGATTCTGGGTCATTGGCCGAGCCCATCCTCAGCCCAGAAGGCTTTGAAAGCTTTGCTGCGCTTTTTGCGGACAACTGGCCTCAGAGACAGACTTTAGTGTCTTATACTCTTTGATGTTGCCTTTCCTCTGTCGCAATTTTTTTGTCATTTCTCCCTCTCTTCGCAACCTTTCTTTTCAACATTTTCCATTCCCCTCACCCCTTTCCCCAGTGCAGGGTAGCCAGCCAGTCTAAGAACTGGCTAACCTCCCTGTCTTACCGCTTAAACTTTATTCTTCCTCCTCTATCAACTTGCCGAACATGCAACACTCTCGATCAGATTAGTGCCATCGCCGATGAAAATCTGCCGTTTACTTTGGGCGTTTTTTCTTGCTCTCGCACCACTGCGAAGTTGAACCCGAAATACGAAGGTGCATTGCCATGCACGGTGCTCTAAAGCAATCCGCCTCACAGCAGCAGCCAATGCGGGAGCTGTGGTGTCAATTCGTTGTAGAACTTGTGAATTTCTTGATTGGGCGAGGTAGTTACTCACGGTGGTTTGAAATATAAGTGCAATACATAGACAAGGACGGGAAAGACACAAAAAAGCGCTAACCCATGTATTTCTTGTTCCTCTTTACGTATTGCGGTTGTATTTCAAACAATCATGGTTATAGATGCTTATTTCTTCCATCACACCTATTTTAGGAGAGGAGTGCAAGAGACAGTGGGAGTATCTACGCGATGAGTTTAGGAAGGAGGTCAGCAAAACCGAAAATACATAAAAGCTGCTCCCAAGCAAGCCAACGGAAGTTGTGGCCGTTTTTTTGATCTGCTGTCCTTTCTGCGGGGCATCTCAGCATGTCCTAAGTAAGCCTTTTTGTGCGCATTCGTGTTTTTCATGAAACTCTGCTGCTGGTTTGAAACTATAGACAGTGCAAGACATTTGAACCATTCATGAGAATGAATTCATTTGAAAAACGAAATATATATTACTGCACTTCTGCGGTGCATCTTTTGAATTTGTCGAATTTCTTTCGCGTTAACCATGCTTTAAGATATGTGCACGACACCTAGACATGAAGAGGACCTGCGTATTGCACGGTCACAGAAACATCACAAACTACCAGCCGAACGAATGACATGGAAACACACCGAAGAACTGGAGAACAGTCCTTTTCGCTTCCACTGGGCTGTATGAACGTGAAGAACTGTCTATTGCCTAACATACATGTGCTGAGATTTCAACAACTTTCTGTTGATTGAATTGTTTGCAATAGACTTGGAGGTTTCAGAATTCAGCTTTTTTGGTAGAGGATTGGCCTTTTTTGGTCACCAAAACAGCGTTACCTCACTGAATTCAGTATGAATAATAGTGCACCTGTTTGACCTGTTTGGGCGTGTTCGAGTGATTGAGTTATGCATGTCCGTGTGCATACTTTTCATTTATCTATGCTCTATGCAACTGAAGTAAACTTGTTCATGCAGAAGCGCTTACCATGAGAATAAGCGTGCTGCTTTACTAGTGTCGACTGAAGAACGGACCTACACGTATAGACATTGGATAGCTCATGGTAAGTGGTTGTTTTCCAACTCTTACCCAGGTCATCCATGTTGTTAGACGTGTCCGTTCTCAGGACTTTAAATTACATTGATTGATTGATATGTGGGGTTTAACGTCCTAAAACCACCATATGATTATGAGAGACACCGTAGTGGAGGACTCCGGAAATATTTACCGCCTGGGGTTCTTTAACGCGCCCTCAAATCTGAGCACACGGGCCTAAAACATTTCTGCCTCCATCGAAAATGCAGCCGCCGCAGCCGGGATTTCATCCCGCGACCTGCGGGTCAGCATCCGAGTACCTTAGTCACTAGACCACTGCGGCGGGGCGACGTTATATTACATGACATGCACATTACGTGACGCAGAGATCCTCGAATCTGTTGTGAGAAGACAGCTGCAGGGTTCACGCAGTCAGCTGAGTGTCAATGATAGTAATTCACCAAAGCAGGAAGGAAGGAATTTTGAATGTGCCTGACCCAGAGTTTCATTACGATACACCCTTGAAACAACCTAATTGCACCCTTTTATTAGGGATGTAATGAACAAGGCTACACGTGCACGATGGTTTGAGCTGTTCGGCTTATAAGTATTGTAGGCATCTATTACGCGCTTCATATTCATCTGGACAGCATTCAATCATCATTACCTGTGCTGGCTGACAGTCATCATCGTCTTTGTACGTTAGCTTCATCTTCGGCTTTCTGGCGCTTGTTCACTCCCGAGTTCATGGCCAATAAACCTCACTAAAACCGAGTCATCATACGTGGTGGAGGTGCTTGCAAATGACAAGAATATTATGGAAGTTTTACATGATGGAAACAAGCGGATTAAAAGAAATTGTACTCGAACGTCAGCAGTTATGTTCAAACTAGAGTTTGTGCTGTTCATGTTTAACGATTCGGTCACACGCACAGATGACAGGCTCGATCAAAGACTGATCTAGCTAAACAATGTGCTACATAGGCATGGCTGCCAGCAGTGTCTCGAAACTTATGTTGCGGGTGAACGGAAACATTGGTAAGGACAAATTCAACAATATTGAGTGAATTAGCACATAGGCAAACTTCTCAAGACACGCCTAACACAAAGCAATATGCTTTGTTCCAACCTCATGCATCAACTAGAGTTATCACGATAGTTTTAATGCGCAAAGTGAAGAAGGATCGAAAATAACAACATAGACACCATGCTTTTGTTTTCAGTCCTCAGTCTTTTTTGTGTGATAAAAAAAAGAGAGCAAATGAACTAGCAATAAGCCCAAGCATATGCTTCTTAGACGCGGTTGACGCGTAGAGCTAACAGGCGTGGTCCCCACGCAAGTATTTGTAAACCAAAAGGGATCTTCATTACGACGGAGCGCCAAGAATCACTGCCAACAAAGGGTGCTGCTACAGTTTAGTACAAGTACCTCATTCCACCACAGCCATGCATGCGCACTCTGCTTTCCACTCCAAACAACCCAACTAAAAAACTTGCCCGCACTCACAGTTCTGTATCATCTGGGTGAAACAATTCACACAAATATATTTGCTAGGTAAAAAAGTGCTCCTTTATCGTCAACTAATTAAAAATTGTTTGAATGCTTTATTCTCCTGGTCACGCAGTTAACCAACGCTGATCGCAACAACGTGAGAGCGGTACTTGCCGTTTCACTTCGAATGCTCCACGATATGGACCGCAAGTCCAACTTTCAATACATGAAGCATCTTCGCAATAATGAGCACTGGTAGAGCACCAGGTAGAGCGCAGGCACATTACAAACAACGTAACATCGAATAAGAAACTCATCTGATCGAGGAGCCACGTGGAGCACACGCACACGAGCGGGAGGGTATTTTAGGTATTTAGACAACGCACGCAGTGACATGTAACATGAAGCCTTTCGCTCTTCCGCGCTCTGCGCCTGCTAGGCACGTACGGTGGGCCAGGCAGGGAGTTTACAAAGGCGAGCGGATAGACCCCTCTCTCCTCCAACACTATACACTGCGCCAGGCGTCCTTACATTGCTCGCGGAAGCTGCGTGCTCATTGGTTCGTGTGTGATTTCGTCAGAAAACATGGCTTCACCCATGAATATGCTCCAGGCAGCTGCTAGGCAAGACTAAATAAGCTCGCTTGTTCGCTGAGGTGATCTTGGTAATGAAAAACGCCTTCCGATCATTTGGAGCCATGCGAAGAAACTTCAAGTGTACTGAGAAATGCCGTGAGCATGCCTCAATTGACGCTGCCCTTCACTGCCACCGGCAGTGTTGGTCCATTTCAAAGACTGCAGGAAACACCCAGAAGTGGACAGTTGCATCCAGTGAAGATTAGGAAGACGTCGAGATGCTGTTTTTGGTAAGTTATTTTTTGCAGTTCCAAAGAGAGCCATAAGATGCTTAGTTACAAGACTGTCGATGCAGACAAGTTCGCAAATGATGCTCGGGCAGGAGCAGCTTCGGTTACTACGCTACCCAGCGAGATCACGACTATTGCTGCTGTTGCACAGTGCATTTAGCGCGTATGTACCTCAGTGGAATCAATAAACAACAACAAAAAATATAAACTGAAACCCACTGCTTCGAGTAGTTTTCGAAAGCTATAAAACAATAAAAAGCACGCACGCGTCATTGAGGCTTCACTGAAGAATTGTTATGTATTTTGATGAAGGCATGTGGAAATTTTTACGATGGAGTGCCCAAAGTATGCATGACGTTGGAAATCACTACAGTTGGTGTGTGAAAGAATGCAGTGTGTATATAAAAACTGCAATCCAGAATTGTTAGTGGTTTGAGCTTGAATTTTTCACACGCCAAATTATTGACAAATGTCCTGTGAATGAAGAGAATAACCAGCTGCAGCTAAGTAGCGCGTAGTGTTCAAAATTGCACTCTCCTCGGCATTACGTTTTACAGACAGCGCATGTTTGCGTGAGGCAAAGGAATTATGATAGTGTGCCCAGTGCACGTGACAGGAAATGCTACACTAGCTGTAGGGTTGTGAATGATCAGTTTATGAACAGTCTATAATCTCTTTTCAGCATTTTACTGAAACATTACATGGGTCCTCTGCAACACTGCTAATTTTGGCTCTATTCAAACTAACAAAAAAACATTATTACACCTCAGGTAGACAGGTAATATTTGAATCATACGGATTATGCTGACATTCCTACCATATATATACTCAAAGGTGCAACTCACAAAATGGTGCAATGGTACGGCCGTTGACACATATTTGTTATGCATTCTTCGAAAACATGCTGAAATTTCGGTGATCTTGCAAACGTTAGTTCGCATTTTTCTTTCAATGCAGACTAATCTTGGCCTATCGTACAGGTAACTAACAGGTGGTATGTAAAGAGACTGAACATAATACAGAGACACAGTACTGTTCTTGTCGTCATTTCCACCTTCTTCATTTTATTAGCTCAGCCCTGCCAGTTTCTTACGCAAGAAATAATTTGTCTTTTGCAACTACTTAAGCTTGCTTCACTTCCGCGCGCTTGTTCTCAAACCTGCTGGTATGATAAAGCGGTACTGACGGTGAAGGTTTAGTTGTTTGCGTCAAATGAAAGACCCAGCCTTCAGGATGTAGAAAATTTACTGCAAAGCGTGAGTGCAGTCTGCAAAATAATAACGTATCATTTTTAAGCTAGTTTCTATTTCTAGAGTGCCCCGACATCGTAACACAACATGAGATCCTCGGCATGTACTTGTGCAAGAAATCATTAAACTCGCTCGGCTGCAACGCACTGTTGCTCCATTGCCAACACACAAGCAGTCATTCTGGTAGTTTTTGTGACGCCGAGTGGTCATTTTGGTACCTGGTGTCGTCACAACTAGCCAGATCGCTGCATGAAGTCCCTAGAGCTGCCTGATGTGCTACACGAAACCTGACTTTAATGTAAGAAATAATGTATCTTATCACGACTTTATTTGCTTCTCGCTTGCTCAGAGTCATATTTGTATCCATAAAAGTAGCATGACGGAGTAATCTCACTTTTGAAAGGTGGTGTCGTACTGCTTTAGATTGTGGATTGAAGGCCCATTCGAAGATGCCATTGGGACCAACGTACCGGGAAATCTTTAAATGTAACTGCTGGCTTGCCATTCTGACGAAAGATAAGGCGCCTCCATGCCACGCTGTTGAGTTTCGTAATTTTTCGTCGCTAGCATCAAGTCCCGCACATCTATTCTTGGTGCAGCTGTATTCTGTTTTGTGTCGGAGTTCTTTTTCACTCTTTTTCTGTACTTACTTCACCCTCTTTAGTTCTCTATTCTTTCAGGATGATCATCATTTCAACTCACAGCCACGTTGCCTAATAAGTAATGTCACAAGCTAAACAAGACCTACAGCCAGGCGTTCACCTGAACCAATGCAACGAAAATGTCCTTCTTAATCTTCTCAGCCCAAAGCGAGTAAAAGCCACAGCGGCTCGTTCACCACTGGTGGCATCAGCCCATCTCGCAAGAAGCATCGTCTCGATGCTGTACATGAAGGCGAAAAAAGAAGAAAATGATACAAAAATGACTATGGAAGCAAAATGAATGGCGTAGAGCGGAACAACGTAGTCGGTTGCGGAGTCAAGAGTCAAATGAGAAATAAAAAAAGACGAAAGATTGTAAGGAAAAGATGAAACAAAAAGAAAGACGCGAAATCACCACTAAAGTCAGTCACTCGACTGGTGATTCACAGCGCGAAAAGTAAGGTTTGAGCCACGAATCGTGAATGGCTTCAGCTTGCAGGGGCCACGGGAACGTCTCGAAGTGCCTTCAGGGAGAACCTCTTAAGTAACGTTGCTGAGACGTCGTACGACCTTGTAAGGGCCGAAGTAACAGCGAAGACGCTTTTTGGAACCGCCACGCTGTCGGATAAGGGTCCACACTCAGACTTCATCACCAGGCTTGAAAATAACTTCACGGTGACGAAGATTGTAGCGGCGCGCGTCTGCGTTTTGGTGATATTGAATACGGTGACGAGCAAGTTGACGGGCCTCTTCTGCGTACTGCGCGAATTTGGCGGCATCCATGTCGTATATTCCTAAGTTGTTGGGCAGGAGCATGGCGTCGAGCATCGTCGTGACCTCGCCACCGTAGACTAAGCGAAAATATGTGAATCTGGTGCTTTCTTGAGCAGCAGTGTTATACACAAAAGTTACGTAAAAAGGATGGCGTCGCAGTTATTGTGATCGATGTCCACATACATTGACAGCATCACTGAAATTGTCTTATTGATTTGGTCAGTCAGCCCATTTGCTGGCAAGTGGTAAGCCGTTGTTTTACGAAGTTTCGTGCCGCTTATACGCAAGACTTCGTGCAGTACACACTAAACCAAATCTGACCCTTAAGGATGTAAATGAGCTTGTCGCCAGACGAACACCCTTTGCTCCCTATTGGGTGTTCGAAAAAGGGTGCTCAGAAAGGGTCAGAGCTCAGCACCCTTAAGAAAAGGGTGCAGAGCAAAAATCTTGAAGGGTGTAATGAGTGCACCCTTTAAAAAAGGTGCTGTGATGTCATAACACCCTTTCAAATGGGTGCTGGAAGGGTGCTCAACGTCGACGTACCAGTGGGCCAAATCTAGAATTGATGCTGGAGATGGCTAAAAATGCAGATTGCTGTATACTCTGTAGACCATGCTGAGTGACAGCCCACATACAGTTTGTTAGTACTTGAACACATGTACTAAGTGGTCCATTTCACCCTGAACACGTGCACCATGCACGCGGCCGGCCCTCCACAGAGTGCCTTTCGCAGGCGCTTATGAAACTAGCACTGAAACACCGTGACAGCTCTAGGTGGGGCTTTTGCATCATTGTCTCTTGAAACACAGTGTCTCTGCAGTGAAGCTACTGGTAAGTTGGCTCCAGTGTTTTGCTTTCTCTATGTGTAGGCAAATAGAAAATCCGACACTGTTATCGAGAAGTGCTGCAATTGTGCCTTACCCTGTCCAGGTGCTGTTCCTCGGGTTTTTGTTTTTTGCTGCTCTGGATAGAACAAGTTGCACTTACTGCACTCCTGAAGAACAGTGTCGAATTTTAGATAAGCTTGTACTGTTGCAAGAGCAAAGTTAGCTTCATCACAAAGGAAGTGTGATTTGGCGAAGCCGCGGTTCTTCAGCAGTCAACAAAGTGGAGGCCCACTTACAGTTGTCTGTACGTTTGTGTACTAGTTACCAAAGAACCCTCGAGAAGCGCTCGGCAGAGTGCCGGATGCATAGTGCAATGTTCAAGGTGGAAGTAGACAATATCTAAATACATACCTCAAAGCAAGCTATATTGAATAAATATGTGTGTTTCAATAATCATGAAATTGACCCCAGAGTGCGTATATGGCCTGCGCTACCCATTTTTGGTCCAGAATGAGCGTAATCTATTCAAGGCCCCTTGCTGCACACAGGCATGCACAATTTATGGATGCTTGGTCACCATACAGACATGCATGCCTGCAAATTAAAAATTCACAAGTTTCGAATACTGGTGAATATTTCAAATGCCATATACTCACTTTGAAAGACACACAGATAATATGCACTAAATACAGAACCTTACCACATTGCGCTCTTTTAAATTATGTGTAGCAGATGTGAGCTTTTATGCATGTGAGAATGCAAGATATTAGGCCCCAACAAAAATTTATGACAAATAAATTAACATGATGCAAATAGTCACTATTTTATTGTACATTGCATACAACCGAAAAAGATTGACAATAGTAAACATGAGCTATGACCTTCTGCATCAATTGTAATGGTAAGATCTTTGTGAGTGAGGATCAATCTTCTGTTTTTCAAATCTTTTTTTTTCTTACGAGTAGACCTCTTTTTTGTGACGAGACTTCTTTTTTAACTTTTAACATTCTGACTTCCCTCCTTGCATAGTAGGTAACAAATAAATTATTTAGAACAACAAAATATAAGTTAGAGGCACCAGCAGTCCAAAGGCGCTTATTGAGGGCGTTGAGTGTGCCCACAAAATTGAAAAAGAAAATCGATAGGAAAGTAGGTGTGTGGTAAAACATGTGGGCTTATATAACATGCTTTGGTCATCATGCTAAAAGCCTTGACTACAAACTTGCTCAAGGCTTATTTACAGCTCTCCCTTTATATATGTGTGTGTGTTTCTAAACTTGTTTTACAAAATCACAAATATTGTCAAAGTAATGCAAGTGGTGTTGGATTAATATAATGTGATCATTCAAACACTTGCACAATCCATCTTCAGCTGCCCAGGCGACTTTGGTTCCTTTACAAAAGTGTGGTCAGGGCGCTCCTTCTCTACAGCACATCCGCACCCGGAAGCCTAAAACAAAGACAGAAGTAATCACTAAGAGTTTCACAAGACAGACTGTCCAATATACAATATGCTTTGTCATGCTGGAGTGTTCTTAGTTCTATGTGAGTAGAAGTCAGCATCGAAATTCGCTTTGTTTTGAACGGAAAACATGCTTGTTGGAGGTCCCCCAGGCAAAAAACTGTGTAAACAACTTGACAGTACCTGGGGGCCTACAGAGGGTAGCACGTACAACAGATTTCACATACAAAAAGAAACAGCATAGTAGAAAGGAAATATATACACAAAAACATCTGAGTAATGATTTAGCATGATGCACACGTGAAACATGAGTTAGGTTTGAGTAAAAAAGCTATTCATCAAGTAATTGCGCACATCCGATTTGAACAAACCGAATAAGGCACTGAAGTTAATTAGGGTTTTTAAAGAATTGTAAAGTGCCAATAAGCAATATCCTAGTCTAGCTCTACAAAAGTGTGTCATGTATGTAATACTAGTATTTGCCTGTTATGTATGCTGTAGTCATGAATATATTCAGCTTTCCTAATACCTAATACTTAGTAGGCTGCAGTCCAGCTGTTCAAGTTCAATAAATAATTGTTTGTGGTAGCATCTAGGTTACGAAATTGATGCTAAAAATTTGGCAGACCCCACATACTTTGGGAATCGATGTTATGCAAAACATGCATAACATGTATTTCAGTTTTTTATTGAGCGATCTTATGAAGTGGAGCTCAATATAAGTACAAATTCTCGCACACACATACGCTAAACAGCCGCATATGTTACTTTTGTTATGGGGAGATGTCACACCTTTGACCTCATTAGCAGTTATTTGCTGTTTCGTAACGATGCCAACAGAAACATGGATATTAGCCACACTAGAAGTGGTAGGCTGGTATGAAGCACTGGTGTTTGCGCTGGCACTCGCGACGATGGTAGTCCTCAACACTGCTACACAAATACTTCACAGGATAGTGCCTGACTACAATTGACTTTGATTCGACCTCACGGCTGCATCATAGGAGTGCACATGTAATAGTTATAAAATTTGATAGCCAGTACTGCAACGACCATTGATGTTACACAAACATTTGAGACTATTTGGAAAGTATAACCGAGGCCGGGCATGGCTCTGTGGTAGAATACTTAATTACCAAGCAGAATACTAGCTTCCGATTCCTGCTAGGACACTTAACATTATTCTTCGCATTCATTTGGTCAATGCTGCCTATGTCAGCTTTATAGCGTTGAAGAGCTCGTGTCGTAGAAAACCCGCCGCCAGCGTCTGCCCCGTTGGTTCTGAGCGAAAAATCGTCTGTGTATCTGTGACCAAAAAATCAAGTTACCTTGTTTCCAGAAACTCAAAATTCATACTTATAAACTAATGGAGGCGTGCTAAGTGCTGCAAAACAAGACCCCCAAGTCGTACTACTAGAAACTCAACACAGGGCTTAACACACGGAAGTCTATTGACATCGGCAAAAAATTAACGTTAGATGTACACAGCGCTATTCCTTTTCCACATTTCATGAACTACACAATGACATGATAATTGTACCCTGGTATTTTTGGTGGGCTATATCGCACAAAAAATACAAGGATTATGTCAAAAAATGGCATCAAATTTTACCGACATGTCATCGAAGTAGAGACACAGGCTACTACTCTTATTTATAATGCTAAGAGCATTTAAGGTAAAGGCATTGAAGATAGCTGGTGGCCTTTTTCACTATCTAGGTATCAATTTTTCACTATCTAGGTATCAAAATTCTGCCATGTCAGTGATAGTTTAGTGACATTGCAAGCTCAAGAAAAGTGTGGCTCTGAAGGCATCAACACAGCGTTTCGCCAGATCTTCTATGAAGGCATTCTTTAAAATTGCTAATGTTTCCAATTTTTTGTGCTATAAATTTTGTGCCCTGCATCCAAATGAACCTCCATACTACTTTTTTTTTGCATTTGTGCTCTCACTAACTGCTTACCTTGTCTTGTCATGTGTTCGTTGACATAAATAGGACTACTTGATCTAAAAGGAAAGGCCACTGTAGACAGACGCAAGTTTTTGTCTTATCCAGAACATTTTATTTGTAACATCGTTCAGAATGCACTACTATTTTTTTCAAACTAGGCTTGTTTGTTCCTACTCTGTCCATAGTGTCATTATCATCCCGAGTATTGATTAGTTTTTCCATCATTGCACAAAAGTTTCAGACAACGTCAAAAAAAAAAACCATCATCTGGGACGCCTTCGATATCAGATAGTTCAACCTTGAATACAGTGTAAATACTTCAATTTTCATCTGAAGTTGCTTATTTTCACCTGAAAGTTTTTTGTGCCTGTTTCAAGGTGCGACAGGCTTATTCATGCAAAGCCTTTATTTCTAAAGAAAGCGCATTGACACTGTCACCACCTTCGTTCCACACTTCTTGAAAGACCAAAGTTCAGTATTAATTTTGTGCTTGAAATCCTCTGTTTACCATGACAAAAATTCACAGGAAACATTAGTACTCTTGCTTGGCAGGAGTGCATGCAGTAATACTAACACAATTAAAGCGAGAAATAGGTGTCTTACCTGTGCAAAAATGATTTCGCCAAGCACTGTGAAGACCACACACACTGCTGCCAAACTGAGGAGAATATGGAGAGCACTTCATATAAGTAGGCAGCGTCCAGTAGCTTGGTGAGGCACAGCGCATAAGCAGGGTGAACAGAGCTGACGCTTGAAACAATGGTTCAGCAGAGTTCGCTGGTGCTTGGGCTCCTTGACCTTGTCAGGAAGTTTCCTTGAGCAGCCTCACTCAAATGAAATGACAGACCGTGCCAAAGAATTTCTGCACCAGGGCAAAAAAATTATTTTAGTGAGCTTTGTCTAGACTGCATGCGCTGCTTGCCAAATTGCAGTGAATGGCTAGAAACGCATGGCCAACATTTATTTAGTGGCACGCAACTGAGAAATACAAAAAGGGCATGCTTCAGTACAAATACAACGAAAAACGTAATGCTGCAGAGCTTTTCTTGTCGATGTCATACATGTGAATTTTCATTCACCTTTACAGCTCACTCATGCACGAAGATGAAGTTAGAACTCTTAGATTAAGACACCCCCTTTTAGCTGTATCGACTGCGCGTAATTAAGAGATAAGCATGCGTGAGTGATGCTGTTGCCAGGAATCAATAAATTCTGTTCTTGAAGCTGACCAAATATATGCACGAGTGCATCCATAGAGGCACATTTGCATTTCTGTAGTTATGATACCCATGTGATGTGTTTCTTACGTAAATGCCATGCAATATGCACCATATGAATATTTTATTCCGTAAAATTGCAATACCACTGCATATACATGTCAGTATGCGCATATGCATCCACTGCAGATAAAGCATAAAATTAAAGCAATACTGACACATGAATTTTTTAACAAGGTAGTGGAGGGCTCCCGAAATTTCGACCAGCTGAGGTTCTTTAACGTGCACACAAATCTGAGAACACAGGCCTACAGCATTTTCACCTTTACCGAAAAAGCAGCCAGAAAGGCCGGAATATCATCCTGCGACCTTTGGGTTAGAAACCGAGTACCTTAGCGACTAGACCACTGCGACAGGACTTCAATCTCCCTGTTCCCCCGTGTAGGATGATAGACCGTCTTTGCTGGTCTGGCTAACCTCCCTGCTTTTCCTTCTCTACCATTTATTCTCATCAGTTCAACGAATGAAGCTTCCTTCGAATGGCTAACATTCGGACGTTTATAATTTGACTGAAGTTGAGTTCACTAAATGATTATTGTGTGCTGCTTCATAGTGATCATTAATCTAATTTGTTCTGGTTGGCTAAAAAGGCACTACTCCTCACTTCTAATCAAACAGCACAAGCGGTCTAATGACCATAGGGGAGGAAAAGTGGAAATGCTAGGACAAAACATCAGTCTTGAACCCCATGCCGTCACAATAAAGCAGGCAAGCTTCTGCAATATTGATCGGCAACCAGGATCTCAGACACCGCAGATAGATACAGAACGTAATGGTTTCCCAATATGACGTAAAGGCAGCAGGATCACATAATGCCTAACCAGCTTCATTATGATAACGATGAGGCCATAACATTATTGGCCTCTGTATGCTAATAACAATTTACCTTGCATATCATGTGACATTAACATTCAATATGACGTCATGAGTCTTGCATACTACCATGTGGTCTAAGTACCAACAAGGCGGTTTTAGTGACGTCGGTGCAAGGCAATAAACAACAACCACTTTGTGAACATTATTTTTGATATTATTCAATTGGTCTCATGCGTACATCTTCAAAAAACGGCAGTTTAGATTTGTTCATTCTTAGATAAATACAATGTCTAAGTTTGCATGTCAGCAGCAACATATGCACGCCTTTGGCACGCATACTGTGATATATAACCTTATTGTGTTTTGAGCAATAAATGAGGAATTCATACACTGCACGTATCACAGGTCACTTGTAAATCTGCAGCGAGGTCATAAAGAATTTATATCAGATAAAGCGTTACACTTGTATTCGAAAGTGTCATTGGAAGTTTTGGTAGAACTTAGCTTTAGAATGTTTGTAGACGTATAGGTATTCGGCAAAGTTTTAACTCCAAAGCGGGCTGCAGCGCCCACAATTTTTTTACAAACCAGAAGAATGCAATGTTATGTGAACAGGGGGGAAGAAGCAGTACCACCAAAATTGCACTCGAACGAGTGAACTACTGCTCAACCTAGCGCTTGCACAGCTAAGGTATGGCTATTCGGCCACTCATAGACAAAATGTATTGAACCAGGCGTAATTACACGCTTTGAGAACTGCACCTACAGCACGCTGTGTCAAGTTTACGCACACTTAATTAAGCTGAATATCATGGTAATTTAATATTATACGTGCCCGGTGGATGCAAACATATTTAGTCACACAGGAAAACACATGTACCTTATAGTAGTCACACACATTTAATGATCATGTAGCTGTTGATAAGAGGACGCGTAACATATAAAACTTTCTTTATATACTTCTTTGGCATAGAAAACGAACAAGGCCGCGTAAATACCAACGCGGACACCACGTTATTCTTCTCCATTCTTCTAAATTAAATACGCAAAGATCTAATTCAACGCGAATCACCGGAATACTCCAACGCACGCGACACATAGACGACGCTTACGGCTTCCATGCGCAGTCCCCGAACGGCGTCCGACGGTATTGCGAAAATATAGTGATTCATAGCGTGAAGAGCATCGCCCGCCGACTTACAGCATCACAGCGCACATTGCTTTAACCTCCTTCCCTACAGAAAAAATTCATCCGCGCGTAACGTCCCTCCGCTTAGACTTGAGCCTAATGAAATCAGACACGCCAGCAGGCTCGTTACGTTAATAAAAACTGACTTATCGTCTACCAGCTAGAAAAACCTTAGTTCACAACGTTATTATACTATAGCGCTTTCGGTGTTAACCGCGGGAGGAGCCGAGGACGCAAGCGGAAGCACAAGAGCCTGGATCGGGCACGCCGCGGACTTGGCCGGAGAAGCAAAAAACAAAGCGTAGACAGCAGAAACATCCACCTACCTTTTTTGTTCGGCGAGCGCTCGACGGTACAAAGCAGTCGGTCCTCTCTTGAGTACAGTACATTTTCGTAACAAGCAGCACCGACAGAACACGAAAGACAGCGCAAGCACACTTTGATCCACATAAAAAATTGACTTTAACTGCTCGGCACACGCCCGTTGCGGCCTCCAGGAAGATACTGCCATTTCTGTCCTACTGACGCCACCGATCCGCATTTGCGCACTTAATTTTTTATATGATAAGTAAATAGATTATTTCTGCCTAAATTTTAAGTAAAAAATAGTGAAAATAGAAGATACACTAGTGTTTGTTGCATAGAATATTTCTTACTTTTCAATATGACAAAATCACATAACGCGTATTTGCGCAAAATTTGAAATGTGAAAGAGCGCGCGAAATTTGAAACGTTTGCTTGCTTGTGTATTTCTTATACTGATACCTTGTTAACATCTGTAAATTGGTTTAGTGGTTAAGCTGGCTGTTAGAAACAGTGTTAAAGCGGTTGTATATTAGTACAAAGTACAGGCAGCAAGCAAAATTTGTCACAACAAAATAAGCGTATTAGTTGGCAAACAATATTTTAGCTGTCTTTAGTGAATTTTCTTTAGGAAAATGTTTTAGTCAAGGCTCATTTTAAATTGCTTTGACGAATATTCCTATGAACAAAATGAAGAAAACGTTTCTTTAATGTTGTAATATTAGAACGTCAAGGTCCATAGCCCGCCATAAAAATTGGTAACGTGTCAACTGATACATTGTAAGGTTAACAAATATTTGTACAACACAAAAACTATTTTATCTACCACGATCTTGTTGGTTTGTATTTCTTTGCATTAACGAATAATTTATATATACTGTCATGGACGAAGCTTTGTTTTCATTGTTAGCCGCAAACGAGGCCGAGAGCTCTATATGTGTAAGTCACAATCCTGTTGTAGCTCTACAAGCTGCGTACTCCGCCATTGGCTTGTGAGCTTGTAGCGCATGGCTTGGTCAGCGCCGGCCGTGAGGCGACGAGAAAAAGGCCGCAAGAATGCAAGAACCAGTGCAGAACTTACGTTCAGCCGGGCACTATCGCTATTCAGATATCCGTTACTGCGGTGGGGCTATTAATGAGACCATGGTGTCTAACCAGTATACCTCTAAAAGCTGTTGGTTATGCTCTATGACCACGTTACTCACAAAGCTTTATCGGCGACTGTGCACCCTAATGGGTGCTCAATAGCACCCATTAGTTGTTGCACCCTTTTTGCACCATAGTTTCCAACCTTTTGATGTGTTCACCCTTTAGGTTCCGCTTGTAGGGTGCTGAGGCGCTAATAGGGTGCTCAAGGGTGTGCTTAGTGTGTCGGCACCCTTTTTGACACCCTTAGGGTCAGAATCGGTTTAGTGTGTATCTCTGCGGTGAAAGCTGTCCCACGATCAGTTACGATGACAGTTGACGCACCTTGACGTCAGACGATGCTGTTAACGAATAATTGGGCGATGTCTGCTGCGGTGGCTTTTGTAAGTGCCTTTGTTTCACAGTAGCGTGTTAAGTAGTCAGTAGCGACCACAATCCGTCAGTTTCCATACGAAGACGTGGGGAATGACCCCAGAGTTCATGCCAATTGAATGAAAGGGCGCCTTTGGGAGGCCATTGGTTGCAGAAGTCCCGCTGGTCGCAAAGGTGGAATCTTTCGTCGCTGACAGTCGGGACATATGCGAATGTAGGGCTTCACAATGTTTGCGAGACGTGGCCAGTAGTAGGAGTGTTGAATCTGTTGCAGAATGCGCGTATAGCCGAGGTGTCCGGACGGTGGCTCATCATGACACGCACGTAAAATGTCCCCACAAAGCGTAGTTTACACAACAAACAGATACGTAGTTTAAATAGGATGAAAAACCTTTTTATAAAGCACTCCAGTGCGGAAACAAAAGGAGGATAGCGAGCGTGCAAAGCTTCGAGGAGGGTGTGAATCGCGCCTTTCCAGGTAGTCAATGAGCAAGATGAGCTTCGAGTTTTGACGCTGTTCCTCAGCCAAGCTGGTTGCTGATACGGTAGAAAGAAAAGTGTCGTCCTCTTCAAGGATAGTGTTGACATTTCTGACCGGCGCACGTGAAAGACTGTCGGCGTCGCTATGTTTACGCCCAGGTTTGTGGACGATGGTGACATAGAATTCTTGTAGCTGAAGGCTCCATCGCGCTAGACGACCTGAGGAATCTGTGACATTTGCGAGTCAACAAAGGGAAGGGTGGTCACTAACTACCTTGAATGGGCGGCCGTACAAGCATGGGCGGAACTTTGTTATGGCCCATACAACAGGAAGGCATTCTTTTTCGGTTGCAGAATAGTTTTTCTCCGCTGGAGATAACGTTCTGCTCGCATAAGCGATCACGCGCTCTACGACATTATGCCCTTGAACTAATACTGCTTCTAGCTCAACGTTGCTGGCGTCAGTGTGTAATTCCTTGTCGGCGCTTTCGTCAAAATAATCTGGTACATGTGGAGCCTGGAGAAGGTTTCGGATGGTGTCAAAAGTATGACACTGATCGGGACCCCAAACAAACAAGACACCGTTTTTTGTGAGCTTATTCAGTAGTTCAGCGATCTTCGATAAGCTTTTGACAAAATGGCTGTAGTACGCACAGAACCCCAGCAGTCGGGGTAGGTCACGCTTATTTGTGGTCACGGGGAAGGTGGCGAAAGCAAGGGTTTTTCCCGAACCTGGGAGGATGGCGGCATGGCTCACTACATGACCAAGGAACTTCAGTTCTTCGTATCTAAAATGGCAATTTTCGGGTTTGAGAGAAAGCCCCGCTGTTCTGGTTGCCTGAAGAATTGACTGAAGGCGTTGGACGTGTTGTTGAAATGTGTCTGCAAAGGCCACGACGTCATCAAGGCAAACAAAACATCATTGCCAATTTAAGCTCGTGAGAACCTAATCCATTATTATTTGTAAAGTAGCTGGCGTTGAGCATAGACCGAAAGGCAACACTTTAAACTTCTACAGGCGGTCGGGAGTAATAGAAGCCGTCTTTTCGCGGTCACGCTTATCCACTGCGATTAGCCAGTAGCCGCACGCGAATTCATGAATGAAAATTATTTAGCGTTGCGTATACGGTCCAACGAGTCATCTATCCGGGGTAAAGGATAGACGTCCTTTTTGGTGACCTTGTTCACTTTACGGTAATCAACAAAAAAGCGTAACGTACGATCCTTCTTCTTTACTAGCACAACTGGCGAAGCCCAGGGACCTATCGATGGCTGAATGACGTCATCCTGAAGCATCTGCTGGACTTGGTCACGTATAGCGTCTTGCTCTTTTTGCGACACGCTATATGCATGTTGTCGGATGGGTCTTTTGGTGGGTTCCGTGATGATACGATGTTGAGCAAGTGGTGTCTGTTTATCCTTTGACGTAGTGGCAGAGCAGTCTTGAAATGAGCCAAGTATACGTAAAAGGTTTTCTCGTTGAGCCGAAGGTAGTCTCTCGTTAACTTCGAGAACGCTCGCGAAGGCCTCGTCAGATTGGCCATTCGATGAAAATGAAGCTAACCTGAAAGAACCTTTGGCCTCGGCAGAATCTTCAAAATATGCAATGGCTGAGTGTCTCGTTAGGTGGCAATATTTGTCGCTGAAGTTCGTGACCAGCTGGTGAACATGCCTGTTGCTAGGCGGAATGACTCCTCGGGCAACACAGATTTGTCGTGAAATAAATGGAGACAAATTGGCCTCTGAAATTACCGCGTCAAACACGTCCTGCCAATTTCTACTTTGACAAAGAGGTTGCTTCGAGGTGGGAGATTCAGAGAATCGTTGGTAACACGGAGCACTCTTTTCCGAAATCAGTGCACACTGTCAGGTGCAGCCCAAAAAAGATCCTCCAACGACACAAGTAATTCACGGAAACTGATGACGGTGTCGTATTCACGAAGGAAGTCCATTCCTAAATTGACTGAGAGAGAGCACGGGCGCAATACGAGGAAAGAGCCCGCAAATGTCGACGTACGTATTTGAATGCGTGTCATGCACATACCGGTATAGGCATCACCAGATGGCCACCTGCTGTGCGCAACTGCGGTCCTTGCCATGGTGTGGTAACCTTTCTCAGTTCAGATGCCAGTGTGGCGCTCATTACGGAATAGTCGGTGCTAGTGTCGTCGAGAGCGTTGACAGCATGATTGTCGATGAAGACAGTGATTTCGACAGAAAAGATCTTTCTGCTGGCAGAGAACACTGCAAAATCGGAATGGTCCTCTTTGTGTCATTGCGTCAAAAGAGGGTTTTTGCAAGTTCGCTGGACCGCGGCTTCACCCCCAAAAGTCGCCGTTCCTAGTTTCCCCTCGGGGACTTGGTGACCGGCTCCTGAAAGGAGCGGAAAACGATGGGGGCAAACTGGGTGACATAGAGCGGTGAGGCAATGGTGATCTCGACTGGTGGGGCTGAATAGTCGAAGAAGTTTGCTGGCTCATGAGATAGGCTTCGATTTCGCGGGGGCGCTCACCGTTGCGTGGGCATCGAGCATCAGGGTGGAAGCCGCGGAGACCTATATGCTGGTATTGACAGTTCCAGTTTACGTGACCCGCTTCACCACAGTGATATCAGAGTGGATGGTTATCCGAGGTGCCCCACGTGCTTGCCTTGCTAACACTTTCTTTTGAGGTAGACGGCAGATAGGAGGGTGCGCTCGGAAACCTTGAGCCGAGAGGTGGGCTCGAAGCAGCATCCTAGAATAGTTGTATAGCGTGGTACATTGCATAGCGGGGGATCGCAATGCCACAGCGCATGTCAGGACTGGGGCCTCGGGAATGGGTGGTGCGATTGGGGCCAGGGGTGTGACGGCCTGCCAGATTTCTAGTCCGATTACATCCTCGAGTGCTGACACAGGTGGATTGGATCCCACTGCCTGAAGCTCTCGCAATTCGTCCCGAACGATACTTCGAATGAAGTCTGCGAGTGCGTGTCACTCGCTGTCTAAGCCGATAGAGCAGTCGGTGGACGGGATCTGGTGTTTGTATTGTGACAAGCGCTGGTGCAGAGTACATTCTATCGTGGTTCTCTCACTGATGAACTCAGCGACTGTCGTCTGTGGATTGCGCAAGAGCCGAGCGAAAAGCTGTTCTTTTAGTCCCCGTATAAAATGACGCACCTTCTGTTCTTCCGACATGACACGGTCCACGCACCTAAAAAGCCCAAGCATGTCCTCGACAAACTTGGATACTCGTTCGTTCGGCCACTGGTTTCTACAGGAAATGGCTTGTTCAGCCCTCCCCTTCCTCTAGGTGTTGCGATAGGCGTCACAGGGCTGTCGGGTAAACTCTTGCCAGGTTGCAACGGAGCCCTCGTGGTTCTCGTACCACGTCTTCGCAGAATCTTCCAAGTAGAAGTAAACTCGGCGCAGCTAGCGAACGTCGTCCCGATCGTTGATACTGGCAACCCTATCAAAGTGGTCGAGCCAGTCATCAACATCCTTGAAGATGTCTTTATGGAACGGCTTTGGTGTTTGTGGCGCATGAAAAAGATGCGCCAGAGTAGAACCATGGGCATCGCTGGTTTGGACCGCCTGGCTTGTCATCGGAGTTGCCATCTTCCTGAGTGTCGATGCTAAGAGAGCTAATTCAGGGGGTAACCCACGCAGGCGGCGGCTGCTTCTTGCTCTGGGAGATGTAGCTGTCATTAAGATGGCCGACACAGCTGAAGTACACGTACCCATCGTCTCCACCAGTATTGTCACGAGCAAAACAAGACATACAGCCAGGCGTTCACCTGATGCTGATGCTGATGACCTCAGATAGATGGCGCTCACCCACAGAAGGGGATGGGCCAAGAACTGGGTGGCAGAATACTTAAATAAAACTAAAATAAAAAAAGCCAATCTGAAAAATTAGTTTAGAGATAATACTGCCGATGAACAATAATGGTTGCTGATCCAGTGGTCAAACCAAAACTGATAGACAGCGCTACGAATTATTAGCCAAAGATCTGAAAAGGTTAGGGTTCACTAGCATAGTAGTCTTTTAGTTGAATTGCTGTAGTCAAACGCAGTGGAGCATATAATCCTGTGGCAGTATTAAATGAAGTGCCGCCAAGTGATAAAAGTACTGGTTTATTTACTTGTGTTCCTAGCTTTAGTAATGGGGCCACTAAATATCTTTTTCTCTGATAAAAGTAATGACGACAGAATAAAAAGATTTGTTCAATTGTTTACATTTCGTTGCAAAAATGCACAGTGGTGACGCCTTGAGTCGAGTTTTGTTAAGGTAATAATTTAGTTGTGGAACTGTACAGTGTAATCTGGTATAAGTGACCTCTAACTGGCGAGATACACGTGCACTGTTAATTCGAGCAATACCTTAAATGCTCGAAATCTTTAAATTCATCTAACTTACTTATTCCCCATTGCAAAAAAGCATTTCAGAACCTTAAGTATGTCACGTGGGTCGTATCCGGGATGGTTGGCCCACTCAAGAATACTGCAGCTAAAGAGTCCACCATTTCGTTTAAATATAATCGTCGGTGGCCTGGTACCCATATTAAATGCAGTTTTTTAAAGTTTTGTTGGTAATAAATGCCAAACGTATTTATCAGCTCTGCTTTTGCTGCCACAAAAAGTGCATTACCTGAACCAGAGCAACGAAAGTGTTCTGTTCCTCTTCTCAGCCCAAAACGAGTATGAGCAAGAGCAGCTCGTTCATCAATGGTGGCAATATGTTGCTTTGCAGGAGAAGTGAGAAGTCCGTTCACGAATGTTGATTTTGTTCTTGTTTTCACTCCTGCAATGTATATAGCCTCATTGAGACTGCAGTATGTAAAAATACATAAGAAGTGTTGAGGCACACGAGAGATGCTTTTTAGGGCTGTGCAGGATGAGCTACGTGATTCAAGGGCAGTTATTTCATCCTTCTAGGAAGTCTGGACACATGCTTAATTACTGATTTATGTCTCAATCAGCCTGCTTCAATAACCCGTTAACTGCTGATCGACATGCAGCAGTAAACTTGACCGTAATTCGCTGTTGGTTTGCCCGTTTATTGGGTTGATGACTCTGTATATCTGGTTCACTGTCTCACTAATTCACTGAGCTAATCGGACGCTTCCCTTCTGCAGCCCAAAAGGTTATTCCATTTTCTTTTGACATCGTCTTTCAGTTCAAGCCTGTGTTTAGCATACCTGTTTTTTCTGGAAGCTTCCGGACGTCTTACTCTGGCTCCCTTAACTTCCTCATCCCACAAGCTTCTGGGTTTGTGTCAACTTTTCTCGGTTGATTTGACTCGCACCTTAGCAAGCTCTTACTGAAACAATCGAATTAGACTGGTGTATATTCAATGTGTTTTAGTATTCTCAATGTTCAATTTCTCGACCTCTTTAGTTGCTATTTCGATCTGCCTTTCTGAATAAATATTCCCGTGTGGTAGCTCAAAATGCCGCATTTCCAATATCATTATTCTTCCAAAACTCAGCTTGATACATTTGTGATCACTGCCAAAGCTTCTGGACACATAATCATCTATGTTCATCACCGTTAGCTGATCATACATCCTATGAGACAATATTGCATAATCTATCGTCGACTGAAGCCTTCCCACCTCCCATGCTATCTGCCCTCTACATTTTACGGTGCTGTTTCAACTAACTAAATCTTGCCTTTTACACCTATTCATTATCATTAGGCCTGTTGGGTCAGTGTATCTATTCATCTCTTCTATGTGCGCATTCATATCTCCTAATATATTTACCTCACACTCTTCTAGTTGGTCAATGTCATTTCTTATGCACTGCACCATTTGTTGATTTTCCTTTCTGGCTTTTGCCCCTGTCCGCAATACAAAGCCGAGGAGTGCCGTTTGCTCTGCCACTTTCCCTTTTAGCTACAAATTTTCATTGCACTCCTGCTTCACCCTTTGCCAGTCTCTACTTTTGTTAATTAATTCCCCAATACCACCCCCTTTCTGCTGCCTTCTGTTCTATTACAATAATCCCACGCGTTGTCCAGATAGTTAAGAGATTGCTCTATGACCCTAAAATGTGTTTCTATGGAACCATATACCATCGGCCTCTCCTCACTTCGCTCTTTTTCTATTTCTTCTCACTTCATCATATTTCTGCCACTGTTCATGTTAATATATTCTACGTCTGAATTGGCTCGGCCCTCGTGGATACGTCAATTTCTGCCGCTAACTAAACGTGTCTAAAATAATGGTGCCACTTTGGAATCGTATCTGCCTATACCACCTGTTAAAGAGTCCCTCTGCTTGTTTTTCTCGTTACTAGCTATCCTGCACTCCGAAGAACCCACGTTCCATTCAAAAAAAGCTACTGCGCTTCCTGCAAGTCGCCAACCCGCTTCACGGCCTAGCCTCTTATCAGAGTGAATTCCGTGTTGTTGAAAAGCACTCACCTAAGCACCTCATGTTTCCACCACCTCAAAGCCTTTCTCTCGACTCATACGCCATATCTCTTGGTTTGCGTTGACAACCACTTTTTGCAGGTTGGCGTCACGTGCCGGTACCTCCGGTATCGTGCATAACACTACCTGTACCTGAGGAGTAATGGTGCCAATGTCATCGACTCCTTTTGCCACAGTGGTTGCCAGTCCTGCCATATCTTCGTTTAAGACATTGTTCAAACCACCTGCAATTATCACGAAGTTTCGTTAATCAACTGTATTTTTGAGCTTTGCACTCGCTTGCCTCATCACTGCTTCCAGCTTGCGTCCTGGGAACGTTCCTACTGCAACCCTTTTGTCACCTCTTAGCCTCTCTTTGATGGCTTCTGCGCATCGATTCAAATTCGACTCCCCGGCTACTACAACGTGCAGTGACTTTTCAGCAGGAGCGTCCTGCACCAGGGCGTTACCTGCACCTGAGACGCAGGCTGATTTGTCCCCTCCCAGCCTCACGACTACGTTGCTGAAGCTGGGTCTTGCGACCATTGACCCGGCTGAACCTGTTTTTTATGAACTTGCTTGCTCTTTCTCCTCGGCCATTCTGGTGGCCAGTGCCCTACAATTTTCTCCGTCGGCTGCTCCTTTGTTCACCTTCGCTAGTGCCTCCTCGGTGGGTTTGAGCCTTTCTCCCATAGCCATCGTTGTCACTTGCTCTGTGGACAACACACTCTCCAGCTCGGCGATTTTCATCAGAAGTTCACTCTGAGCAACCATCATTTACTCCTTTTTTTCCTCTAACTCACGTTGCCTACACTTGGCGCCAGCCTCTCATTAGTTGGAATCTGCACTTGGGTTTTTTTTTCAAACCCACCCAGTAGTCTGAAATTTTTACATTTTTAATTCGTGTCTTTTTTACACTGATTGTCCTTATTGTCCGAATTCATATTTACAAAACACGGTGTACGACGAACCCTGCCCTATGAAAAAATAAAGGCTAAGCTCTACTACAAAACATTGCATGTACGGTGTACGTGCACTTCTTCCACGGCAAGAGAAAACACAAGCAAGAGATAAAACACGGTGGCAAGAGAAAAAAACACAAGCAAACACACACACACAAAGTAGTAAATACCTGGTGACTTACCCTCAAGAAAGCCGTACAAAGTAATAAGTGCCACAAAGGTTATTTACTGCTGCCTTATTCATTATAAAAGAAAGCTCGAAGCATGTAAAACCAGTTATCTGCGCAGTCGGTCGGGAGCGTTCAAAAACACGTCAATCCACCGAGCCAGATTGTTCTTAACCAGCTGTAGTGCTGAAACACCCACGGCAGTGCTGAACCACGGGTTCGGCATGGCAGCTGCGCGGCGCGGTAGTTAATCACAAAAGGCCCTCACATCTCCCATGTGTTGGTGTGGTGCTTTGGACACTCTCCTTCAGGAGAGTGGTCACTAGGTCACTCTTCTTCTGGTAGCAGAGTAATGCACTTGTTTTCTAACACCATTAGTGACCATGCACTGGGGAGAAGCTAGGGCGCAGGCTGCACAAACAAAAGCGGTCGCCATCCACCTAAAACCAATAAACTACTAATCGTGCACTCTGTAGCTCGTTAGCTACAAACTGGTGATTTTATTTGCTTTAGAGTCATGTTTCTAAGTTTCGGCCGCACAATATGTGCGGTGATTTAGCACAAATTTTGGAGACTATACTAAAATGATCAAATGCTCTAGCCTCAGTGGGGTACTCTTTGAATCTCGGAGGACCTATAATTGGTTTGTAAGTTTTCGCTTATTTTTCACAGCTGGCGCCACTTGATCATTCGACAGCGGCGGTGCATGCTATTCGGCATCAGGCTACGGCTTTGCGTTACCGGACAGACTGAAAAATGCTTTTGAACTCAGTGGCATAACCCCAAAAGCAGGTGTTTCTTCTTTCTTCGCCGGTCATCGACATGCCTGTCATTCCGACTGATGATCGGTGACATACTACGTCAATTGGCGGCAGGTTGCAAAAAGAGAGCACAGGCTCGACGCATAACTAGAGTTGTTAACCAGGCAAGACGGCGTTCCTATGTGCTGCATTGCCCCGTAGGGTGTACATACAGTGAGTCTAACGTTAGGTACCGCTGGGGGCGGCGAGTTTGGTGTTTCGACGAGCGCCGCCTTCACAGAGCATGGTCTCTCCTTTGCGCGTTTGTCAGACTCTCGTGGTTTACAAGAGTATGAATGTCACTGCGCTAGCTGCCGCCTTCACTAAAGGAGTACGCCGCTCACACACCAAGGAGCATGAATTCTGACAGTTCTTCGGCTTGGCCTGTGTATACTTCTTCGCACGTTTCGTGCGTCTTTCTTTGTGGTTGAACAGCGTGCTTTAAGTGCCAAGTCGTGAGTGCTGTTGGTCCGTGCTTATCTTGTGTATGCTATTGGGTGCCTGTTTTATGCTTGAGACACGCGATGAAATTTTTGAGCTGGTTCCTCGACGTTCTTCGTGTGAGTTTGCAATTTGTTGCTGTAGTATTCATTAGTTCGCTCGTGTGGCAATATATTGCGCAACTAACGTTGTACTACCTCTTTGAAGACGCGTTTCACTTTTGTTTTTCACCGATTCTTGGAAGTAACAATCAGCTACGTTCTAGTTTCGTACTTTGCACCTCTCTTCTGGTTTATTCCTGGATACGGTCTGCGTGTCCAGGATGAAATCTGAATTTTCTATCTCTTTGAACGAACTCTATCATGCCGCACAAAGAGTTTGTCAAAGCTAAAGCAATATTGCATTGAGCGATATATGAAAAGCGCACTTTGTTTTAAAATATTGGAATTTACAGTACTGGCTAACATAAACGTTGCACGTCATGGCAATTTATGATGTACCCTTTCTCTTCGACATTATTGATAACAACAGGCAAGTTGACATAGCCATATTCAAACTTTGAGGCCGATAGCGATACCAACCACTCCCAACCCCAGACCTACGGTAGACTGGATGATCAACTGACATAAAAGTAACGAAATTCGGATCACTGTAGCAATTTGATACCTAAAGTTAAACTCGACTGGTAGCTTGATGATAGTGCCATATCGTTGAAGTTGTCTTGTCCATACGCTGGTGCGTCAATGGCCGGCGTCAGTGTGATGGGACTTTCGTAGGCGTTCATGAATTTATTTTACTTGAGCAGGAAGTTGCTTGAAAGTGATTAGAATGTAGTGTTAAAAATAAAGGCTGTGTCTTACCAGGTAATACTTTGGCATGGGTAAGGTGAATTGAAAGAAACAAGGAAAATGTGGCAGCGCAGCAGAAAACAAACACGTGACACGAGATGATCATAGCAATGCCCCGGCCTCAGCTGGTAGGTCTTGGATCTCGCTTGTCCTAATGATGTCTAAGTGGGCGTACCGCAAACCTAAATACGACACCACGTGATTCGCTGACTAATCAAGCACGCACACAAGCACTGAGAAGTTCACTTTTAGTGAATTTCACTTCGTGAAACTGGCTGAATGCATGGTGTCATTTTTCGGTTCGATCTGGCAGAAAACTGCAGGTTATATTATTCTTAGTAGGTCACTTCTATTAGGGTAACCATTCGCATTCTTTCACTTGTTTGGGAAAACAGAGGACCTGCCATGATGAACTGCATAAAGTTATGGTGTTGAAAAATATTGACCAAAGAACGAGTTTCATTTCGGCAACTATACAATTTTAAGAAATAACGATGCTCACATTAGCGCAACCTTTAGCTGAAGCGTTGTAAACCTTCATCGAGAAATAGTTAGAAGTTGTCAAAATAGCTAATTTGCCATCAGTGAGACCGACACACTCAGTTTTTAAATGAGAACACTCCAGTGCAGCACACCGTAAATGCCATTTTGAGACTGCGTGGTCCCCGTGGAATTGCGAAGAAGGAGATCTTAAACGTGGTCTGAATTGTGTCTGTTTATGCTCATGAAAAAGATTTTCTACAGACAAAAAATGCAAAGGACGTGTGTGTTCTTCTGGGTATGCCAAGATGCCTACATGGCCCTTACATCGGAAGAAACATGAAAATAGGAGGCTATACTAAGTAACAGGTCGGGCTTGAGAACCAAGTTTTAAAGAGAGTGCAGTACTTTGCTACGGTATCCTCAGGTACCAGAGCAAAAAAAGAAAAATATGTGAATGTCCTATAGTACTGAAGGCACAAATAGACCATCCCGTATAACACGTGCGTGTGTATGCGAGGCTCCGCGATGTTACTGTGGCTATGACTAATGTATATACAGCAAAGAGACGGATATGATAAAGGCGTTGTGCTATTTTCTTGGTGCACAGGAAATGAGGCACAATTCGATTTGCCCACGCTAATGGTTCTGGTGCTCAATGCGAACACCAAGGTTACGACATGTAATCCTGAGCACGCGTGATGCATTTTCTAGAATTTTCTAGACACTAGAAAATTCTAGTGTCTGCCCCAATCAACAGTGTCAAAAAACATGTCTCACCGCTACATTCGCAGAGTGAAAACCGCGAACCATTTGCGGTTCACGTGAAACAAAACCGCCATTAGTTGCGGTTGCGACCAACGCGGTTGGAGCGAACGGAAGAATTTGTTTGGCTGCAATCGCGGCATGTGAAACAGCCTTTAGCCGCTAAACTACCGCGGTGGGGCACACTCTGAAATCAGCACAATGTTACAAGGTGGAGGTAAATGATGCCGCACATGACTTAGTGTCGTGAATAAAATGTTTTGATACGTCGTTCACCTTCGTCATCTATTCACGTCTCGTGATATCAAATTTAGTCTTTATGAAGCTAGGCCCCGCCGCGGCGGTCTAGTGGCTAAGGTACTCGGCTGCTGACCCGCAGGTTGCGGGTTCGAATCCCGCCTGCGGCGGCTGCATTTCCGATGGAGGCGGAAATGTTGTAGGCCCGTGTGCTCAGATTTGGGTGCACGTTAAAGAACCCCAGGTGGTCGAAATTTCCGGAGCCCTCCACTATGGCGTCTCTCATAATCATATGGTGGTTTTGGGACGTTAAACCCCACATATCAATCAATTTATGAAGCTAGCGAAACGGCCATGAGCACGCTATGAGCGTAGTATGTTGTCATGTTATTAGATGACATTCTTGTCAGGATTATCATGCTTGCACTGGTAATATACTTTCGTCAACCACTGACGTCACTTAACATCAAGTTTGGTGCAATTGAAGCTAGTAAAACTGCCGCGAGCGCATCATGAAGGGCCCATATACTCCAAAGTAGCGTTGACAGGCGCGCACGCTGGACACAGTGATGCTACGTTAGCAAAACACGGGCACTTTGTAGTCTGACGCCAGGTGCGACCAGCGCGGACCAACGGCAACCGGCGCGAAATTCGATACGCTGCATTTCGCGCCGATGCGTTACCCTCACAACACTTCGTCTCTCTTCTTTCGTGACAGAGGAACGCCGGACGCGCTGAAACGAGCATGCGTCAAAGCAACGAAGCGCGGCGTGCGCCTGCGAGTATATGGAAGGATCGATGCCTGGCGTGGCAACGTTGGCGAGCGCAAAGAAATGAACGCCGGTGAGCACGCGCACTGCGTTACTTCAAAGTGTATTGGTGCCTTGACTGAGGATTGTAGTCATGCTCTCACATGACACGCATCTCATAATTATCATGTTTTCACCAGTCACATTCCTTCTTCATTTAGTAATGTAACCTATTACAAAATTTGGCACTTGTGAAACTAGTGAAAAAGCCGTGCACGCATCATGAGTGTGGTATGTAGTCATGTTGTTACATGACATGCATGTCGTGATTATCATGTTTAGATCTGTCATTCACCTATGTCGTTCGTTCGTGTCGCGTAATGCTGAGTTTGGTACATGTAAATGTAGCGAAGTGGCCGCGAGCGCATCATGAGCGTAGCATGTAGTCTTGCGATTACATGACACGCATCTCATGTTTATCACGTTTGCACCTGTATTATACCATCGTCATCCTTTCACGTCCTGCAATATCAAATTTGGTATAAGTGAAGCTAGCGGAGTGGCCACCAGCGCATCATGAGAACGGCATGCAGTCATGTTGTTACATGAAAGGCATCTCATGAATAATATGTTTGCACCAATCACATACCCTTTTCATCCATTCACGCACCGTATTACCAAATATGGTATATGTGACGCTAGCGAAACGAACGCGAGGGCATGTTGAGCGTGGCATGTAGTGATGTTGTTACAGGACACGCATGTCATGATTTTTATGTTAGTGCCTGCGCTTGTGTTCGCCATGCATTATTGTCATACCATACCAGTTTTCGAACACGCCATGTGAACGGAAACACCGTAAGAACTGCAGCACCATGTTATGTAAACTATGACATTCATGGCATAAGTTAGTGATTTTAATTTTATGACAAGTCAAGTATATTGTTCATACAGTAATGTTATGCCATACCAACCTCGGTATCGATACCATTATGGAAACGGCCAGGAGAACTAAATGTTGTAGGCGGCTAGATAGATAGATAGATAGATACATAGATAGATAAATAGATAGATAGATAGATAGATAGATAGAAAGATAGATAGATAGAAAGATAGATAGATAGATAGATAGATAGATAGATAGATAGATAGATAGATAGATAGATAGATACGCTTCAAGTCGGGGAAATTCACTGAGAAACGTTTCGCAGTTAAAAAAAAAGCTTCACCTAGAACTTTTAGTTGCTGCCACTTCAGCCGCGTACATCGCCTTGGCCAATAGCAATGTGTGATGTCCACTGTTAAGCACAATGTCTGCTACACGCTTTCATTTCGATAAAACAAGATGTTGAATGAAACGTTGGCGCTTACCTCAAACATGATGACATTCACGGTGACGCGGAACGCACATTTAGTATATAAGGCAGCACTAGAGTCACAATTCGCGAAGTCAATCTGAAATCGCTTCTCCATGCTTCGCTTAGAGTCATATTCGCCATAGTTACAGAAAACAGCGAAGAAACCTGGCAGCAATAGTTTCGTTAAAATTGCAAACAACACAATAAAATTTGAATAGTGCCCCTGTTCATTTTGTGGAACCTCAAAAAAACAATCTGTCATTTTAAACATTACGTTAAATGTGGCATCGTTAATTTAGTACAGCTCAGGTACCACGCAGAAACATTGCCTTCGAGAGATGTGCATTGCTTCTTCGTAGACTCCAAGAGCAGTGCAGTGAGGGGTGCGATTTGAACAACAAATATATTGCTACGCTGATGCGGGAGCCCACGGCTTCTCACGTCTATTTATCGATCTTCGAATTCTGTATTTCAACACCATTCAAGTATTGTAAGGCAATCATTGCATGCGTGAAAATTGGGGCCACCTTTTGAGAACTACTTCCTTTGTAGCGTGAAGGCATGGATAAAAAGGGCAATAAGGCCTCGTGGGTGGAGCCAATATTTATTCTCATGTTGTCACTGACTACGGCGTAAACAAGGTTCTGACACTTTTTCATCGTAGGCGACATTCCCGTGACCCTCAGCGGTGTAGCAGCCAAAGAACTTGACTTATTGCAACGAGCCTGCTCTGTCGATGTAATACCGCTTTAAGACACTGCCAAGTCTTACGAAGGCGTGTTTGAATGTCAATATCAAGTGGAGGGTATCGGCTACCACCTGAAGCTCAAGCCTGGTGCTCAGGATGCAGTAAATTTACAACGGGGGATTGCAATAACATTGCTAAGGAAGGAGAAAGCAGAACTCGGCCACATGAAAACTACACGGTTCCTAGGGCAAACGATGGATCCGACAAAGTGGCTCAACATCATAGTTTTCATCACAAAAGAAAAGGAGGTACTCAGTTGTGCCTTTCTAGCCTGAATTAAGCTTTGATTTCTAGACCCTATCTAATACCGACTTAGAAGACATCACACCTGTTTTCAGTGGGTCACAGTATCTCAGGACTGTGGATACAGGCTACAATTTCAGGCAAATCAAGCTTCATGAAGCAAGTTCCAAAACTTGCACTTTGTGCTTTCTCTGCGGTGGTTATAGGTTATTACGCATGTCGTTCGGAATCACGACATTGCTGCAAGTATTACAGTGAACAGTGCATCAAGCGGGAAAATCTCTTGAAGGCGTAGCCGTCGTCATAGACGACATTCTAGTGCACGGCCGAACGAGAAGGTTTGAATATGTCAGAACTAACACCCTTCTTTGAAAAAATGTAAAGATGAATATCGTGTGGGTTTGGGAGGACCTCAAAGAAGAAAGCTTTAAAACTCTGGAGCAGGGAGAGCTTGCTACAGCCGCTGTACTAACCTACCTCGAGAAGGGTAAATCAATTAGTCTACCGGTATACGCCACTCAGAAAGGAACTAGCCAAGTAATCAAGGAGGACAGGCACCCTGTAGCGTACTCGTCACCTTTTGTGACAGAAACACAAAGGAAATATGCCCAGATTAAAAAGAGAGATGCTGGCAATTATTCACATCTGTTGAAAATTTTCGCTGCAATTTTTTATAGACCTCCGCCAAGTCAGGAGTTGTTGTATATTCAAAGCACAAACAACCATAAAGAAAACTTAAGAAGTCTGTATGCAAAAATCCTCGAACGCTTCAGCGGATGCATCTGCAAAGGTACCCGATAGCTGTTAAATGCACACCTGGAAAGTGTCTGTTGGTTGCTGACGCTTTATCGTGGCACCCAAGCAAGTCACTAGAGCAAAAACAGTGGTTGAATTATCAATTGAACATCATTGTTTAAGTTCAGGTTTGAGAAAGACGGCTAAGTGAACGGCTACAACAGACAAATCGGAACTGAATAATAAGAAATCTTCCACAGCGTGCTAGCACGTTGTGGTCGGAGACATAGCTTACGTCGAAAGCGAGCTACATTGCTACTTGAGCTTTCGTTGCGAGCTGCATACTTAAGATGGCCTCGTGATAAGGAGAAATCACCGCAAAATTCATGCCACTATGCACAGCGAAGTTTTTTACTGCCTTCACGCCGCGCATCGATGGGCATAAAACATGAAGGCATGTGCTCTAATTGTGCTTTTGTTGGCCTTCTATAAACTGTGCTCGAAATAAAGCTCTTCATCCGTGTGATACCTGCCAAATACAAAAGCCATGAAATCGGCGCTTGCTAATGATGAATCATAAAATTCCAAGTATTTTCAGGGAAGTTGCCGGAGCCGACATAGAATAATAATTGTCACCGAGTATATAAGGTTGTTGCATTCATTTTTTTCTTTTTCAACCTTGGCCTGCGTAGAAGGCAGCAGACGAGGTGATTGCTGCTTTGGCAGACGTATATACAACTCATGGTTGCTGGCAGTGCCTGTGCACGGAGAATCAGTCGTCACTCAGCAGCTACAACTCCGTGGTTTAATCGGTAATATTGGCTTGTGTCATTTAAATTTCAGCCCCTATCCTCCTCGGTCAAAAGGAATGTTCGAACGTATGATGCAATACACAATAAATGCTGAAAAGTTCACGTTATGCCACAGTGAAGGTTTCTGCTGGGTTCCTTGGGTGGAGAAACACTCGTCGCGATTAATATTTAAAATTTCCAATGTAGAGACGAATACGCCGACAGGCAACGATTCTGCTACCAGTCACCGAAACCCACCTGCGACCACCAACTATACCTTTGACTAGATGAAACAGTGGCTTCACGACACAAGAAGTGCACAACATTTCTTTCAGAACATGGGTTCAAGGCCGCTACTAGGACTTCTCGATGGCTCCCGCGGCATTGTATACAACGTGTTACCGAACCCTCATCCCCTGCTATGGTTTCAGCCTGAGAGGAACAAGACGGTCAGGCTGAAGACGAAACAGGATTTTAACTCTTCTTTTTTTTCAAGATGCACTAGTTGCACCAACGCCCAACTATACAATGAAGCGGCAAGTGCCTAGGAAATTTGATAGAACAAAGCGACTGCACCCCTTACAATGCTTGCTTACAATCCAATGCTTACAATCCAATGCTTACAATGCTTGCTTACAATGCTTGCTTACAACCCGCTTACAATGCTTGCTGGTCTGTACAAGCGCTGCCTTGACACATGTGCAGCTCCTTCGAAATGACGTCACGCTCCTAAGCAACCATCGATAGGATGTCTCCGAATTCGAATGCATATTGCTCTTGTTACAGCTGCATCTAGGGCACTAGGAAACCGTGCTAATGGGAGTATGCGTTTTTGTTCTCGTAATAACTGTACTAAAAAAAAGTTAGTGTGTAGCGCCGTTTACTCCACTCGAACTATTGTCGTCGATTACTAGTGGACAGTCCAAAAGTAGAACAAAGAGTCACATGAGCGACCACTCAAACATTTATTCCCCGTACATCAATACAAACTGCTGTTGACCAAAGACAAACGTTCACAAAACGCAAATACGCCCACAAATGAGATATCCACACATAACATGAAAGTTGGTCAAGGTGTTCTTAAAGGAAATCATTAAGCACTTGCACATTGTTGATGTTTAGAGTCGTCTGACAGATATTTCCTTTTAAACTAAACTGAAATAATCAAATGCTTATTATGAGTGTGTGCGTCTTCTAGGTTCTTCGCTGCACTGGGAACGCTGTCTTTCTAAGTCTGCCGCCACGCGTCATATAAGGGTTGTGATGAACAAACACTATTAGAAAAAAATGACAGCATATTCATGGAGTTAATGATGATGGGCAAAGCGTTCGCCAGTGCGTTCGTGCTTCCGTCCGTCCATTAGTTCTTGCTTTCGTCCGTCTGCCCGTGTCAAAATCTTTGCGGAGGTCCATGCGTCTGTATGTCTTTTCATACGTCCGTCCGTGTGTCCGTCTTTGCGTTCATCCCTGCATTTGTCTATGCGTCTGTTGGTGCGTTCGTTCTTCCGTGCATTCATCCATTTGTGCGTCCGTATTTTCGCCCTTCTGTGTATCTGTCCGTGCACCCTTCCGTCTATCCGTCCGTCTGCTTGTCTATCTGTCCGTCCAAGAGTCCATCTATCTATTTAAAACTCAATGTTCCGCCGTCTCTCATCTTTTCATCCTATATTCATCATGTACAAATACCGCCATCCAGCGGACATTCCAACAACTAAACGAGAGAAGGCTTTTTACTACTACGACAATAACACCAACTACTACTACTACTACTACTACTACTACTACTACTACTACTACTACTACTACTACTACTATAACAACAACAACATACATCTCGTTCAAACGACCCACAGCCTAAGGAGCTTCACCCCTAAACTTCGTGAATAGGAGCTCGAGAACGACTACACCTACCGCACCAGTGAGCAACATGGCATAAAAAGAAAAGAAGCCGCGTAACTCGAACATGGGTTTGTCTATCTCAGAAACAGTGTCAATGTGAGAAGGTCTCGTGCAGGCCTTATCGTGGTTGCAGTATGGCGAAGCTAGTAAGCCACTCTCTCGAACCCTCCGCAATAAGGCCCTGTAAGCGTCCCTGAATGGGAAAATTGGGTCCTGAAGCTCTCGTCGAACGCGGCGACATTCTCACACAATTTTTTCATTACTGAAAGTGGCATGCGGTGGGCGTAACAGACGCTGCCACTCTTTTTGGCACAGTCGAAACAGGAGCGTAAGTTGGCAGTCACAAGCTGGCCCCGTTGTTTCAAGAGCGATGCCCGCAGCTTCTGTCCCAGCTCCGTTATATAGTCCCAATCCAAGATACTGTCCAAGCTGGCTGACTGCTTCTCGACGCATGGCGCCGCCAGCCCGACGTCCAGAGTGGCTTCTAGGTTCTCGAGAGTGTCCAGGCTACTGGCAGGGCGTTCCACTGCCACCATAGACGTCAGTTCGCCTTGAAAGTACTGAGACAGTGGGAGCATTGCTAAGGACCAAAGTAAGTAAATAAATTTCTGAACCCTCGGCCATCTGGTGGCCTCTGGAAATGGTGTTGATCTGGTAAGCAAGAGGGCCAAAAGATGTAGCGTCTCCGTTTTTACTCTTTCCTGCAAAGGATATCCACCTATCAGAACAAGGAGACTGACGCAAATTAACAGTGACGCAGCTGTTATAGCGGCCGTCAGGGCGTAAGGAACTGCTGTATTGAACAAAGACGGAGCTTCAGGCTTGCTATCTAGGGTGTAGAGAGTTTCGGCCAGTAATATAATCTCGTTGTATGTTGCAGCTGCTAGTATTGCGTTGCTCACAGGTTGATAAGCACTACCATGTCGCTGTTTTCGCAGTACAGCTCTTCGAACATCGTGGACCAGTTTGTGTGAATGTGGTATTTCAAGGAGACGTTCTTTACTTCGAGAATACCAAACAGGTAAGAATAAACAGAACAGATATCATAGTTCTCAAATTGATCCGACCTCAAACACGCGACCTTCATAACTTTGCCCGCCAGTGATGCCTTTTTCGTCGGATGCCGGAACACGCAAGCTGTCTACGTTATTTATCGCAGTACCCGGATATATTGTCAGAGAAATGGGCGGCAGTTTCACGCTTCATGCTTCGTTCTTGATTCATGACCGGCAAACATGCAGGCATTGCTAAGACGGGATCCTCGCTATTTGACAACGTCACGTTTTCGCGAGCAATAACCCAATGAACGAATGCCCTGTTCAAAAAATTTTGCAGAACCGCAGATATCTTCGGCCAATCAGTGCGTAATCTCGCCAGTATAGCCACAGTGTACATGTGCGCAGCGCTGTTCTTCAAAATGTAGCTGCGAAAGCTTCCTTTTCTGAATGTCCAGTGAGTTCTCGGCCACGAAAGACTTCTCGTCGAGGGGTTCTACACTTCACGCCAATGCTCGTCAAAAGAGACGACCGCCAAGTTCAGTCACCAGACTTGGTGTCTGCTTGTAGTCCTGCATGTTTGGCGGAACGTTCTTCTTCTCACCGAGAGCGTTAAAACCTTTTTTCATCAGGACGACTAGAAGAATAAGCAGGGTCAATATTCGTTTTATTGCCCGCAGGCTGGCGATCCCCGCATAAGTTTTTTTTCACGCTACAGATCAGATGTAACAGTGAAGTTCGGCACTAGCTTTCGTGCCATGTAGATGCTTTATCGCTCCCGTATATACATCTAAAAGATTGAAAAATGCCGAATCACCAATTAGGAGCTATATGGTAATAGTTCTTGAAGCGAAATTAAAAGTGTGGCACCATCACCTTCTGCTGGCATGCGAGCCAGGTCTTTTCTAAAGGATGAGTGCGACGTGAATTGAAAAGTTGCTTCTTAGCGTTTTCCTTTTTTCCACTTCTCTACTCAATTGGGTGCAATTGCTCACAGTGGTAACTGCTCCAAATATTTGTACCTCTTAGATGAAAGCCCGGAGTTGCAGTCCCGGAGGCATCGTCTGCCGTAGACAATGCGCATTTAGTTCTGATGGAGTAACTTCCGACAGTACCGAGAGGAGTGTCGACTGCAAGCGCTTATTGCGGAGTCTACACTGAGCTCTTAGGCACCTACCGCCCCATTGAAAAAGCGAGCGATGTCACAGGCGTCTAGCAGAAGAGACATCGACTGAAAAGGGGACAGACAGGGGATATATTATGACGGCTCTTCGCCTGTGTTTTCATTTGTTTTTCTTCAATCACTGCCCCTTTCAATTCAGAACTTGTAAAATATACAGATGCTACTCATATGAAGGAATAAAATAACAAAGGAGCAACAAACTGGGACACTCGGCCCCCGCGAGCCAACTTTCAGGTATAGGCGTTCCTTTCAATCTTGGCCACACTGTATGCTCTCACCGTGTGAACTGTCGTAAACAGCATGTCGAACGAAAGCGCTTTTGTTCTTTTGCACTTCCTCGAGTTTCCATGCAACGCTAGCGAAGACCACCGCGTGGTTGACCGACATTCCACCCCCCCCCCCCTTATTTTCATTTTTGATTCACCTAGGCTTTTTCCTTTTCACAGGCTGAAAGATACGTGCACTCTATCAATGAATATCGCAGAGCGTATATTCTGTTCGTCGTGCGCACATAAATGTGTCAAGACAAAAAAACAGCTTCGAAGGTTTATAGACCATTATTAATTTTAAGGGTGGCTTCCTGTGGCAGCACCTCGTTAAAGAAATTTTGCAGCTTTCAAGGCTCATCAGCTCAGTATTTGTCATTTTGCGTGACTTTCATTTTCTTGAAAGGCCCTTCGTCGCGTTTGGGCACTGCATTCAGGCGAGGCGAGTAGCTCACGCGACGATGACCATGCTAGAAAAGGTAAAAATAAAACTTGGTTGAAGAATACTTCAATATGGGCGTGTGGCAGGCACATAGCCAGAACTTATTTCGATGACAGACGGTGAAGGTAGGGGATGGAATGAGTGGTGTTTCTTGTTAAACACACGTGCTTTCGCTACATTTGGATCAAGTCAAGGGACACGGCTAAAGGCATGTAGAATGGCTCATGACAAACACCTTTATTAGTTCTTAGGGTTACACAATTCGCCATCACGCTATGGGACATCTTCACAGGCTGCCAGAAAGCTACTACAACGTATCGCCGTTGTGCCACAGAGGTCAAGGCTAGCGTGATGAAACGCTTGCGTGGTGTGACAAGTGCTGATGGCTGTTGTACTTTCTCTGCATATTTACTGCGTTCATTTGGCGATAGCTAAACTGTGGGCGTTATAATACCCGTGCCACACGGGCATAGAAAATGACATTTGGTGGCGAAGGCCTTCAGTTCCCGAATGACATTCGTTTCGCCGGCGCTGCTACACGTCCAAAGCGAATGACATTTAACTTGATGATGTCGATCACAGCACCTTCCAAGTGAGCGTTGAGTGAATAGCAATAAAAAAAACTAAGAAGCATTTACAAGCTTCATACACATCAGATAATCATAAAATGTAGAAATAAGCTTATTACGCTGTCCTAAGTTTTAGTTTTTTGCTTTGTTTTACAACGTTGCAGCCGACCGTAGCAACCTAAGCCAACACTAGTCAGATCCACAGCGTAAATAGACACTAAAATTGACAAGTGTTTCATTATCAATACTTTATTTTCTTCGTATAACGTTCAAAGCATCTTTTTAAGACTTTAGGGCAAATAAAAGACGGGAAATTTTATTTTTAGCTCAATATGATTTGTTTTATATACTTTCAGGTAAATCGCACTTCGCGAGCTGTGTCGTCGAGAGTAGGCATTTCTCAGTCAACTGAGTTCTGGCGAAGGCAGTTGGTGGCGAATGGCATTCGAATGGCATTCGGATGAATGCCATTTTGTTCGCCCGTGTGGCACCGCGCGAATGGCAATAAATCTGAAGGCATTCGGGGGTAAATGCCATTTTTTCTGTCCGTGTGGCACGGGTATAAGACAATGCTAGACACTTTTGGGGTGCCGGCAGGTGGCTTCATTTACAAAAGGGTAACGAACCAACCAAAACAGCCCCACAGCGGTGGTCTATAGTGGCTAAGATATTCGCCTGCTGACCCGCAGGTTGCGGCATCGAATCCCAGCAGTAGTAGCTGTGTTTTAGATGGAGGCTAAAATACTGTAGGCCCGTGTGCTAAGATTTGGGTGCATGTTAAACAACTCCATGTGGTTGAAAATTCCGGAGCCCTCCACTACACCAATTCTCACATATATATCGGGGTTTCGAGACGTTAAACTTCGCATACCAATCAATCAACCTAAATACGAGTTTGGCTGACCGAGTAGTGAAAAGCAGGGCGACATGTGTAAGTAGTACCTATGACCAACGTTACTAGATTACCTCAGTTTGCAAACTCCGCCGGGATGCGGCGGCGAAACGCGGTCCCCTTCGTTTCCCGTTCTCTAGGTCAAATGGCGTCGGAAGTGCCACCTAGAGAGCGGGAAACGAAGGGGGCCGCGTTTCGCCGCCGCATCCCGGCGGAGTTTGCAAACTGAGGTAATCTAGTGTTTGACCGGTCACCGCATCGTAACGGAGCCTTCGCGCAATGTTAAACGGAGTTTACGCGGTTAATTTTGTGTAATGGGAGTTATTTCCCGAGAGGGTGAGCGAAGGTTATTACGAGTGTGCAAGTAAATCACCAGTTGAGCCGCTAAGGCGATGCCACACGGCAGAGACGTGAGCGCGATGCCCGAATCTTGTGGGACTTCTGTTCATACAGCTCTTTTGCGTTCCTGTTCTTTAAAATTCAATTGCCTATGTAAAAAAAACCATTGACAGTGGGCCGCAGCATTAAGTCTAAATGTATCCGATCTCGGTATAGCCCGTCGCCACAGTTGAAGGCGCACCTCGTCAGCGGGAGGCTTGAAAAAATCTCTCTTTTCGGCCGCGGATTTCGTCGAATCGTACCCACTTCGGCAACCAGTCACAAAGCAGCGAGGCATGTTTTCTCACATTCAAGAACCGTCACATGACACATGTGAGCTGTGTAGCTCACAGGGAAAGCGATGACTGAGTTGAAGACATTAAAAAACACCCGGCACCATGCAGATCACGCCAACGCTGACAGCGTCGGTGCCACGCCAGGCACCACGTTGATCGCTACCGTAGTAAGTTGCAGCCAAAGCACACACAACGCGAGTTACGTCGAAATAAATCTTGCTGGGACTCAGTGACAGCGATGACTACGAAGCACACTTGAAAGCAACAAAGCAGCACCCGGCATAAGAACACAACTGCAGTAACTCCGTCGGCGTGGGTCCGGGCACCGCCGAGAGGGGGCGTGCTTGCGGCTTTTTGACCGGTACAGGGAAGGGTGACACTCGCGGCGCCGCAGTTTGCAAACTGAAGAAAGTATCTAGTAACGTTGCCTATCACTGCAAGAAAGTGGCGATTCCAAATTTGAATGAATGTGCATGAGCACAAAACACATTGATTATTGAGAGATAGTTGTTGACGGCAATTCTAAATTCAATGCCCCTAATCTAGCTGAGAAGTGACATAAAGAAGTGTCGACATAATTTTGTAGCCCAAAAAGCACTCCAGTTTCATTTTTTTGGTGATTACACGAAGTGGTTCTACAGAAGCAACCCTAGCAGCTATCATTCACAGATCTCCTGTTACAATGCTTCTCCCACTTTGAAAAAAAAATCAACAGCCGTGCAAAGAAAAAAATTGGTTGATACCGAGAGAACATTGATAAAATTATTCACGAATTTTCAGACGAGTGTGACTGCAACAGCCAGTATCTAGATTTACTCATACAAAATTGATAAATCCTACTGTCATACCAATCTACGATGGTCTCCGGTGATGAATACCTTGGCTAAGAACAACATCGCTTGAGAATAAATGGCGATGTAATTTGAATTCAATAAATGCCTCAGGCTATGAAACGTGTGTCTGGAGAGATTATTGATTGATTTGTGGTGTTTAACGTCCCAAAACCACCATATGAATATGAGAGACGCCGTAGTGGAGGGCTCCGGAAATTTAGGCCACCTAGATTTCTTTAACGTGCACCCAAATCTGAGCACATGGGCATACAACATTTCCGCCTCCATCGGAAATGCAGCCGCCGCAGCTGAGATTCGAACCTGTGACCTGCGGATCAGCAGCCGAGTACCTTAGCCACTACACCACCGCGGCGGGGTGTGTGTTTGGACAGTCTCATCCTACCATGCTTATGTCATAATATTGTTATGACGCTTCAAATGCAGAATTTTTTTAGCATTTCACGTTCAACCTACCGGAAGCACCACGTCTTCAGTGGGTACTCATTTCGCTTGGGCACACAGGCTCGTTCATGCATGTTGTGAGTTGAAAGTAGCTACGCAAAAGTAAGCTGACTGTCGCGCCAATCTGAAAGCTAGAAAAACGTAGCTCGCCGACACATAAGAGGTTCTCAATAAAAATACAGCAAACTCTGCCACTGCAATCATACAGCCACAATGGTAATGATGGGTAGTACATGGATTTCCCTTAAGTTTGAGCTTTTAGATTCGAAAGCGCTTGATGCGCATAAAAATTTAGATGTGAAAAAAAAACTATTACAACAAAATACGAGCCTCACTGTCGTTCGCACACAAATACTTCGTAAATCGTAAGATATGTGCTGACTAGTCGAACCTTTTGCTTTGTACAGTTCGCTTCAGACACAGCAGGCAGAATTGTTGAGCATAGCGAGATTTCTTGCAGAATAGTTGCGTCTGCACCAAAGAAGTGCTGCGTGATTTGAGAAAGTTACGTTTTAATTTTTTTTGAATACCAAAATAAAAGAGCAGTGCATTTTGCCAATCTTAGGTTATGGTTACCCCTTTCTTCTCTGCTCTTGAAATATAAAAATTAAGAAAACGATGTAGCTTAAGCTTTTAAAAGAACGAGAGGGATCAAAGGAAGATCCCCCAGCGGAGGTGTGTGCCACAGTTTCCAGGCTCTTCTGCCATCCAATGGGAGGGGTCTCTTCAAAGCATGTATTATTTCATGGCAGAATTAATTGATTGAACTAGGAGTCTAAACATGTGAACTGTACAAAAAGTTGGAATAGTTTAAAACTTCTCACCCATTTAGAACTTCTCACCTGCGAAGTCGGAGCTGTTGATATATTTGCCCAAACGCCGGGGTGCCAAGCCCAAAGGGTGGAAACCTCCGGCGGAACGCAATATCACCCTCCACACCAGAGATGGTCGTACTATACCCAGGGTAGACACCATCAAGGTCCTCGGCATGATCATCGAGTCCCGCGGAACCAACACCCAAACAGTACACAAGCTCAGGACTAAGACCGAGAATGCCATACGACTCGTACGTAGAGTAGCCAACAGGCACCATGGCCTCAAAGAAGACAACCTGCTGCGTCTCGTACACGCGTTTGTTTTGTGCCATTTTACGTACGTTGCCGCTATACACAAGTGGCTACGTGCTGAGCGCGATCAACTCAATGCGCTTATTCGCAAGGTGGTCAAACGAGCCCTTGGCCTCCCTATTACCACTCCAACGTACAAACTCCTCGAGCTTGGCGTACATAACACGCTAGAAGAGATCGCCGAAGCTCAGGAACGTGTGCAATTGACCCGACTCACTACAACCAAGGCGGGCCGCCATATTCTGCGCGAGCTCGGCTTCTTCTCCTCGAGGGCCAGGGACCCCCCAGAGTTGACTCTAATTCCCCGTGAAATCCGCGACCTTATTACGATCGCTCCCATACCACGAAATGTACACCCCGAATACAACAGAGGCAGGCGCCTTGCGCGGGCGACCGCCATTCTCAAGCGCATAGACATGGAAGCGGACAACGTCTCGTTCGTGGACGCCGCTGCCTATCGCAACAACCAAGCCTTCGCTGCGGTCGCGGTATCATCCGCGCAGCAGACTCTTACCTCAGCCACAATCCTCGCCCGAAACCCCGAAGTAGCGGAGCAAGTAGCTATAGCTATAGCTATGCTCGACAGCAAACGGGAATTCATCTACAGCGACTCCAGGCCGGCCATCAAAGCCTTCGAACGCGGAGTCATCTCCGACCAGGCGTTACGTATCCTGCGCAATGCGGACCCGAGTGCCCTGAAGCACCACACTGTCATCTGGTTCCCCGCCCATCTCGGCCAGGTGCCGGGTGCCCTACCCAACCTCAACGAGATCGCCCATGATGCAGCGCGCGCACTTACCGACCGCACTGCCACAGGGCAACCTCATCTTGCTGGGTTGGATACGAATCGGGATGCACCAATTACGTACAATGAAATTACAAAGCACTTTTACTTGGAACGCCGCATTTTTCCACCCCCACATCCGAAACTTAACCGACCGCAGGCATTAACCCTACGCCTATTACAGACACACACGTACCCAAACCTTGCCGCGCTTCACGTTTATTATCCCGATGCATACCCCAGCGACACATGCCCATCATGTGGACACACAGCGACACTCGAACATATGCTCTGGGAGTGTAGAACAACTCCTCCCGACTCTACCTCAAGCAAGTGGGAGAGGTCCCTCAGGAGCTCACTTCTCGCCGACCAGCGATGGGCCGTCCAGCAGGCCCACGAAGCGGCCGCCAGGTACTCCCTGTCGGTCCCTACGTGGGAGACGCCCGCTACGCGCTAAGCGCGTCCTGCAGGACCGAAATAAAGTTTTTCCATTCCATTCCAACGATGTATATATATATATATATATATATATATATATATATATATATATATATATATATATATATATATATATTGACACGTGTTTACACGAAAAAGAGCGATGATAGGAATGTTTTGTAGATTTCAGCTAGGGGGTCAGGCGGTTTTCGGGAAGACAACAAAGCAGTCGTCTTGCTGTACAGCTGATCCTAAGCACGCTCTTTTCGCTGCCGTAAGCTGTTGTCATCTTTCGTTCACGTTGCACTGCGACACTGGTGGAGGAGCTGGACCGCAACGCTGCCCAATGCTTCACACCCCTAGTAGGAGCCATTCATCTAGCCCGGACGTGCCTATTGCAACCCCTGTACATCGATTCAGTCGTCGGCTACGAGGTCTACCTCCAGACTTCAACCCCTCGCAGAAGCCCTCTACAAGAGATCTAGAAATGGCTAACACCCCCCCCCCCCCCCCGCCTGTACTTCTCGGCACCAGTCCTCCCGCTCCATCCCAGGTAACGCTTTTTCAATTGCTGGAGCCTGGACGCTTTGGTGGTGGCGCACACGAAGATGTAGAAGACTGGTGAGATCACTATGACCGTGTTGCGAAGAGTCACCAGTGGTCTGCTCAAGAAAAGCTCGGCCGGGGCTACTTCAATCTTCATGACAGCGCTCGTACTTAGTAGGAGAACAGAGAAGGCAGCCTGTCCACATAGACCGACTGCCACCAGCAGAAGGTTGAAACTTTTGCCAATGTCGGCAGACGTGACCGCACCCACCTACTACTAGAGCTAAGGGTCCAAAAAACCCAATGAAACGGTTGCCATGTTCGCCGAAGACATGATACGTTTATTTCGGAGAACTGACCCGCAGATGATCGAAGATAGGAAGTTGCGCTACCTCATGCGCGGCGTGAAAGAGCAGCTGTTCGCCGGACTTCTGCGCAATCCGCCAAGCAGTGTATAGAACTTCATCAAAGAAGCGTCGGCTATCGAGCGGGCACTTCACAAACACTGCTGACAATATGACCGCTTGTGCAGCAGCCCCCGAATTCGGGCCGCCACTTCGACGTTTGACAACCATAGCTCCTTGCGTCACATTATTAGAGAGATTGTTCGTAAAGAACTGCAAAGATTGCGGACTCCGGTAGTGGATACACCCACGGCATCTGTCGCTCAAGTCGTCTGTGACGAAATCCGCCAAGCATTCTCGACAGCTGATCCTGCCCCCGAGCAACGTCCCATGACGTGCGCCTCTGCCCTTTGAAGCTCCGCCTTTATACTATCCGCCACCTGCAACTGTTACTTGGTCACCACTACAGAGAGAGACATTGTGGCGCCCACCCATCCAGCCCCCATATGACCAGTCGTCTTCTGGCCTGCCATGACCATCGTCACGTGAGGAGTCATCACAGCATCCACAGCTTCGCCGAACAGACACCTGGCGCACTGTCGACAGGCGTCCACTCTGTTTCAAGTGCGGAGGTGTAGGCCACATAGCCCGCAATTGCTGGCACCGCGCCGATCCGTTTCGCCCTCTCAGGCCATGGTATGACAGATTGTGAGAAGAGCCTGCACCACTACTGTATTGCAGGTACCATGGTATGACTGTCGACTTGCCAACGACTACGTATCCCGCCGTGGCGATGTCGGTTCTCAAGGAATTCTGATGTCTCGACCACTATTCGAGGGCCGCCGCAACAATGATGACGAGAATATAATTGATTACGAGCCGGGCTTCCGACATCGACCACGATCTCCTTCCCTGCCCAGTCACCTTCGTTGCAGCGCCGCACTTTTGCCAACACCAGAGGAGCGAGAGCACCTAGTCCACACCGGGGAAACTGAAGGCGATGACCTCAGGGGATAAGGTTGCAGGCTGTCAAGAAGAAGAAAAAAAAGCCCCCATTACTCCCCAACTCAGGACGCTGTAAAGCGGACAAGACGTAATACCGACAAAACTGTGACCCCAGGCCTTACCGTTCTTGTGCATGGGCAGCAAGTCAAAGCTTTAGTCGATACCGGGGCTGACTTCTCTATTATCAGTGATGACATTGCCGTACGCCTCAAGAAAGTAAAGACAGCGTGGACAGGACCTCACTTAAGCACGGCAGGCAGCCATTTACTGATGCCTGTCGGAATGTTCACAACAAGGCTCGACATCGGTGGCTCTACTTTCGTGGCGACGTTCGTCGTTCTCGCTTCATGCTGTAAAGACCTGATTATCGGAATAGATTTCTTGAGAGAACATGGCGCCGTCATCAACATCCCTGAAAGGGTCATTATGTTTCGCAACAACAGCCCTGATTTAGTCGATTGTTCAGAGCCGAGACATATGTCTCGTTCAGAGCCTTTATGTTTGACGGATGACGATATGGTCGTCCCGCCACGATTGTGTGCGCTTGTTTCAGTGGCAGGGAATGAGCCGTTTGACGGCGACGGTATCGCCGACCAAATAAGCTCGTTGATCTTTAGCCAGGGTATTTCAGTTGTTCGAGGTCTTGTCACTGCCACTACGAAACGCACAAACTTGCTGCTCAGTAACTTCAGTGCTGAGCACCGACACCTCCCGAAGGGTACAGCCGTCGCTTACTTTGACAATACTGCAGAAATACAAGGCAGTTTGTCCGCCCTAGATGAAGCCCCTCAAGAAGAATCAGCACCTAATCTTGACGTTGGTACTACGTTGTCAATGGACGAGCGAACCAGACTTCTTAAGCTGCTAGCTGAACTCTAGGACGGCTTTCATCGACATCACGGGTCGGTCGAACGCCGATAACAAAGCATCGAATACCCACGACGCAGCAAGGCCTATACACCAGAATTTTTATCGTAAGGCTCTAAAGTAACTGGAAGTGATACAGCCACAAGTCGCTAAAATGCTTGAAGATGATGTGATTTAGCCATCACAGAGCCTGTGGCCATCGCCTGCATGACTAGTTAAGAAAAAGGATGGTACCCTGCGTTTTTGCGTGGACTACAGGAAGCTGAATCAAGTGACTTAGAGAGATGTGTACCCGCTTCCACGTATTGATGACTCCCTCGGTAGGCTTCAAAACGCTCGCTACTTTTCTGCAATGAATATCAGAAGCGGATATTGGCAGATCGAGGTAGACCCAAGAGATCGGGAAAAAACCGCTTTTGTGACGCCGGATGGTTTATATGAATTTAAAGTTCTGCCCTTCAGTCTGTGCTCAGCGCCCGCTACTTTTCGAAGGCTCATGGACACTCTACTTTTAGGGTTAAAATGGAAGACCTGTTTAGTTTATCTAGACGACGTCATAGTGTTTTTCCGAACTTTTGACGAGCATCTCAAAAGGCTAGAAGTTGTTTTACGAGTCATACGCTCCGCGGGCCTCACATTGAAACCAGAGAAATGCCACTTTTGTTTTGAAGAACTGCTGTTTCTTGGTCATGTCGTCAGCTGCACCAGCGTTCGGCCTGATCCCCAAAAACTTGTGGCCGTCGCACAGTTCTCAGTACCATCCGATAAGATAGCTGTCAGGCGCTTTCTGTGCCTATGCGCCTACTATCGCTTGTTTATCGCCGACATCGCACAGATTGCGTCGCCATTAACTCGCCTCACTAGAGATGACGCCACCTTTGAGTGAAACGACCAACAGCAAGCAGCGTTTAATGACCTACGCCAACGTCTTCAAACACCTCCAGTGCTTACACACTTTGACGAGCAAGCGCCAACAATGCTTCACACTGACGCAAGCATTGTAGGACTCGGAGCTGTGCTTGTGCAATGGCAAGAAGACACGGAACGAGTGATCGCCTACGCAAGCAGTACGCAAACACGCGCGGAGGCCAATTATTCAAGAACTGAGAAAGAATGCCTCGCCGTGGTCTTGGCAGTTACGAAATTTCGCCCGCATTTGTATGGCCGCCCATTCAAAGTTATTAGTGACCATCATTCACTCTGTTGGTTGACTAATTTGGGAGATCCAACCGGCCGATTAGCGTTTTGGAGTCTGAAGTTACAAGAATTTGATATGATGGTCATACGCAAGCCTGGGAAGTGCCATACGGATGCCGACTCCTGTCGATCACCAGTACAGTCTGCTTCTCTTTCTGACGACGACGATATGGCCTTCCTTGGAGTTCTCGACGCGTCCAAAAGTGCCTAACAATGACACGACCCTGAATTGCTTAATTTGAATAATTACCTGGACGGACGTTCTTCGATGGCACCCAGAGTCCTTGCAAGGGCATTATCGTCGTTTTACTTACGCAATGGGGTCCTCTACAGAAGAAACATTTCATCTATCGGAGCTCCCTATTTGCTCGTTTTTCCTGCACCCCTTCGAACTGAAGTGCGTCAAGCATGTCACAACGAGCCGACGTCTGGCCAATTAGGCTACACTCGCACATTGGCAAGAATACGGATACTACTGGCAAATTTGAAAATTTTTCAAGTTTGAACAAACCAGTCTACAAAAAATTATTGATACTACTGGCCACGACTCAGAACAGTCGTCAAGGACCACATTCACACTTGCCTCGAATGCCAGCGACGCAAGTCACCTCCAAAGAGACCCGCCGGTCAGCTGCAACCAGTTCAGGTTTTCCGTACACCGTTTGACCAGATAGGAATGGACAATTTGAAGCCCCTTCCTACTTCAACTGCAGGAAATCGCTGGGATATAGTCGCAACAGACTACCTAACCACGTATGCCAAAACAAAAGCTATCCAAAAGAGCACCGCAGTGGAAGTGGCGAGATTAATCATAGAAAATATTCTGCTACGCCACGATGCCCCGACTATTGTGATAACAGACCGTGGAGCAGCATTTACCGCAGCTCTTTTAGACCACGTCCTCATGCTTAGTGGAACAATTAACCGTAAGACCTATGCGTACCACCCGCAAACGAATGTACTAACGGAGCGCCTCAGCAAGACGATTGAAGACATGCTGTCGATGTACGTGGATGTCCAACGTAAGAATTGGGACGAAATTTTACCCTATATCACGTTCGCATACAACACGGCTAAACAAGAAACGACTCGCGTGACCCCATTCAGCTTGCTCACGGACGGGAGGTACGGACAATGCTGGATGCGATGTTGTCACATGAATGGGACGCTACCGACACAGGTGCTGACGTGTTCACTGAACGCGCGGAAGAAGCTAGGCAGCTCGCCCGCTTACGGATCCGCCAACGACAAGACTATGACGCAGGCCGTTACAATGCTCGCTTAGGACAGTAACTTACAAAATCGCTGACAGGGTATGGGCTTGGACACCCGTACGAAAACGCGGACTGTCCAAGAAGCTGCTAAGGTGATATTTCGGGCTAAGTGATGTCACCTACGAGGTCGTCTCTGACAGTTCTCACTGCCCAAGGTGTCGCCAGCACCAGCCTGAACTTGTGCATGTAGTGCGTATGAAGCCGTATGTGAGCGACTGACTGCACGTTAAAAAAAATGCTGCGGGTCTGAATTAGCATCGGGGTGATGCTCTATAAGAAGGGGCAAGTTACACGTGTTTTATGAAAAAGAACGATGATAGGACTGTTTTGCAGATTCCAGCTAATGGGTCAGGCAGTTAGCGGGAAGAAAGCGAAGCAGTCGTCTTGGTGTACAGCTCATCCTGAACACGCTATTTTCGCTGCCGTAAGCTGCTGTCATTTTTTGTTCACGTTGCACTGCAACAATACAATGAATCCTGCAGTGATGAAGGCCAGACTCTGGATGAAACTTTGAAATACACCACGTTGCGACTGCTCACGGAGGATCTACTTCACAATATATATATATATATATATATATATATATATATATATATATATATATATATATATATATATAATTAGGAATAAAGAAGCGTACTGACGAAAATTTGATAGTTTTTTTTCTACGTTTCGGCCATGCCACGGCCGAAACTTAGAGTAAACAACTATCAAATTTTCGTAAGTGTGCTCCTTTATTCCTAACTATATTTGCACCGGACACACAAAATTTCTTTTATAAATATACATATATATATATATATATATATAAGGAAACAAACACAACATAGCGGTTGTCCTAATTTATTACTAACGGTTTCAACCGGTGGACCGGTCGAAACCGTTGATAATAAAATTAAGACAACTGCTAAGTTGAGTTTCTTCTCTTCCCAAGTACGTTTGGCCCGTTGGAAAGACTTCTTCAGTATATATATATATATATAAATATATATATATATATATATAATGAGATCTAACAGACAATAATGCCAAGGACAGTATAGGGGAAGATATTAGACCAAATTGTATGTAATATATATATATATATATATATATATATATATATATATATATATATATATATATATATATATATATACCCCAAAACCCAACAAACTTGGCTTGATTCTATGTTGTTCGGCCATTCGTTTGTGTGTGCACTTTATTTCTTTTTTTTCACATCAATCACGTGCTATGCGTAGGTGGAAGTATGCACACACCCACGAGATCCTTTGGCTACTTATCGGTATGTACCAATTATCAGTATATGGCGGGTGGTTTAGCCACTCGTTTAATTGTGAACCTTTTTTGCTTTTTTCTTGATTTTTTGCACAAAATTCACGCGTGATGTGTATGTGGAAGTATGCACACGCCCACAAGGCCGTTTGGCTACTTATCGTTACGTACCAATTATCAGTATATCATGAGTGGGTAGGTCACTCGCTTATTGTGAACCTTTCTCGCTTTTTTCTTACTTTTAGCATGAAATTCACGCGTGATGCGTAGCTGGAAGCATGCACACGCCCACAAGGTCGTTTGGCTACTTATCGGTATGTACCAATTATCAGTATATCATGAGTGGTTTGACCACTCGTTTATTTGTGAACCTTTTTGCTTTTTTCTTTATTTTTTGCACGAAATATACGCGTTATGCGTAGGTGGAAATATGCACACACCCACAAGGTCGTTTGGGTCCTTATCGGTATGTACCAATTACAGTATATAAAGAGTAGTTTGGCCACTCGTTCAATTGTGAACCTTTTTTGCTTTTTTCTTTACATTTCGCAGGAAATTAACGCGTGATGCGTAGGTGGAAGTCTGCACACGCCCACAAGGTCGTTTGGCTACTTATCGGTACGCACGGATTATCAGTATATGAAGGGTAGTTTGGTAACTCGTTTAATTGTGAACCTTTGTCACTTTTTTCTTTACTTTTTGCAGGAAATTCACGCGTGATGCGTATGTGGAAATATACCCACACCCACAAGGTTCTTTGGCTACTTATTGGTATGCACCGATTATCAGCATATCAAGGGTAGTTTGGCCACTCGTTTAATTGTGAACCTTTTTTCGCTTTTTTTACATTTTGCAGGAAATTCACGCGTGATGCGTAGGTGGAAATATGCATACGCCCATAAGGTCGTTTGGCTACTTGTCAGTATGCACCAATTATCAGTATATTTTCACAGGTAATGGATATGAGCCATCAACTGCAGTTGGAATCCCTTGGAAGTAAAGAAAGAAGAGGGCTTTTGCGTTCTGGTCTGAGGGCAAGCAAGACTTCGATTCGTCGCTGTCTGTTATTACGTTCGTGGCACTGGTGGAGGTGCTGGGTAAATGCGCCTCGGCTGCAGATTTTCAGCCGGCATACCGAGCTACTTGGAGACAGCTACAGCTCCCACGACAAGAATCAGTCCCCGCCTGCGAGGACTATCTCCCGAATACGGTTCCCTCTCTCAAGACGAGATGGCAACTTCAACTACCAACCAGGCGAGTAAACCAACGACGCCTATTCTTTTCTCGCGCATGTTTTTCATGCGCCGCCAACACCACGCTCATTTCATAGATACATTTGTGAAGATGTTGACGACTGGCTTGACCACTTCGATCGAGTTGTCAACAACAACGAAGGGGATGAAGCTCGCAAGCTGCGGAAAGTTTACTTTGCGTTAGAAGACTCTGCCAAAACGTGGTACGAGAATCACGAGGGTTTCTTTGCGAGGTGGCATGAGTTCAGCCGACTGTTTCGTGATGCGTACCGCAGCACTGAAAGGAAAGAGAGAGCGGAGGAGGCTGTCTCGTCTCGGAACCAACGACCCAACGAGAGAGTTTGGATGTTTGTCGAGGACGTGCTTCGACTCTTCAAGCGTGCTGACCCTGCGATGTGCGAGGAATAGAAGGTGCGGCATTTAATGCGTGGGGTAAAAGAGCAGCTCTTCGCCGGACTCGTGCGCAATCCACCGGCGACTGTGGCAGAGTTCATAAATGAGGCAACCACAATGGAGCGTACCCTCCAGTATCGGTCGTCACAGTATGAACGCCACGACGTGACCCCTGCTGCATGCTCTATCGGTGCTGACTGCGAGAGGCATGCCCTCGCAGAGTTTATAAGAAGCGTCGTGCGGGACGAGCTGCGCCAAGTCCAAGCAGCGGGACTCCAACCACCCGTAAGTTCTCTCGCAGACTTAATCCGAAAGGACATCCGACAGGTGGTCACCCCACTCGCGCCAACCAGTTCTGAGGCCCCTGTGCTGACTTATGCGGCGGCTCTGCGATCTCCTGCACCACATGGCCCGGATCCCACCATGGGGACAATGGATCGGGCTAGCCATCAATTCCAGGGCACCTCTTCGACTCCGCCACCCGCCACAATGTTTCCGATTGCACCAACTTATTGTCCGTCGGGATCGCGGCAGAAAGCCACAAAGGCCAGCGTTTGGCGTACGTCAGATAACCGTCCACTCTGCTACCACTGTGGCGAAGCCGGTCACGTCTACCGTAATTGCGAGTACCGCCAACTTGGTCTCCGTGGCTTTCACCCTGATGCTCGGTGCCCAGGTTACGGAGAGCTTCCCCGCGACATCGAAGCGTACCTTACGGGCCAGCAAGTTCCTCGCCTTGGTCAACGCCCCCAATCACAATCACCATCACCTCGCCACCCCACGTCCCCTAGCATTCCCTCGTCCTCTTATGCTCCTTTCAGAGGCCAGTCACCGAGTCCCCACCGGGAAAACTAGAAACCGCGGCTTCTGGGGGTGAAGCCGCGTCCCAACGAACTGTCAAGGAGCCTTCTTCGGCGCAAAGACCCGACAAAGATTGTTCTGACCTTCCAGTCGTTTCCGAAAATCATAAGGCTGTTTTCGCCGACATCACCGTTCACGTAGATAATCACGTCGTCACGGCTCTCGTCGATACAGGCGCCGATCATTCGGTTATGAGCAGCGCCCTAGCATCCCAACTGAGGAAGGTAACTACCCCTTGGCAAGGACCGCCGTTGCGCACGGCAGGGGGCCACCTCGTCACGCCGACTGGAATGTGCACAGCCCGTGTTCGAGTCCGTGCTTCGACGTTCACAGGGTCTTTCCTCATACTGCCTGTGTGCTCCCGTCCACTCATTCTGGGACTGGACTTTCTTCGCAAACACGGAGCAATTATTGGCCTACGAGACTTGCAGGTGTCGTTCGAGGACCCATTTCATCCTGAACTGGAAAACGCCCGCTCATCGAAGGCTGCCCTACGTGTATCCTCCGAATCTGTTACTCTGCCTCCCCGCAGCAGCCTTTTTATCAATGTTGAATGTGACCAAGACGTCCCCGATGCTGCAATTGCAGAAGCATTATTGTCCCTAATTTTTTCACAACAAATCTGCGTTGCCTGAGGTGTTGTTCAGCCCAGTAGAAAGCAGGCCTGCCTAGTAGTCACGAATTTCAGCGAGGCGTATCGCCATCTTTCAAAACACACTGCGATCGCATACCTTGAGGATATTGCCGACGTCCCTGGTCCCTCAACATTATCTGCTCTTTCGTCGTGCGACGATTCTGCCGTGACATTTGCAAGCACTCTCGACGTAAACCAGGGTCTACCGTCTGCACAACGGGAACGCCTTTTGAAGCTACTCGACTCATTTCGGGACTGCTTCGCTACGACTTCGAAAGTTAACCAAACACTGCTTGCCAAGCGCCTTATCATCACCGAGCCTACCGAGAGACCCATTCGACAGCATGCCTACAGAGTCTCGCAAAAAGAACAAGACGTTATACGACAACAGATCCAGCAGAAGCTCAAGGACGATGTCATCCAGCCATCGACCAGTCCCTGGGCGTCCCCTGTTGTGTTAGTAAAGAAAAAAGGTGGTACTCTGCGATTTTGCGTCGACTACCGAAAGTTGAATAGGATCACGAAGAAAGACGTGTATCTTTTACCCCGAATAGACGACTCGCTGGACCGCATTCGCAATGCTCGTTACTTTTCTTCCATGGATCTACTCAGCGGCTATTGGCAAATATCTGTTGATGAGTGCGACCGCGAAAAGACCGCGTTCATTATTCCTGACGGATTCTACGAGTTCAAGGTCCTTCCCTTCGGCTTATGCTCGGTGCCAGCTACTTTTCAAAGAATGATGGACACGGTTTTTTCTGGGCTGAAATGGCAATCGTGTCTTGCCTACCTTGACGTTGTGGTCATCTCGGACACGTTTGCGCAGCACGTCCAGCGCTTACAGGCAGTTCTTCAGGCAATCCGAACAGCTGGACTTTCTTTCAAGCCTGAGAAATGCCACTTTGCATTCGAGGAACTGAAATTTCTTGGTCACGTTGTCAGCCACGCCGGTATATACCCAGACCCTGAGAAAACGAAAGCTGTTGCCGCATTTCCTGTCCCAACGAACAAGCGCGACCTCCGCCGATTTCTGGGACTCTGCGAATATTACAGGCGCTTCGTCAAATGCTTTTCTAAAATCGCTGAACCGCTAAATGAACTTACGAAAGACGGCGTACCATTTGTTTGGGGTCATGATCAGCATCACACCTTTGACACGCTACGAAACCATCTCCAAGCCCCACCTGTACTCGGTCACTTTGACGATAACGCTGCCATAGAGCTGCACACGGATGCCAGCAACGTCGGACTTGGAGCTGTACTGGTTCAATGGCAAAATCGTGTAGAGCGCGTGATTGCCTATGCAAGTCGAACACTATCATCTGCAGAGAAAAACTACTCTGCAACAGAACAAATGCTTAGCTGTTGTTTGGGCTATAACAAAGTTTCGCCCTTATTTATACGCTTGACCATTCAGGGTAGTTAGCGACCACCATTCTTTACGCTGGCTCGCCAACCTTAAAGACCCTTCTGGTCGTCTAGCACGCTGGAGCCTTCGGCTGCAAGAATTTGACGTTACAGTCATTCACAAGCCAGGACGCAAACACACTGATGCTGACTGTCTCTCACGTGCACCAATTAGAAGTACGAACGCGGATGTTGAAGAGGACGATACATTCCTTTCCTCTGTATCAGCAACCGACTTGGCTCAACAACAATGCGACGACATGGAGCTAAGCCCGCTGATTGACTACCTCGAAGGCCGAAAACGCAGCCTTCCTCGAAACTTGCACGTTCGCTGGCCTCGTTCTGCATCAGGGATGGAGTCTTCTATAAGAAAAATTTCGACCATACCCAGGCTACTTACCTACTGGTTGCGCCGACCTCGCTTCGGGACGATATTTTACATGCTTGTCATGACGAACCATCATCCGGACACCTTCGCTACACGCGCACATTGGAAACAATTCGCCGCTCATAATACTGGCCCCGCCTCGCGAAGACTGTCAAGCAGTACGTCCGCACATGCCGCGACTGCCAACGCCGTAAGACTCTACCTGTCCGACCAGCAGGACTACTACAGCCTATCGCCACGCCGAAGACACCATTCAATAAAATTGGCATTGACTTGCTTGGCTCATTTCCCACCTCTTCGTCTGGAAACCGGTGGATTGTGGTAGCCACCGATTATTGAACGCGTTACAGAAAACAAAGCCGCTCCCCAAAGCTACCGCAACCGAAATCGCACAGTTTTTTGTCACCAGCATCGAACTTCGTCACGGAGCGCCAGCTCTGATAATTACTGATTGTGGTACAGCTTTCACCACAGAGATGCTTCAAGAAGTGCTGAGACTAAGTGATACAGAACATCGGAAAACCACGGGTTATCACCCCCAAACAAATGGACTCATTGAACGGTTGAAAAAGACCGTTGCAGATATGCTGTCAATGTATGTGGCCATTGATCATAAGAACTGGGAGGATATACTTCGTCACGTAACTTTTGCCTACAATACAGCAGTCCAAGAGAGTACAGGTTCCACCCCATTTCGCTTAGTTCATGGTCGAGAGGTCACTACAATGCTCGACGCAATGCTCCTTCCCAACAACTTGAGCATGTTCAACGCGGACGCTGCATTGTTCGCTCAACGCACCTAGGAGGCCCGTCAACTCGCCCGATGCCGTATTCAGGCTCGCCAAACTGCCGACGCACACCGCTACAACCTTAAACACCGAGAGGTTACCTTCCAATCAGGCGACGAAGTTTGGGTGTGGACTCCCATCCGACAGAGTGGTCACTCTGAGAAGTTGCTTCGGCGCTACTTCGGCCCTTACCAATTTCTGCGCCGACTCAGTGACGTTACGTATGAAGTTCTCCCTGAGGGCACCTCAAGACGTTCCCGTCGCTGTCAAAAAAGTGATGTTGTGCACGTGTCAAGACTCAAGCCATATTTCTCGCGTCATCCATCGGACGTGGACTAACTTACCATGCAATGGCTATTTTTTGTCACTTTGATTTCTTTTTGATTGTGTTGTGTCCTAACTCCTTTCTTTATTGAGTACTTCTATAGTTGTTGGATTCCATGGTACCATCTTTTCTTTCTCATTTTTTTTCTCAACGCTCATTACCAGCATTGAGCCGATGCTTTTCGAGCAGAGGGAGTAATGTCACAGGTAATGGGTATGAGCCATCAACTGTAGGTGGAATCCCTTGGAAGTGAAGAAAGAAGAGGGCTTTTGCGCCCTGGTCTGAGGGCAAGCAAGACGTCGATTTGTCGCTGTCTGTCAATACGTTCGCGGCAATATGAAGGTTAGTTTGGCCACTCGTTTTAATTGTGAACCTCTGTCGACGACGAACTGGCGACCGCGATCACTGATGATGAGACGAGGTGGACCATGGCGAAGAACGATGGATCGTAATAGGAAAGAGGCGACGGAATCCGCTGTGGAAGATGATATCACAGCAGTTTTGCATATCCAGTAAGGTGATCGACGCAGACTATAATCCAGCGGTTGTTGTTGCAAGACCGCGGAAACTGTCTAAGCAGGTCGATACCAACTTGTTCCAAAGTTATTGTGGGCGGCGTTATAGGGTGAAGGAGGCCATGCGGACTGCTTGTATAACGTTTATGGTGCTGGCATTTGTCGCAACTGGAGACGTATTGCTTCGTACGTACATTGTCGCAATTTAGGACAGTAAAAGCACTCTTGAGTTCGATGCAAAATGCGGATGAATTCAAGATGGCTAGACGTCGGGTCATCATGCGTGAAATTGAGGACGTCCTACCACAGGCTTTGAAGAACCATTAGCAAATACTGCGCACCAATTGCCGAGAAATTAACCTTGTACAACAGTCCATCGCGAATACAAAAGTGACCACTTCCTTTTGTCTTCTGACAGAGGCGAATAAAGAGGCTAAAGTCAAGTCATTGCGCTGTTCCCGCTGGAACGCAGTGACATCGGAAAATGCGCGTGGAACAGTTCCAAAGCAGATGTCGAACGTGTCTGTATTTTTGCCAGTCGTAGACAACGGAAGGCGAGAAAGACAATCGGCGTTGGTATGACGCCATCCACTTTTGTATGAAACATTAAAGTCAAATTCCTGGAGGCATAGAGCCCAGCGTGCAAGGCGTCCAAAAGGGTCTCAGAGAGTAACGAGCGAGCATAGGGAAGGATGGTCTGTTACAATCATGAAACGACGCCCATACAGGTAACAACGAAACTTCTGACTAGCAAATACGGCTGCCAAACATTCTTGTTTGGTCACAGTGTAACTTTTTAAGCCTTGCTGAGGGAACGACTTGTCTAGGCAGCGACATGCTCTCTATCATTATGACGTCGAACGAAAACCCCTCTGATGCCGATACCGCTTGCGTCGCTGTGTACTTTCGTAGGAGCATATGGCTCAAAATGACAGAGAATCGGCTCTGATATCAGGAGAAATTTGAGTTGAAAGAATGCAGCGTCACATTCAGATGTCCACTCGAATGCACTGTCTTTTTGCAAGAGGCTGGTCATTGGTTACACTATGTCCACAAATATAGACACAAAGCGTAGAAAACAAGAACAGAACCCATGAAAGCTGCGAAGTTCTTTTGCAGACGTGGTTGGCTTAAAGGCGCACACCGCTTCAATTTTTCGGGGTTCAAGACTGACCCCGTCTTTGTCAACCAAATGGCCAAGAATCAAGGCCTGCTGTTCACCAAACCAACACTTCTTGGAGTTCAAGACAAGCCAGCCTTTCCCACACACTCCAGAACAAGGGTCAAACAAACGTTATGTTCTTCGAATGTGCGGCCGAAAATCACAACGTCGTCCAGATAGCACAAACAGATCTCCCATTTCAGTCCGCGAAGAATCGAGTCTATAAATATTTCAAAAGTTGTGGGGGCATTGCATAGCCCGAATGACATCACATTGAACAAATATAGTCTATCTGGTGTTACCAATGCCGTTTTCTCCTTGTCAGCAGGCTGCATGGAGATCTGCCAATATTTTGATCGTAGATCGAGTGAAGAAATGTATGAAGCAGAATTTAGACAGTCAATCACGTCGTCGATTCGAGGCAGCGGATACACATACTTCTTAGTCAAGGCATTCTATCGTCTAAAATCAACGCAAAACATCCAGGAACCGTCTTCTTGCGAACCAAAATCACAAGTGCTGCCCATGGGCTGCATGACTCTTCAATAACGCCCTTCAGCAACATGTCCTGAATTTGTTGAGCTATAACTTTCCGCACGGATGACGACACCTTGTTAGGCTTTTGCCGAACCGGTTGGCCAAAGACTGTGTTATTGGTATGCTGTGGTCGAGAGAATGGTAAAAACAGTCGCTTACCCTTTTCACCGAAGTCAAACACTGACCCATGTCGTTGTAATAGACCACTTGTTGTTGTTCGTGTGACTGCAGCGTCTTGCTAACCATGCTACAAATGCGGGACTCATTGAAGGTACTCCGTTTAGAGGTGCCCACGCGTTTCTCACTTTCCAGTCTTTGATGGCGACAATAGAATTTTCTGTGACACCATGAAACAGTGCGAGTTTTATTCCTCGAGGAAGTATAATCGGCTCAGACAAAGAAATCAATGCCCACAAAAACGCGCATCCATTAGTTATTGAAATATTCGAATGAGGCACTATCACATGTTTCTTTGCACACTGAACAATGAGAGGTTGAACGACGGCATTAAAGACTGATACTGCAGCTATTGGAGTAGATACGCCTACAGAACTCATAGACCATGGTCGTAATGCCAGTTCTTTGGAAAGTCAGCACCATGTCAAGTCAGCATGTCTAGTCAGCGTGTCATTCAAGTCAGCATGTCAAGTGAGAACCATGTCAACACCACGTCAGCACCATGGCAATTCCACTCCTGTTTTTCATGCAGCTTGCTCTGATCGCCTCAACTACCGAAGCCAGCACAGCTAACATGGTATCCACGCCTGTTCCACGAGCAATCCATGGAGACTGCGCAGAGGAATTCTTAAACCTGGGCGCCGACTGGGGACACCCGTGTGCAACCTCGTGGATAACAACGAGCCAAGATATAAACGCCCCATTTTCATCGAATTTCATCAATGGGCACGTCGGCTGGCATTCAGCGAGCACCATGTCAAATCCACTCCTGTTTTTCTTGCAGGTTAGTAACAATGCTTGCACAATTAAATCCAATGACCTTTGCCTTGTCCAGCTGACGTGCCCACGTAGACTTACTGAAATGTACTTTACTGCCTGTGACTTCGTCTTGTCGCTACTCAAGCTATGTGGTGACGTCGAGCCTAATCCAGGGCCTACCACTCAGCAGGTTCTAGCTGAAATGCTTGAGGGCTAGAGAAATATTCGACAGAGGCTGGGAGATATTGAGGTCAAATTGCAGAAGGTTGATGAAGCTACATCTGCGATAAATGAAATCAAGAATTTATAGCATGACATAGATTTACGAGTTACAGTTTTAGAAAGAAAGCTTGTTGACCTAGAAGTATACAGTAGGCGTAACAACGTAAATAGTTTTGGTATAGCTGAAAACCCGAAAGAAACGTAAAAAGAACTATCGCAGCTTGTGTTGAAGGAAGAGTTCACTGATAAATTAGGTATAAACGTTAATTCGGCAGAAAACATTCACAGATTGGGTCGGAATTAACCTAACAAGCATCGACCGGTTATTATCAAACTTTTCCATCACCGTCAGAAATTAAACATACTAAAACATTGCTTTAGACTAAAGGGCAGTAGCTACTCTGGATCGGAAGACTACTCCCCTACTACAAGGAAAGCACGCAAGACACTATGGCAAAGCACTGTGGAACTTCGGAGGGCGGGTCAGAAGGTCAAGTTAATCTCGAAAAAAATAAAGATTGGTGAAGGACTATTCGCTTGGGATGATGCGCATGGCGAGAGAATCTCGGTGCACGATAGCAGATATAAGACAAAAAGAAGGCAAAGAAAGCAATGAACTGACACCAGACACAATGAATCAGAAAACCTAACGCTTCTGTGTTTTAACGCCGCAGCCTTGCAAATAAGTTTATTGACTTCAGTTTCTAAGTGCACTGTCATATACAGTCAATTATACGTTTCACTGAAACCTGGTTTAATGAATCCATCTCTGAAAACGAATCTCTGCCCTCTGGTTACTCGGTTATTCGGAACGACAGGTCGAGTGGTTGAGTTGGTGGCGTGGCGCTCTTTAGCAAAAATGACCTTGAATATACAACACTGCCTGATCTCCTAGAAACAGAGTTTTTCTAGTGTAAGATCAAGTATGCAGTGTGTTTGTAGTGATTGGAGCTGTTTACCGGCCACCAAAGGAAGATGACTATTGCATATTGGCAATCACGGACTATATCTTTAAGCAGAGACTTCATGACAGCAAACTGATCCTATGCGGGGATTTAAATGTACCCCACGTTAACTGGGAGTCCTTCACCACGACCGGTCCTGACAACGTTCTCTACAACTCATTGATTGACTTCGCTGTATCCCATGATTTTAGTCAAGTTGTTCAAAGTCCCATCAGAGGTGGTTCAATCCTGGACCTGGTTTTCGTTACAGATGACCTATTGAACGATGATTTAGAGTGCGAGGTTGTAGAAGGTATCTCGGATCACAATGCAGTCTTTGTCCAATTTTCTATTCACTACAAACTTAAGAAACCGGAGTACAAAGTTCTTACTGATTTCTCACGTGCCAACGATGAAGGCGTATTTTCCCTGCTAGCTGATTCTCATGCAAATTCTCTCCTTTCCAGCAACAGTTGTGGTGTAAATGAGTTGGTGGAACACTTTGGCACGATTATGTCCGACTGCATTTCTAAATTCGTGCCAAACTAATGCGTGAAGCGCAATCCTAAACACCCATGGTATTACCGAGAAATAATACAGTTTATTCGCCGCATAAAGCGACTACGTCGCCGATGCCGCTCCAATCCACACCACCAATTCACTTTGCGTACGTTAAAGGCAACACACAAAAATAAAATACATGAAGCTAGAGATGTTTATTACAATAACGCGCTGTCGATTGATTGATTTGTAGGGTTTAACGTCCCAAAACCACCATTTGATTATGAGAGACGCCGTAGTTGAGGGCTCCGGAAATTTTGACCACCTGGGGTTCTTTAACGTGCACCCAAATCTGAGTACATGGGCCTACAACATTTCCGCCTCCATAATAACGCGCTGTCAACGTTCATTAGGGAAAACGACCAAATTTTGGAAGAGAAATAATCCACCCTCCAGGAGAACTTCCTCATTCATTATTGAAAACGAAATATGTTCAGATGCTCAGACGATCTCGGAGGCCTCCAATAGTTATTTTAAGTCTGTTTTACCGCTGATAACGCCAGTGTTCCTTCTTTTGTCGCGCCCTCTGTATCGGTAGCTATTTCGTATATTGAGTTAAGTTGCTCTAGAGTTCGTAATCTCTTACTCAACATAGATATTACTAAATGTGCTGACCCGAACGGTATCCCTAACGCTTTTCTAAAAAGGTATTTTGAATGGTGTGCACAATACCTCATAATTATATTCCAGAAATTGCTTGACACCGGACCGCGAATTTGGAAGATCGCTAATGTTGTTCCTATTTTCAAATCGGGTAAGAAGAAAATAATTTGTAACTACAAATCAATTTCATTATTATTCACGTGCTGCAAGCTACTCGAGCACATCATTCACAAGCACATTATTCAATACCTAACTGACTACATATCTTTTCAGATCATCAGCGAGGTTTCTGCAGTGGTTTTTCGACGGTCACTCAATTGATCGAACTTACACATGACATCGCCTCATCACTTATTAACCACGAACAAGTCGATGCCATTTGTATTGATTACTGCAAAGGTTTTGACAACGTATGTCATAAAAAACTCCTGGTCAAACTTGGTAACCTTCTTACAGGCCCATAGGATGAAAAATTACTCGATTGGATTACGGATTATTTGCACCCGAGGAGTCAGTTTGTTCGCTACAACCACGAACAGTCGTCATAAGCTCATATTTCTTCAGGTGTTCCACAAGGATCTGTCTTGGGACTCCTTTTATTCATAATTTACATTAACGATGTCACTCAGGTTGTCATTAACACTCCAGTTAAACTTCGCCTATACGCCGATGACTGTGTATTGTATTCATATGTACGTAGCGTCACTGAAAAAGTTTTGTTGAATGATGTCTTTCCTTTTTTTTGCGAATGAAGTAGAACTTGGCAAATGAAGCTTAATTTTCAGAAAACTGGGACAATAACTTTTACAAATCAAAAAGGAGCCATTGCAATTTAGATATGGCGACTCCAATCACACACTGGAAAAAGTTCAGGAATTTGAGTATCTTGGTGTTGTATTCTCTCCAAACTTGAATTGGCACAAACACATGGACGTTATTTCTGCAGAATCGCTCAAGAAATTAGATTACTTGAGAAGAACGCTAAAGGGCGCCACAAAAGAATGCAAGCTTATAGCCTTCAAATCACTGGTCAGGCTTCTTCTTGAATATGCGTCTGTTGTGTGGTCACCACATCTTGAACTGACATAAATAAACTTGAGGCCATCCACAGAAAAGCAATTAGATTCACTTTTAACCGTTATGACCGTGATTTCTCTCCTTCTGGGCACTACCATGCTTTATCGCTAAACTGTTAAGAACACAGACGTATGTGTGATCGGCTTACCATGCTGTATAACATTGTGCGCAATTCCAGCCGCATAGCCACACCCATTTCGTTCACCAATCATCCTACCCAGGTGACTCGCCGATACAATCCGTTGAATATTGTGCCATTCACATGTTTTATTGATTGTTATAAATACTCCTTTTGTCTGTGCACAGTTGACACTTGGAATATTCTGTACACTACTTTTAAACGACTGCCGCATGTGCTGTTTGTTGAACAAGTGTCCAATTATATAATTTGATGTTCTTAATTTTGCTATTGTTTTTGTTTGATCATATATTGTTTGTTGAACAGATGTCTATGTTTTTTATGTTTTTTATTTGTGATGTTTTCGTTCGTTTATTGTAACCACTCCTGCAACGTCTCAAAGATAAGACAGCAGTATTTGTAAATAAAAAATCACTAAGTCTTCCGGGGGCAGCAGCTGCTCAACTAGAGCGGGAAGGACATCAACACTGATAACAGAAACTTCACTCGTACTGCAGTCGACGAAAGCGCCACACTCTTGGAGGAAGTCAATGCCAAGAATAACATCATGTGTACACCGTTTCAGAATCACGAACTCAGTTGGGCACGCCTTCCCGCCAACAACACGTTGACGACACATACTCCTACGGGTAGAAGTATATCCCCGCCCACGCCACGAAATCTACCAGAATCCTGATAGGAAAACATAACTTTCGGCCTGAGCTATCTTTAAACGAACTGCTCATAACAAAAACTGTGGCACCAGTATACACTAAAGCCGTTGCACACAATCCGTTTATTGATACATATCCGGTTTTTCTCTATCGTAACTGGCGGAGGTATATCAGGTAAATCCTGTTGTGCGCCCTCATTTCCATCGGCCGCGCCGGCTACTTTCTCGGCGGCGGTGGTGTCCACCGCCGCCGTATAGGTGAAGGAGGGCGATGCGTTCGGCCAGGCGGAGGTGTCAAGCTACGGTCAGAAGCGGGCTCTCTTGTCGTAGGGTGCTATTGGAATACGCGGACCACCAAGGATCCTCATAATAATTGTGGACACCGCGAAGAGGTCTTGACGATGGCTCGTATCTCGATGTCATCTCTATCTGCCGACGTCAGAACCGAGCAATTTGTCCTCAGCACCACAGCTGTAGCACACAGGAGGTTGACGATATGCCTTTGGGAAAGCATCGCGAGCACGTGGTGACTCAGGTGCGTATTCGTTCGGGTTCTGACAAGCGGCGGCCAGCTGTCGAGGGTAACTGAAGCGGCGCTGGTGCCTGGTGTGTTAGTATTGATTGCGCTGTGGCCTTGGTGGTGTGCCAAAAACGTAGTCATACTTCTAGATGCCTGCTGCAGCAATGGAAACAGGATGCTGATGTTGGTCTGGAGCCGGCAAGGGTGTAGCTTCGCAAGGCGTCGCGTGAGTGTGTCGACTAAAATTTTCACACACAATCTCACGTATTGTAGACGCAACATCAGAAGGCGCGTAGTTGCCAGCACTCGCTACCGTGGTCACATTAGGTAATCGACCACATTTAGGAGCAAAGTGCCTCATCTTCATCGTCTCAAACATGTGACAGTGCCGTATGACATCAGCTATTGTACCAATGCTGTCTTTGTCGATAAGAAATTGATGATCATCCTCTGCGATGCCCTTCAACAGGTGGCCAAATTCGTCCTCCTCGGACATGCAAGAGTTAGCGGTATTGCAGAGTTTGAGGATCGCCCGGATATGCATCGTGCACGTTTCGCCTGGACCTGGGTTCTTTGCAGCAACATTTGTTCGGCTTGCTTGCACAGTGTCCGCGAAACACTCACTAATTTCGGACACAAAGCATTCCCACGTTGTGAGGGCGTACTCATAATTCTCATACCACGTGAGCGCCGTGTCTCTCAAGAAGAACACCACGTTAGTCAATTGAGTTGCCACGTCCCAAAAGTAGTAGTTGCTCACCCGCTTGTAATATATGAGCCACTCGTCCACGTCCTCGCCAGATTTGCTCCCGAAAGGACGGGCTCTACCAGATGCTGACGCTGCCAAAGACCAGCCACAGCTGAGTTTGGTAGTAAAGGTGTCACTGGAACTGGTGGTGCAGTGCTGTCAGCTGCGAGGTTCAGGGTTCCGTCTTCACTGTGAAACATCTCGACCACCAGCGGTAATGGGGACTGCGGTATCCCAGCAATGCGGCAACTTCGGCGTAGCTCAGGTTGTTGCAGAACCGTGTTGCTTCGTTAGGTACCCAGCACTTCCTCCATAAAACTGTTACGAATAGATTAAGTTTAACTATGTTTATTTACAGGAGAGATCAGGCGACGATCGGCGATGATGGCGAACATAGACCGAACCAAGTAACTTCCTCCTTCTCTCTCTCTCTCTCTCTCTCTCTCTCTCTCTATATATATATATATATATATATATATATATATATATATATATATATATATATATATACATATGTATATATATGTATATATATATCGCTACGATACTAAGGGGGCGGGTGCAAAAAGAGGAGAACGAGGTTGGCACGAGCGGTGATCGGCAAGATCCCTGTACTCTAGCATTCATCATCTCCTGTAAATAAATGCATGTCACCGTAACAGGATTGGTGGAGGTTCGGGGTACAGCGGAGCGATCCCAGGCAAACGATCATGGAAGCGCTACCTCAAGAACTACGCCGAAACCGCCGACTGGCTGGTCTACTACCGCTCTCTATGGATCCGAATGGTGACGGCGACACCACGCACTCTTCGTCTGGCGCTATGTGGCCCCGACACATAGTACCACGAAGCTTCTCTGGGAGGGTCGGAGAAGACGTCGACGAATGGCTGAAACACTTGAACCGTTTGAATAAATACAATTGTTGGGATGCGACCTCCCGGTTGTCCAACGTCGGATTGTTTCTTCAAGGGACGGCGTTGGTGTGGTTTGAAAACCACGAAGAAACATTAACGACCTGGGAAGCGTTTGAGAAAGAAATTGCGAGCTGGTTCGGGCACCCATTGATGAAAAAGAAGCGCGCTGAGCAAACTTTGATGCAGCGTACTAAAGTCCCCGGTGAAACATGCACAACGTACATTGAAGAGATTCTGAAATTGTGCAAGCCTGTAGACCCACGCATGAAAGAAGATGACAAGGTAGGGCATCTCCTCAAAGGGGTTGCTGAGGATGTCTACAATTTCCTCATCGGCAGGGACACCTTGGCGTCTGTAGCGGACGTAATACAACACTGCCGCACGTTTGAGACCCTGAAGGCTAGACGCATCACTCCCGAATTTGGTAGACTTGCCAACCCGACGTCACCACCGTTGCAAGTGTCGACGTCCCTCCAACATCCTTCTGTGATCTTGCCTCAATGATCAGGCAAATCGTACGCGAAGAACTTGGACGACGTGATGCTGTCAACCCACCGAGAGCACCTGCTATCAACACCTCCCCGCCATACGACGAAATGTGTGCTGCCGTTGATGCCACGCTATATGATGTACCCCAATCAAGAGCACCAGAGCCCCCAACCGATAACTTACAATATCACCGTGGTTTCCAGAACGCCTCCAGCCAACCACCCACAATGGTGTATTCGTGGGACGATCATGGGCACATGGCGCCTCATGGAAGGTTTGGCGACGTGCGTGAGGCCCCTTTGTGCTATAACTGCGGTTTCCGTGGACATGTGACTCGATTCTGTGGTCAAAGGCGTCGCCCCCAGCAGCGCTACTACGAGGGATCATCCGCTTTTTCTCGACAAAACCGCTGGCGCGGTGGTATGCGTTCAATGCGGGACGCGTACGTTGGGGACGGCTTCCAGCAAACGACCCACAGTGATACACATGTAGGACGCAATTTACACTGGAATTCACGCAACGACTTGCCTTCCCCCGTGCGAAGCTTGACGCCCCCTACAACACGTCGGTTCCGTTCCCCATCTCCTGGTCGACGCGTCACCTCCCCGCCTCCGGGAAACTAGGTGGTGCGGCCAATGGAGGTTAGGTCTCCGAACATTTGTCACTACATCCGCCTATGCCTCCACCCGTTTTTATGACGCAAAATAGGGTCCCCGTGCTTATTGATGGACTTCCTACGATGGCTTTGATAGATACTGGAGCAGCTGTTTTAGAGTTGAGTCTTAACTTCAAATTGTGGCTAGGACATAAAGTGATGTTTCGCTGGGACAGTTGTGCATCATTTCGTGCAATGAGCGGGGAGACACTGTGCCCGATCGGTGTGTGTGTTGTTAGTGTCACTTTGGGTGACAAGGTCTTCGAGGCTAAATTCGCTGTCCTGACCAGCTCCACCCATGACATCATCTTGGGGATCGATATTCAACGCGAGTGCGGGGCTACTGTAGATTGCGGTGCTGGCGAGATTATGCTATTAGCATTTACTGACAATCCTAGGTGCTGTCAAGTATCTATCACCGTCATTGAGGATGTTGTCTTGCCGCCCAACTCGATGAAGACCGGACGCGTTGACGCCTCTGCCTCGGATGCCGGAAAGTTTGATGTTCTTGTGGAGCCCATTCCTCTCAGTTGCGCCAAGAAAAATGTGCTCGTTCCACATTGTGTTCTGTCGATCAGTGATAGGCGATCGACCTTATGGGTGTCGAACTATTTGAATGAACCTGTTATGCTACCATGCAAAATGTGGCTCGCACTCTTCGAACAAAATGCGACCAGTTTTATTGCTACTTTAAGCGACGAGAGAGTCGATCCTATTCGTGCAACGTACCCTACAGAAGCCAGATTTCTGAGTATGGCAAACAAGTCGCTATCACCAAAAAAGCGTCAAGCTTTGATAGAAGTCCTTGCGAAGCACGCTACTATATTTGACTTTGCGCAGAATGAAGAGCAAATAAGTGTACCCGAGTCGCGTGCTCGCCATGGGAATGACACAGGATCCGCTCACCCTATCCGGAAGAAATCATACGGCGTCTCATCTGCGGAGCACAAGGTCATTGCTCAACAGGCAGAAGAGATGTTAAAGAAAAGGGTCATCCAAGAGTGGTGTAGCCCTTGGGCTGTCCCTGTGATTCTTGTCCGAAAGAAAGATGGTACATGGTGATTCTGCGTGGATTACAGACGGCTCAACTCTGTTACTAAAAAGGATGTCTACCCGCTTCCCAGGATTGATGATGTCATCGATTGTTTACATTCGGCATCGTACGTCTCCTCCGTGGATTTGAGATCTGGTTATTGGCAAATCCCCATGCCCCCGAATCACAAAGAGAAAACGGCCTTCATTACCCCAGATGGTCTATTTGAGTTCAATGTAATGCCGTTTTGCCTATGCAACGCTCCAGCCACGTTTTAGCGTTTCATGGACTCTGTGTTACGTGGACGAAAGTGGGAAGTTTGTCTTTGCTACCTGGATAACATTATAATTTTTGGCCGTACATTCGATGAACATAACCATCGCCTAGACATTGTTCTCACCTGCCTTGAGAGAGCTAAGCTCACCCTGAACTCTAAGAAGTTTCACTTTGGCAGCCGTGAGACTTTCGTTCTGGGTCACCTGGTGGACAAGCATAGCGTTCGACCCGACCCCCAGAAAGTCACTGCAGTCAGCAGCTTCAAACAACCTCAGTCGGTACGAGAGTTGCGAAGCTTTTTGGGCCTATGCTCGTATTTCCGTCGCTTCCTGCCCAGGTTCGCCGACCTCGCTTACCCTTTGACGTCCCTGCTCAAGAAGAACGCACCTTTTTGGTGGTTAGCGGAATGCGAGTCGTCTTTTTCGCAACTCAAGTTTGTTCTTACGTCAGGGCCCGTACTTCGCCACTATGACCCATCTGCTGCCACAGAAGTTCATACCGACGCCAATGGGGTAGGTATGGGCGCCGTCTTGTTCCAAGGCCATGGAGCTGCTAAACACGTCGTTGCCTATGCGAGTCGCTGGTTAAGTAAACCGGAGCAAAACTATACTGTCACAGAGCAGGAATTTTTCGCGGTCATATTCGCCGTGAACAAGTGTCGCCCTTATATCTATGGACGCCGATTCTCGATTTTCACGGACCACCATTCTTTATGTTGGCTCACTGGACTACGGGGCTTATCTGGTTGTCTTTCTCGTTGGGTGTTACGATTGCAAGAACACGACTTTGAAGTCTGTTACAAGAGCGGTCGTCTTCATGCTGACGCCGATTGCCTTTCACGACTTCCCTTTCCGACAACCGAGTGTGACGCTGACAACTTTGATGAATATTTGGCTGTAGTGAATACTCCGTTTCCTGACTTAACACTTTTCGAGCAGAGCAATGAAATGATAACAGTCTCGCTTCTTATTTTATTTCCGAAACTAACGGTCAACGTAGTTTCGTCGTAAAGGATGGCGTTCTTTACAAAAAGATTTATTCCGGCGTAGGCCCTTGCCTACTTCTAGTTGTGCCTACAAGTCTACGACAACACGTACTTCGAGCAATGCATGGCGACCCAACATCTGGCCATATGGGTTTTTCTAGGACATTTTTTCGCTCGCAAGAACGCTGCTTTTGGCCGAAGATGCGTAAAAGTGTGACTGCGTACGTTGCGAGCTATGAGCAATGTCAACGCCACAAGCGTCTTACAACTCCGCCAGCCGGACTACTTCATCGCATAGCACCCCCGAGTTCACCATTTGACGTCGAAGGTGTCGACCTGCTCGGCCCTTTTCTGCGATCAACGAACGACAACCGATGGATTATTGTGGGCGTTGACCACCTCACACGTTACGCCCGAAACTGCGGCGATTCCTGCGGCAACGGCCACTCAAGTTTCACAGTTCATGCTGTCACGCGTTATATTACACCATGGATCCCACCGTGTCATCATCAGTGATCACGGGCGGCAATTTTTTGCCGATGTAGTTAAAGGCCTCCTTCGTCTTGCTTCGTGCCATTTTCATCACACTACCCCGTATCACCCGCAGGGTAATGGTTTGACGGAACGAACTAATAGGACTCTCGCCACATGATTTCCATGTATGTTTATTCTGGACACAAAACATGGGACGCGATTTCGCCATTTATAACTTTCGCCTACAACACTTCACAGCACGAAACAACGAGATACAGTTCATTTTATCTGCTCTGCGCACGCCAACGCCGCACAGCTCTTGACACTATCCTTCCTTTTTCCGAGACTGATCAACCTACTCTTGCCGAAACCATTTGCCGCGCAAAGGGGAGATGGCCACCAGGGGGCCAGGGAGTTCGGATGTGCCTCGCATCAGCTCCACGGAAAGTTGTTTGGTCTGGTGGAAATTGTGCAGTTACAGCAAACAACTCCTACAATCTCCTGCCTGAAGTTCTCTGGACCATCTAGACCACGACTTCAGGACTGTGAGTACGTTTTGGGGCATTTTATGGCTATTTTGGTGTCGACTGCATCTCCGCCCAGCAAAGCCTAACGCTAGCGGTGAACAAACGCGGCGGCTCGGCGGTGGCCGACGCCCCCGGCGTTCGCTTCAGAGCCCCGTTGTGGAGACGCGACGGCAATGGAGGTGACCGTGGAGGGTACTGAAATTACCCCTGAAGAATTTAGAACCGCTGACTGGATCACGAAAGTTGGAAAACATGTTAAAGAGCTGCGTGACGCCGCTAGAGGTGACAGACAGGGACGCCAAGATGGCAACGCCCGGGCAGAAAGTGGAACCGAGCCCGGCGAAGACAGGAAGAAGACGGCGGCTGCGAACGCAGCATACAAAAGCTGGGGCACAAGATCGCGGAGCGCTCGATTGCGTCGTACCTACCGCGGTTGCCGGCGAACGACTACAAGATAATCATTCGTCCGAAGTGCGGGCTGGCGCTCACAAAAATTCCGAACACCAGGCTCAGTGAGGCGGTGCGCATGGCCAGCGCAAATTTCGTGGATTAAGGGACAAGACAAGGAAGTGTTCATTGTTAATGACAAGCAAGGCACCCTGATTTTCAGCACTCCAGACACAGACACTGTCTGGAAGGTGACCAGGATTAAGTCTATCAAGATTGAAGGCAAGAGCTATGACGTCACGGCGTACCTCGCGCCGCACGAGGATAGCGGGCGGGGTGTGGTGCGTGGCATCGACCCGAGATTGTCAGTAGAGGAACTGACAGAGGCCTTCGACAACTCAAGGAACCCGCCGATACTTGGTGTTAGGAAGCTGGGGAACTCAAGTTCAGCGGTCATCATCTTCAAAAATGAGACAGTGCCCAGGTGGATGTACTGTTACGGCGTACCGCTGAAGTGCGTGCTTTATAAGAAACGATACGAGGTGTGCTACCGATGTGGCCAGCTAGGACACAGATCGGACGTGTGTATCAGCGACCATGTTCGCTGCCGGGGATGCGGAATGACAGCTCCATCCGAGGACCATGCATGTGAGCCCAAGTGTAAGCTGTGTGGCAAAGGTCATCTGACAGCAGATTGGAAACGCAAGGAAGCTTTCAGGACCCCTTATACAATAAAGAAGAGACAGTGGGAGGCCTGGCGGCGAATGGAAGAGAAGAGCGGAAGGCGAAAGACGCCGATCCACAAACGTGCAGAATGGAAGAGATCAAAGACGCCAATCCACAAACGTGCAGAATGGAAGAGATCAAAGAACGGTCCAGGAGCCGGTCGAAGCATCGAAGAGGGGTCAAGAGGAAGAGCAGGTTCCTTCCCAAGACTACCGGAAAGACAAGAAGATCTGCCACCAATGACTGGTCCAGTAAACGAGGGGACTTCCGGCAGTGCTGTCCTCAACAGTGGGAGACCCACGTCACCGAACCGCAAGGTGGGTTGGAGAGATAGGGCCTCCCAGGATAAACGCGATGAAAAAATGTTAACCATTAAGGAAGAGAATCGCATGCTTAAAGAGCAGCTAGCAATGATGAGTCGGCAAATAGAGGAGCTTCAAATAGCTATTAAGTCGTCTAACACAACACCGGTTTCCCTACCACGAATGCCACAGAATCAAAATATAAAAATGTCGGAGGAGCAGAGCGCTACTCCACCTCCAGCGAAAAAGAGGGCAAAAGAAGCAGAAAAGCCCGTAATAGAGGAGAACGTAGCGACAGTGATAGACATGAAAATAGCGCAACTGGAGGCAAACATTGAAGCCAAATCTACCCAGGACGATGAATGGCGTAAGGCCTTCGAGAAACGAATGTTCGAAATGTTTCAAAATCTGAATCAGCAGTTGCATCAGCGGGATAATAAACTTACCGAGGAACTTAAAACAGAATTCGCGAAGAGGGATCGGGCGTATGAACAGCTCGCCCAAGAAGTATTAGGCAGGCCGATTGATCACCTTAGTGGCAATCATGGCTCACAGATTCAGTAAGAACACCGTTTGGCAATGGAACTGCAGAAGCTTCACGCGCAAGCGTGCGGTTCTGCAGGAATTCCTGAGGAAAGGGGATCGACCGGATGTTATAGCTTTACAGGAATGTGGGAGAAAGGCGACGTTGCCGGGTTATAAATACTATGTAAGCGAAGGCACGAGTACGCAGGTGGCCACCCTGGTCAGGCGAAACGTTACGGCGGTGCAGCATGACATTGGTGATGCACACATCGACCATGCTCTCATAGAACTAATACCCCCAAAAAGAAAAACGCTAGCTTGTTCGTATTAAATATATACAGCTCTCCCAGACAAAGGCAATGCGACTTTGGGGATCTCTTCGCTTCTACGCGACGTAAGAGTAAGAACAACCCATTGCTGATCGTCGGTGACTTTAACGCTCACCACACGGCATGGGGATATAAGCAGGCTTCAATTAAGGGCAGGAAATTGTGGGATGACATGCAAACTCATAATCTGGACTTGATAACCGACCCGTTGCAGCCAACGAGGAAGGGAAATAGTGTCGCGGTTGATACCACACCCGACCTTACCCTGACGGGGAGCGGCACTAGTGCCACGTGGTGCAACACAAACGAGGACCTAGGCAGTGATCACATGATCATAGAAATAGTGGTAGAGGGAGGCCCGGCAACACCTCGGAAACGAAGGGCAGAGGCCGTAAATCGGAACTCTTTCAGGGACCTCCGGGGCGACCCGACTCCCATTTCCGACATTGCCGAGTGGTGCGATGGGGTGTTACGTACTGTTAAGAAAGCCACTGAAGCGGTGGAAACCGAGGAGGATAACGAAGTGGTAGACACGAGATTAGTAAATCTTTGGAAGAAAATGAAAGCTTTGGAAAACCGACTCCAACAGAGGAGATGGGATCGGAGTATCAGGAAACAAATAGCAGCTTTAAACAGGCAAATAGAAGAACACGCCATCACGCTCACGAAGCAAAGGTGGGGGAACGTCTGTCAGGAGATGGATAGAAATATAAGTACGTCCGGGACGTGGCGACTTCTTCGTCACCTTTTAGATCCGGAGAGCACGAAGACAGCGTCTAAACAACAATTGGAACGAATGGCGCACCAATTTGAAGGTACTAGGAAGGAACTCTTAGAAGAAGTTCGGAGCAGATACATTAATCCCGCCGGATCCGAACCTCTCCCAGATTATGGAGGGCGGGAAAACGCAACCTTAGACGCCCCTATCTCCCTGGCTGAGGTGCGAGCGGAGATTAATCGGCTAAGGACTAGATCAGCGGCAGGGCCGGACAGAGTGACTAACAAAATGCTCCGTAATTTAGACGATAGGTCCATCGCTAACCTAGCAATGTACATGCAGGAGTGTTGGGAAAAAGGAACGATACCGCAGGAGTGGAAACTCGCAAATGTAATTTTCATTCCTAAACCGGGTAAAAAACTCTGTTTCGAGAATCTTAGGCCGATATCGTTAACGTCTTGCATAGGTAAGCTCATGGAGCATGTCGTTCAGACGCGGCTCAATAGGTACATGGAAGACAATGGTATGTATCCGGACACCATGATCGGTTTTCGACCCCGACTATCAGCGTGCGACGTGATGCTACAGCTCAAGGATGAAATTATAGACAAGCCAACGCGAGACACAAAAGTTATCGTGGGTTTAGATGTGGCAAAAGCATTGACAACGTGAGGCACGTATCAATCTTGGAGAATCTGAGCTCCCTGAACGTCGGAAAGCGACTTTATGATTATGTCAAGGACTTCCTTTCGAACAGGACAGCCACTTTAAAAATCGGGGAAGAATCCATCGAGGACATACAATTAGGCAACAGGGGGACACCTCAGGGCTCGGTGTTATCACCCACCCTTTTCAACATTGTGATGTTGAAACTGCCTGAACAGTTAAAGGATATTGAGAATTTAAATCACACCATTTACGCGGATGACATAACATTATGGATGAACAAGGGCAGTGACGGCCAAGTTGAAGGCTCTCTGCTAATCGCCATTGATAAAATCGTGGAGTACCTGGAGCCCAAAGGACTTAAATGCTCGGCCGAAAAGTCGGAAGCACTCTTCCTCATTCCCGCCGGAAAACGGCGGCTCCACAACAGGCCTGAAGTGGACATCCACTTGTATGTTAACGGCGCAGAGATCCCCGCGGTCGACAGTATCCGTGTCCTTGGACTAAGGATTCAGGCGAACCGTAGGAATTCTGAAACTCTTGCTAGGTTGGAAGCCAGTTCTAATCAGACATGTCGTCTCATCAGACGAATAGCAAACAGGCATGCTGGGATGAAGGAGGCGAACCTTCTTAGATTAGTGCAGACCTTCATAATAAGTAGGATAGTGTACGTGGCACCTTATTTAAAATTAAACCAAGCGGAGCGGGGCAAACTCGACACCATTATCAGGAAAAGTGTGAAAGTCGCGCTCGGACTTCCCCCAAACACGTCAACTGACAGACTTATGAAGTTGGGGGTATCTAACACACTCGATGAGCTAATTGAGGCTACTGTGACTGCACAACATCAAAGACTACTCGGATCTAAAACGGGGAGAGCAATATTAAAGAGATTGGGCTATGAGCCCACGCGTGAGCAAGCGCGTTCAAAAGACATACCGATACAGATCAGGGACAGGATAAAGATACCTCCGCTACCCAGAAATATGAACCCTAACTTTCACGAAGGCAGGCGTAAAGCCAGGGCAGAGGCATTACAATCTAGGTACACTGGTCGACAGGACGTCGCGTATACAGACGCTGCGGAATATGAAAGCAAAGCGGCACACACGGCAGTGGCGGTCAGGGGAGATGGTGGCCTAATTGCGTGCTGCACAGTACTTGGTGTCGAGACTGTAGAGGCCGAGGAAGTGGCCATAGCTTTGGCCATCAGCCAAAAGGGGATCAGGGTGGTCATCAGCGACTCCAAAAACGCTGTGAGAAATTACGAATCGGGAAGGGTGACGGAGACTGCCGTCCGTATATTAAACATGGTAGGAGTACCCAAAGAGCAGATTCTGCTTGTCTGGGCTCCAGCTCACCAAGGACTTAGAGGGAACGAGGAGGCTCATTCCGTCGCCCGAGGTCTCACTTACCGGTCGACCCCTGGAACCTCCCAAGTTACCGAAAAAAGAAGCGAGTATATGCGCACATACCATGAAATCGTCGCACACTACAGGCTGAATCGGCAAGTGTACCCGAGAGCGGACAACTCACTAAGTAAGAAAAACGAGATTTTGTGGCGAAAGTTACAGACCGGGGTTTTTCCAAACCCCGCACTTTACAGCAAGTGGCACCCCGCAGTTTTCCAGTCCCAGTGTAAATTTTGTGATGAGGTAGCGAATTTGGTCCACATGGTGTGGACATGTCCAAATCAAAACGATGGTTCTCGCACTGTAGAATCCTGGGAGGCCCTGCTCTGCAGCCCAGATCCCAACGTCCAGCGCGACATCATCAGTCAAGCCCTTGCTGCTGCCGCGTCCCAAGGGATTCCGGCCGACAGCTAGGGGCAACGGGCCATGCCTGAGCAATTGACTGACCTTTTAATAAAGTTTTTTCTCTCTCTCTTGCCGCGCAAAAGAGGCCCGGCGCATCGCCTGTCTTCGAACTTTCGTCTCCCAGAAACGCTCCAAGAACCGTTACGACAGAAGTCACCGGCACGTATTGTTTGAGAAAGGGGATTTGGTGTGGCTTTGGACGCCGCTTGGCAAGCATGGCCTCTGCCAAAAGTTTCTGGCCAACTACACCGGTCCGTTTGTTGTCCTGGAACGTCTCAGCGATGTCACGTACATGATATCTCAGCTGTTGTCAACTAGCCGCCGCTCAAGCAAGACCAACGTCGTTCATATTGCCCGTCTAAAACGCTATCATCATCGCAACGAAACCTAACTCGCCCGGTGGGCATCGCCTGCAAAGAGGGAATTGCTACGATACTGAGGGGGCGCGTGGAAGAAGAGGCGAACGAGGTTGGCACGAGCGGTGATCGGCCAGATCCCTGGACTCTAGCATTCATCATCTCCTGTAAATAAAGGCATCTCACTGTAACAATATATATACATGTACTATTTTGGGCAATCTACCTGTCTCAAATTATGACAGGTAGATTGCCACTATCCCTCAAGAGGAAGGTATATAACAGCTGTATCTTGCCGGTACTTAGCTACGGAGCAGAAACCTGGAGACTTACAAAGAGGGTTCAGCTTATATTGAGGACAACGCAGCGAGCAATGGAAAGAAAAATGGTAGGTGTAACCTTAAGAGACAAGAAGAGAGCAGAGTGGATTAGGGAACAAACGGGGGTTAAGGATATCAGAGCTGAAATCAAGAAGAAGAAATGGACATGGGCAGGGCATGTAGCGCGTAGACAGGATAACCACTGGTCATTAAGGGTAACTGACTGGATTCCCAGCGAAGGGAAGCGGGTTAGGGGGAGACAGAAGGTTAGGTGGGCAGATGAGATTAAGAAGTTTGCTGGTATAAATTGGCAGCAGCATGCACAGGACCGGGTTAACTGGCTGAACATGGGAGAGGCCTTTGTCCTGCAGTGGACGTAGTCAGGCTGATGATGATGATTTTGGGTGTATACTTAAGGGCTCGTTTTTTGTGTTCGACACATTATTCATGAATGATAACAAACAGTATACCAAATTGTACTGTAAATGTGAAGGAAGAAAAGTGGGTGCAAAGATAACGTGCAACAAGCAGGAACCGAACCGACGACCTTCGAATAACGCGTTCGATTCCCTACCACTCAGCTAGCACGCTGGCTATACCCACAGCCACTTTATTTGGTATATCTGTGATTTTAAACTTGGGAGTATCAGTCAGCGCCACCTGTAGCCGTGGCGGCGAGTGGGGCACACTCTTTATGAGCCTGTGTGGCGTCACGTAGGTCGTGAACTTATTTCGAGCTGTCAGCTGACCGATAGTCCCTCGTATATAACCTAGGAGCACCAAGTCTGCCAGTCCCTCGTTAAGAAAATAAGGAAAGCAGTGTATAGCTAAGGACTCGGTTTTTAAGTGTGAATACACTTTATAAGCGACCCCAAGCCATCCACCGCCGTCGGCGGCGTCCGCAGTCTTATCTCTATCTTTAAAAGAAAGAGGACTTGGCGGGCTGCAGTGCGACGCTCTACCGAATAAACCACGGACGCGACGCTGATATCGGTGTCAGTAACGCGCCTTATACCCCCTCCCCATTCGCTCGCTCCTCCACTCTCCCCCGCTCGCTGCAGCTGCGCGCGCACCCCTCTCTCTCACGCGCCCCGCCTTCTCTCTCAGTCTCCCGTCGAGAGCGGGTTTGTGAGGGGGAGTAAAGTTAAAATCCGTTGGCATTCGCCAGTGGGTTAACGTAAACTCCCCCGTGTGATCAAATTGCGATTCCCAGGAACCATTACACCCTAAAGGCACCATAGTGTGATTAATAAATATAATAGTGCGAATTAATAAATACCCCTCATAGCATCACCCCGTGCATTCGCACTTAACCATGTTCACCTCGGGGAAATGCTAGGGAGTTTTTCGTGTTCGACACATTATTCAGGAGATCTAACAGACAATAATGCCAGAGAAAGTATAGGGGAAGGTAATAGACCAAACTGTAATGTAAATGTGAAGAAAGAAAAGTGGGTGAAAAAGATAACTTGCTATGGGCAGACCAAACCTGCCACCTTCTAATAAAGTGCTCGATGCTCTACCAGTGAGCTACCACTGCTTCTGTGCCCCCAGCCACTTTATTGGGTATATATGTGAATTTGTTTGTGGGATTGTCAGCCAGCACCTCCAGCGACCGTTTTATTTTCAACACAGACGCGCGAGCCAGCCACCGAACACGCGGCGAGAGACTACAATAACGAGGATTACGATGATTTGTATGCGCAGGTGAAGATGATGAACTACAGGGTCAGCAGATCATCATCAGCACTCACACTATTTCTCCTCCATACGAAAGCGGTCAGCAAGACGCCCATTCAGTAAGGGTACGAGCGCCGGATAAAGGCTTCAGGCGAGATACATGGACGATCTCAGTCCCGCGATGACGGCAATTAGAAGTGGAAGTAACCGGAGTGACGTAATGATTCACGGCCGATGTTCGTTTAAGCATGGTGTAAGGATCCAGACATCTGTGAATGAATTTCTCAGAGAAGCTGAGTGCGCGGGCATTTTCCGAAAGAGCACTTTGTCGCTTGGGTAGAATAACGCAACTCTACGTGTATTGTCACAACGAACTTTTCGCTGAGCCTGAATGGTAGATGTGTTGACACGGGCGATTGTGTGACAGTGGTAGATACGGGCAGCTAACTCTTCCGGAAGGAACGCAGATGGGACAGTGGGCGTGGACAAGAAGCTCATGTCTAGAACAAAAGTTGGTGTGTGGCCGTACACAAGGAAAAACCGACTGTAACTTGTAGTGTGTAAATGGCAGTATTATAGAGAAACGTGACGAAAGACAGTTTTGTGTGCCAGTTCTTGTGATCGAGCTGGGCATGCATAGAGATCAAGTCTGACAAAGTTCTATGAAAACACTTAGTGAGACCACTTCTTCGAGAGTGATATGCCGAAGTGGTCGCATGGATGGTGTCAGAGACCTGTAGGACTTCAGCGAGCACCTGAGAAAGAAATGTTTTGCCACGGTCTCTCAAGAGAAGACGAGGGGCGTCATGGCGCAATATAACGGCACGCAGGACAAAGTCGGCTACTTTGTAGGCAGTGCCAGAAGTCAGTTTCAGCGTAGCGAGTAAGATGGTCTATGGCAGTAACAATCCTGCGGAGACAGGCAGGGATAAGTGGAAGGGGTCCGTGTAAGTCTTTCGAGGACTCGGCAACGTATATAAGGCAGCGATAAGGTAAAAACGACTTCAATAAATAGGAGCTACGGCATCAATGCAGTCATGGAGTACGCGCGCGTCTAGGAACGACTACAAAACGGCGTTTCGACTTGCTCAACATGAAGCACAGGGCTTTCAGATTACGTGAGGTCTTACATCCAACCTTTTTTATAAATGGTTGATGGACTTTTGATATCACACCCCACCCCGTTTTTCGTCATGTCTCATTGCCTAGCAGAAACCAAAACTGCTCTGCCCATCATTACGATAATGCTGTGAAGCAGTAAGAAGACATGGGTGGGCTGATAATGACGGGCAATATATATGGTGTACCAAGCTGGGATCTGTACACTACATGTTCTACATCCATTACTAACACCAAAGGTTAGGCCTTCCGACCGAGCCCGTACAATTGTGTTATCCGCACTTCTGGGTTTTAGAATGCATGATTTTGACGAGAAAGAATGACAATACAGCACAGCCATGGCATGAATTAACCTAACTGAAACATTTTTCAATGTGTACGGTGTCCGCGAAAGAGCAACAAACGTCGATGCGACGCGCTTGCAGCACTTCCAGAGAACGTGCGTCTCCCTCACCTACAGCCACCGCTCACACCCGCCGGCACATCTCTGGCTCTAATGCGAGAACACGGACTTGTCAATTTGTATGCTTGCAGAATCAATATGATAGCATAATGTTTCCGGCGCACTGCACTCGTTTTCGCCAAGCCGTTATGTAGTTGTTGCTAACGATAGAGCTACAGCAGTGCGCTGGCACGACTGCAAACTACGTTGTGCGAAAATCATCCCAATACTCAATAAGTTAGGTGGGCATATCTATGGAATGAACCTAGAGGCGTGTTAAAGCCTGATCAGAGGTCGCCTTTTAGAACGAGCGAGAAACGGATATGAAACTTGGCAGACCCCGCCGGAAAACTGTACCTGCTCACCAGTCGACTTGGTTTTTTTTCTTGCGGTTGTGAATTGTAACAAAAGCATAGCGTCAAGACCTATATGGCAGTGGCAATCGTTGCAGGCAGCAGTTGCTTGTGTTTATTAAATGTGCAAATGTTAGTAGCAGGTGCAGATATCGTCTATGTCGAATACGCGAAAAACAAAACTGAATTTAAACCATCAGTTTGTATGTGAACTAGCAATTTAACACGCAAGTTCCGTAATGTACGGTGCAGTGGTTAGTGTCTCCGAATGAGAATCAGCAAGTTGCGCGCTTTAGTCTCCGTGGTGGCCTGTTCTTTTTGCTGGTGCATTTTACATCGTTTTTCTGGCATTCTTTTTTATTTTTGCGAAAGCTCGTCACGGTGATTCTGACGCCATTTCGCGCTCAAGCGTTGCCGGCACAGCAGCATCCACCATATCTCACCATACACCATGGTGGATATTTTCCAGCATTCACCCACTACACGAATCCACTATAATGGTGAGTCATGGTTTACATGTCCACCATTCGTTTTTTTTTTCAGTAGGGTTCTTTCTTGTCCAGAGCCCAGTGACATTTCCACTTCTTCTGAGCTTCTTCCGCACAGTGTCATGGCAGAAAGCGGCTGACTCCTGTGCTGTCTTTTTGTTGTAGCGCGCAGCAGCTAGGCCTCCTTTACTCGGCTTGGGCTGCTTATTTTTGGTTGGCTTAGCAGCTGGATTGGTGGCTTGTTTCTTGGTCTTGCACTCACCACCTGCTGGTCCCTTATCTATGAGAGCCTCAATCTTACAGCTGAGATGCTGTCAGGACTCATCCAGAAAACTGGTATGCTTTAGTACGGTTGAGTGCATGATTCCATAGGCTTCTTTTTGTGTCTCCAGTTTCATTCATTGGCTTGCAGTGGCTGGTAAACTATCTGGCAATGTACTAAGTCCAGCCATCCTGTATTAACACTTGAGTCCTTGCCATGAAGCTCTTGACATTGGATTTGGATGAAATCATCATCCTCCTTCCTGTATCTATGCAGGCGAGGTATGTATGATAACATATCTGACAAAATTGCAATGAAGTGGTCAGCACTTTTGTAAAGCCTCAAATCATTGTCATCAGTGTCAGGTACAATACATGCTGGTGCAATACGTGTTGAACTGCAGTATCTTCGTGTTGCAACTTGGGACTTGCGTAGGCATCACGTAGCTGCGACCATGGCAATTATAACGTCGCATCATTTGAGTAAAGTTGCGCCACGTTTGATTCACGTAGCATCACATTAGGTAACCATTCATTTGATTCGAGAAATAACCATGTGGGCTGGGGTTTGTGTGGCAACGGCGAAAACGGGCAACAGGCTGTAGAAGACGTCGTCTGTGTAAAAAAGGCGTAGAGCTATTGGGCAGCACGATAGCATTGGACATGCGTGGTAGTACCGTTTTCAGGTCGCATGACAACACTTGCGCCAGGATGGCGAATTTTCGTTAGATGAGGTGGTCGGACCAAGAGCTCAGCGTGGACGGCCTCAAACCAGTCCTCTCCGAGGACAAAAGGCGAGGGGTCTGTAGCCAGAACCAGAATTTCAAGTATTGCTGAAGGAAGCCCCACAGCGATACGAGTACAAAATGTACCAGCTGGCATGACGGTACCGCCACAGATATTGGAGGTTTGGCCCATGGTAGCAGGTTGGCAGATCCAATGACATCTAGCGATAGTATGGTGTACTTTGAACGACTGTCCGGAAATGCGTCCACAGTGCCGATAAATGGAATGTCTACTTGAATCACAGCGCACTGTACAAGAGATCCTTCGAGTGGTTCTGAAGGTTGAAGGCATGCCAGGAAGGGAAAACTTGTTTGCCGGCTGGGTAACTGGATACTGATTCCGGAAACGGAGCAGCTCAATGCAAGACGGCCTGGTTGGCGACCGTTGTAACTTATGACCTTGCTTGTATCTTCCTCGGGGCAATAAGCAGGTGCGCCATTTCGGGAACTTATTGCAAGATAACGAGTGCCTTGTTGATTCAAGGGTAACGAAGAAATTGTACACGAAACTGGCGACTGAGCCAGATTGATTGGTGAAGAAGATGTGTCATTCATAATACTAATCTGCTGCTCAGGCACAGGAGGCTCTCTTGGCATTGATGTTTCGGCTGTGATGCATGGCTGGTTTGGAAGAGCAGGGGCATGATCTATAGTTCGGTTGAGTTGGGTGGCGATGGCAAGAAATATGCTCACAGTTGGTGGTCGTTGTGCAGTGGTAGTTGTTGCGAAGTGGGCGTCGCGCACAACCTGTGAGACATATTCAATGCTCTGAGGATCTGTAATTCAACGGGACATCTTGAAATGGCGCACAGTTTTGCCAAAGAGTGATCAACGATGCTCTCACTGGGTGACTGAACGTGTCTGGTGACTTTGTGCTGCCACCGCAAAAGCGTAAGTTTGTCTCTAAACTGGTTCTTACATTTTCCTCTCTCTGCAACCTCTTTTCTCCCCTTCACCCCTTCCCCAGTGCAGGGTAGCAAACCGGATGTGCGTCTGGTTAACCTCCCTGCCTTTCCTTGCATCTTTATCTCTCTCTCTGGTTCCCACAAGCAGCTTTAAAATTCTTCCACGTGTCCAACTGGTTCCCTGCCACGTTTTTCCAATATGCAGCAGTGCCCTAGAGCTCACCATGTGCTATGGCTAGAAAAGTAGATAGTGTCTATGGCACTCAGCCTTGAATGCGGTGAAGTTCTTCAAGCCATTTGTGAGCTTAAATGCTACCGTCACAACTAAAGGTGTGCAACGAGGCTGAAAGGCCAGGCAAAGTAGTGACTAGAACTTGAAACGTCGGCTGTTGTGACAACGTCAAAAACTGCTGCAGTGGGTCACTCAGCACTTGCGTACTTAATACCGACTGCGCAGCTGTCGAGACGGGCTCACCGGACGGTTTATGGTTCCGGGAGATGTCACGAAGCAAGCGTTTGATCATGTCTTCCTTCGAGCCAGTCGTCTCCAGGTTACGACGCAAAAGTTCATGGCGTATGAAGTCCTCTGTAAACCCGTGGAGGTTTTCCATAGAGGCCCCGTTCCAGTTGATCAGTGGTATTGCGGTCGATTGACGGGCGGGCAAGCTTGAATAAGGCTTAAAGCAGGCAAATGGCAGAGACGCGGGCCGCCGATACCAACCACCAAGTCACACAAAATAAACGAGTGTCTAGGACTTCCGGCGCATAATTCTTCGATGACTGAGCCAAATGTGAGGACTCGGCAACGCAGACAAGGCAGCGATAAGGAGAAAACGACATTAATAAATAGAAGATACGGCATCGATGCAGTCATGTAGCACGTGCGATCCTAGGAACGACCACGAAACCAAAACCGCGTCCCGATTAGCTCAACTTAGAGCACAGGGCTGCCAGATTATGTGAGGTCTCACAGTCTATACCGACAAATTCAAAGGGAGTGGACGGGCACGGGAGAGGTTGTAGAGAGCCGGCGTGAAGAGAAGCTGAACATTTGCCGAGCTGACATGATGAACAGGAAGTGACGTAATTAAAAACACTACTGGAGAGGCCAGGCCAGAAGCAGCGAGCCTTGATGCAATTGATAGTTTTATGAAAAACCTAAGTGGCCAGCCATCGGATCGACATGAAAGGCTTCTAAAACTTAGTGTCGAAGTGACCCCGCTGTGGTGGTTTAGTGGCTAAAGTACTCGGCTACTGTCCCGCAGGTTGCGGGATCGAATCCCGGCTGCGCCGGCTGCATTTCAGATGGGAGCGCATTTGTTGTAGGCCCGTATGCTCAGTTTTGGGTGAACATTAAAGAACCCCAGGTCGTCGGAACTACCGGAGCCCTCCAACTGCAGCGTCTCTCATATTCATATGGTGGTTTTGGGATGTTAAACTGTATATATGAATCAAATGGGAGTCGAAGTTAGTGAGGTATGACCGGGACCCATTGGCTACCCAGAGCATCGTAACTTAGAGCATCGTAGCGCCACATCATGAAGTTTGAAACGCATGAGTGATTGTCGTAAGTGGCGGTTGGGAGCACGAGACAAGCCAGTGAGCCGATCTATGATCGTATGGCAGTATGTGTCTGCACGCTGGAGCGAGGTAAGGGCTGCGGACTGAAGGAGGTCCCCTGATGCACTGAGCTCGATAGGACTAAGGCTAGTAATCTGCGTGGTCTCTTGGCTAGGAGGTGCTACGCAGCAGATCGATGCGTCATGATTTCGCAACAGTGAACAGCGTGACAAAGAGTCGGCATCTTGGTGTTTTCGACACGACCGGTATGTGACACTGTAGTCATACTCCTGCAGATGGAGCAGAGAACGACCGAGGCGTCCTGACGAGTTCTTCAGGGAGGACGACCGAAAGATCGCGCAATGGTCCGTGACAATCGTGAAGCAGCGGTGGCACAAATAGGAGCGAAATTTCTGCGTGAACCCCACGATAGCCAGACATTCTTGTTCAATAATGCTGTAATCCCGTCACGCTAGAGAGATAGTACGGCTCGCGCAAGCCACGACTTGCCTGGTCATGCTGCAGCAGGACAGCGCCGATTTCATGTCCACTTTTGTCCATTTGTAAAACAGTAGGGGCTGTTGGATCAAAATGGCGAAGAACTGGCCCTGACGTGAGGCATATCTTCAGGGTCTAGAAAGCAGTTTAACAGTCAGCTGGTCGAATAAATGAAGCAGTTGTGGTCAGTAATTTGTTAAGTGCAGCCGCGATAGTGGCAAAATCACGGACAAAGTGGCAGAAGTAAGATGCTCAGCCGAGAAAGCTGTGAAAGTCTTTTAGCGTGGTGGGCTCGGAAAAGTGCAACACAAGGGCCTCCTTGTCGGGATCAGCTTCGATGCCATGCTTGCTCACAACGTAACCTAACACTTTGGAGCGGCGGCTCGCAAACCGACACTTCTTGGTATTTAGCTAGAGGCCGGCTTTGGCTAGACATGTGAGTACTTCGTCTACACATTCTAGGTGTTGCGAGAAGTTAGATTAAAAGATGGCGATATCGTCGGGGTAACAAAGACAGGTCTTCCATTTTAGCCCTTGTAGCACTTGATGATCATTCGCCAAAATTGATTGAAGAGAGTAACATGTGAGGTTTAACGTCCCAAAACCACGATATGATTATGAGAGATGCTGTAGTGGAGGGCTCCGAAAATTTTGACCACCTTGGGTTTTTTAACGTGCACCCAAATCTGAGCACATGGGCCTATATGATTCACGCCTCCATTGCCCGCTTTTAATTATTTGTAGTTGCGTGCGCTGCGATGCACGTAGACGTTTCGAAGCGCAACCCTGATATTTTTCATGTATTTTTCTTGTATCTCGTGTAGCATTATCATGTTGGGAATTTATTATTATTCCGAGTATTTGTGTTATGGCTGTACCTGTTGTAGTATTCTTTTAGAGCAGTTTGCTTTCTTGTTCTTTTTCATCGCGTATTAGTGTTATTCGTCTCTGTTATTTTATGTAATCACCTGTCTATGGTCTTGTTTTATTTTTTTGCTTGTTTGTGTTGATTCGAATCTCTATGGCTGCTCTACGAGTGTGGTAGTCTGGCCCATACATCACCACACGTGCAACCCCGCACGGGCGGCCGACCTGCTAATAAATTGCAGATGTGCCACTTCGAGGCTTTTCAGGCGTCGCAGGCCAAAGCGTAAAGTGGAAGCCTGCGAGTCTGCCGCACGTCGAAGTTGGATCGGTGGGGCCTCACCCGAAGTGCGTGACAACATCCTTCCGGGTAATGTATTTAGTGGCTTGTATTCAACGCAAAATCGCACTGTCGTACCCTTTTTCTTAACTAAAACAACTGGATAAGACCAAGGGCTTGTTGAAGGCCTGATCACGTTGCGTGCGAGCATGTCATTGACTTGTTCTTTAATAATCTTACGTTCTGAAGACGACACATGGTAAGGGCGACGAAGATTGACACGAAACCCACCTTGCGCATTGCAATGAGACGCCGCCGTACTTTGTCCTAAGCCATCCAAACAAATGTCCAAACAAGTCTGGTGTTTCGTTAAAAAGGCCATAAAGTCATTAGTTTTCGTTGAAGCAACATATGAACTCAAAATGGCTTAAGGGCATTAGACGGGCCTCCTGGTAGCGTACACTTAGCAACTGACGCCGGAGACGATACAGTGACGAAACATACCGGTGCTATGGCGATAAGCCTGGCAACACTGGACCGTTCTCGCAGTAGTTGTGGTTGTGTTGTCGTGTTGTAGGTGGTGATACTAGCATTACCACGAGAAACCGCTGTAAACAACAGGCGATGGTGATTCCTCAGAAAATGCAGCGCTTATCAGGAGCAACCACTGCGTCACCGTCAATAGTATCGCTCGAATTATTGGTGAGGATACGTTCTTGGACCGGGGTCAGTACAAAATCTGCAGCTGAGACAAGGTGAGGCGACGAGCAATTGTAAGCACTAAAATGCTCAGTGTCCATAATGCAAATAAAAGGGTGGACTACACGAAGTGACGGCAGAACCAGCTGACAGCAAGCTCCAGTCCAATATAATCGAATGAGCACATGAGGAAAGCACAGCAAGTGGTATATGGTGGCAAACTCCGTCAATCGAAACACAAACACTGCATTGTCAAATGGAGTATATTGGACTGTCGTTAGCACCACATAACATCGGACAACATATGAAGTTTGCACGATGACATAGTTCGCAATCAATGACCGAAATGTTAGTGCCAGTGTACACGAGTGCGTCTACTAATATGCTTTCCACACAAACAGTCAGTAAGTTTGTAGGGCGCGCTGAAAAAATTTTGACACTTCGACGACACGCTATTTCACCTCCAAAAACTTCAGCTTCCAGATTATTGAATGGCTGTATAGGGGCACCAGAGCAGAACGCAAAAGTATAGTAGGACGGTGGAAGGGCGCCGGTGATGGACGGTGGAGCGAGTGGGAAGAACGGGGTTTCACCGTGGCACAAAGGAGGTGAAGGCGAACGTCTCGAAGAGAGAATATAGGTTCCTTGATTGTAGGGTTCGGACCTCTGAGCACAGTCAATCTCGTACGAAGAGTAACCTCATCGTTCATCTTGCTGGCACCAGCAACAAAAGCGGCAGATGGTCCTCGTTTGCCACGGTGTTTTATCGCGGGCGGCGTCCGAACGACGGCAAGGAGCCCAACGACTGGACGCGGAACTCGGCGCGTGTCGGCTATCGGCCCACCGACACGAGAGAGTCAAACGAGCTCCACGGAAGTTCAAAAACGACTCGACTGACCAGCAGCCGTTTATTAACACCACACCATGAAGCGAAGCGCACATACGCAATTGGCTACTGAAAATCACGGGTGCCGGTCTGCAACGACGTCTACATATAAAGCACACATCCACATGACACAGAATGCGCATCCTTCTCAAGGATGACGCCACAACACCACATCATCCCCCCGTCGATGGAAACATTCAACACAGTCCCGTGTGAGTCCACACATCCAACTTAACTCTTACCAGCGGCGAGATGGATGATCTGTCCGCACATCCATGAGTGGCACCCCAAAACACAGGATCATTCCCCAATCATGCAAGACAACACACACTACAATGCCACAGTCAATCGCCATGATGTTCACACTTAAGTCACAAATGGGTGCTTTGTCTCGTGGTGCGGATGCGAAGAGGCCGCAGAGGAACTCGTTGAATTGCGACCATTTTCGGTCGACTTCAAAAACCTCGTCCCCCCCTCATTTTCTCCCTCCCTGGGATTGATATGATCTTGAACAGTTATCGAGGGTTACCCAACAGGGTTCTCTTGACATCCAAACGTTCCCTGAGGAACCACTGATTTAGACTTTTCATTAAGCGAGAGCTCTGACAATTGAGAGTCTGTCTGAAGATTTGGGGGGAACCAACTAAAGCAGTTGCACAAGAGGGCTGACTATCACAACTGTCTATATTAAATTAAGAGTACATTATATCTTGAAGTGGCGTAGGCCAAGCCGCCTTCTTGAAGGAACTCTAAGTAATTAATGTCAGTTTGGAAGCGTTCCCCTTCTTGCCAGCATTCAGCACAAAAGTGAAAGGCGCAACATCATCCTGCACCTTATGAGCCTTTCTATACTTATCCTGTGAAACCTTATTTTAACCAAATCTCCTACCGGTATGCGGTGTTTCTGTGCACCTTTCCTTTTATCAAAGTTTTCTTTACTCTCGCTGTTTTGCCGAGACTCTATTATAGACCAGAGGCAAATCAGCTTGTAACTCTGACACATGAGGATGGATCCTAAAGTGGCTAATGTCTATTTTAAATTGAGGTTGACGGCCATGCAGCAAAAAACCTGGCGAAAGACCTGTCACTGCTTGTGGAGTGACTCTGTATGAACTTGAAATTTCTGTGATGCTTTTTACTGGATCTTTCCCTTCTAGCCTAGCTACTTGTAGATCTTCCTTCTGAACCCTATTCGGGCATTCTATTTGACCGTTAGACTGGGGATAATATTTTGACGTGAACACGTGACGAATGCCTTTTTCCTGAAGATAGTTGTCACACTGCTGTGACACAAACTGTGACTCATTGTCGGTAACTGATTCATCTCGTAGCCCTTCGCAGCTAAATGACCAGTCCAACAGCCTAATGACGTCCTCTGCTGATATTGTATTCGTTACAAGAACCTCGGGCCACTTAGAATAGTAATCCACCAATGCTACAAGATACCTAGGAAAAGACACATTTATTGAACCTAGAATATCAATACCCAATGTTTTCATTGCCCGTCTGGCCATTCTACTCGCTGCAACGGCACCGCACGAGGCTTGGCCGACATATCTGCCAGCTGACAGGCATGACAATGCTTTACATATTCCTCTACAAAACAATATATTTGCGGCCACCAATATCTCTCATGGAGAAGTTGTTTAGTGCGCTCTATTCCTCCATGATTTTCATGTGCTAACTGCATGAAAGTAGGTACAAGTACCTTCGTAATGACTACACGGTCACCACGCAATCTTCATTGATGATTTTCATGTGCTAAGTGCATGAAAGTAGGTATAAGGACATTCGTAATGACTACACGGTCATTACGCATAACTAACCTGTGTAAAAAGAAGAGATCATTTTTAACAAGAAAGTATGCCATTAAGTCATTATTTGGTTTCTTAAATGGCCAACCCTTGGATACATGCACACTTTCTGTAATGTCTCATGCGTACTTGTTGCGAGCTGCACAGTTTTTTTATCAACTACTGATGTCACTCACGATACTATTTCTTCCTCCTGACTAAGTTTTGAACTGTTACGTTATGGCAGTCTGGACAAGTCATCGGCCACCTTGTTTTTCGAGCCCTTATATTATTCTACATCAAAATTGTAGTATAACAGTCTAGTTGACCGCCTTGAAATTACTAATAGTCGACGACCAGCATCTCCCGCTGCTAACAAAGCAACTACAGCTTGATGGTCCGTTCTAAAAGCGAAACGCCTACCCCAAAGGTAAATGTGCCACAATTCACATGCGAACAGGCACGCCAGCGCTTCGCGTTCACCTTTCAGTTTCTGACAGGATTATCTACGCGAATGCTACGGTTTCAAGCTAAGGACCACACCGCTGGTGTACCACTGTACCGATACCAACGTCAGATGCATCGGTTGTAATTACCACAGGTGGATCCTGATTAAACACCCTAATCACAGGCGAGCAAGTAAGACGCATTTTCAAGTGCTTGAAACTGCGTTGAGCACTCTCCAACCAACATAACTTTTGGCCCTTACTGAGCATGAGACGAAGTGGAATGGCAATATCTGCATGGTGATCTATGAACTTGCAATATTAGCCTGTGAGCCCCAAAAATGAACGCAATGACCTAATGTCTGTAAGAGTTGGAGCATTCACGATAGCATTCACTTTACATTTTAAAGGTGAAAGGCCCCCGGCTGAAATTTTGTGTCCCAAGAAACTCAGCTTCTTGACGGAAAAAATACATTTATTGTTTAACTTCATGCCCTCGTTTGCTATACAAGTCAAAACTGCAACGAGGCTCGCGTCAATTTCAGACTGAGTCTTCCCTCAGGCAAAAGTATCATCAAGATAGCAAACTACATTTTTGCGATTCCTTAGAACCCATGAAATTATTTTTGAAAAACTGCAGGCGCAGTGGCGAGGCCAATACACATACGTTTAAACCTGAGCAAACCATCATGTATTATGAGCGTCGTTAAACCTCTACTGCTCTCTTCTAGCAACAACTGATGATACGCATGCTAAGTCTAACTTGGAAAAATAAGCAGCTCCATGAAAAATTTGTAATAACTCTTCAACGCGTGCTAAAGGATACCCATCGATGACAATTACCTTATTGGGTTCTCGCTAATCCACACACAGCAGAATGCTTCCATTTTTCTTGCAGACGACGACGAGCGGCGAGACATCAAAGTCTTCGAGTCTTCGTAGCTCAATAGACACCTAATACCGAAGTGTTAGAGACAACCGTCGCAACTGGCCGCCGTTTAATTCAATGAATGAAGACTTGGACGAGACCCAACTTGTTGAAGAGATTCTCGAAGCCGGGAGGCACGTTGGAGGGACACTGCACTGCACATGATGCTAGACGACACGTTAAAATCGCGCCCTCAATCTGGATGCCCAGTCGCTGGATAGCACCAAGCCCCAAGAGCGTTGGGCTTTTGTCGGTGACGTAGAAAGCAACGATGCAGGACCGCTGTAACACCATCACTGGAACTTGAAAAGAACCGGTGACTAATTCTATGTTTCAAGAAATTCCGCAGATCTACAACAGCATTGAACAGTACAAGTTGTTTGCTTAAGTGGCACTGGAAGTTTTCGACAGTCATCAAAGATACAGATGCTCTAGTATCCACTAACAGTTGCAGATTGACATCACTAATCACCGCGTGGACGACTAAGTCCCTTCTGGATGCAATGCCAACTGTAAGCAGGAACAGCGCAGGATGATACGAAGATACCACTGCCAAACTTGATGCTTGTTTATGAGCCTGACGTTCCGGTACGACACCAACAACTTCCCCAGCAGACGCGTTCTGGACCTGTTCCGTTCTGTGACGCACCTTCTCGAAAATTCCCAGACTGTTACACTTGCGACAACGCCGATACCTTGCTGAAAACTTTCGGAAAAATGAACGATGGTATCTGCTTCCGCATCGGCCACACGCTTGATGCGGTAAGCCACCTCGAGACTTCTCATTCTGGACGGCAGTTCGGTACTCCGACTATGAGTGTGGTGAAAGTAATTTGTTCTTTCCGGAACTTCTGTGCGTCACGTCCTTCCGGATACGTTTCGGTAACGTTGCGTTTTCCCCGCGCGCTTCGGCCATTATTGCCATTTTTGTTTTTCGTGGCGCCATCTTGCTCGCAATGTCCGATCACTTGAACACTTTCAGGTTGATTCGAAACTAATGCTCGATTAGACACGACAAGGCTTCTAAGGTCCGCCCGATTTCTTTGGCATTCTCTAATGACAACTCTTCCCAATGCACAAGGAATTTCGCTCTAACCTGCGGATTGGAGGTACCGTGAATGATTGGGTCGCGGACGCGTACATTACGCCAAATTTACATCTCACGGCCTTTTATATTAGAACCATCACATAATCTATGAAATTTTTCCCGGGCAGTGTCCGCCGACTTGTGAATTCATGACGTTCTTCCAATCGGTTGAGAGACGCGGCAAAAAGCCGATCGAGTTGTTTCACGTGCGTTTTTAATTTAGATCCGACTGTAAACGATGAATCGCTTTCAAATGCCGACGTGGGCGCCTCCTCACTTGGCGGAATCGACGCCTAATTTCCTTGAGTATTTTGAGGTTCATCATGTTTCGCTCCCGCAAAATATCTCCTCTGTCCCTCCCCTTCCTTGTAGGCTAACCAGTGCCGACGCGCGCCACGCCTCACGCCAGCCGCCTCGAGATGGGCCTGAAATATTTTTTTTCCGATCAGTCCATCGAATCGGGGGTGGCCCCGGCAGTTCAGGGAATACAGCAAAACGTTCGAAAAGAGCCATGCTGACAGGAAAGGCAAGAGAGTAGCAGAACCGAACGAGTGCAAAAGCCTAAATCGAAAGGTATGCACACAAAGAGTGCACGAGGCTTAGCACTCCTCGCGGACGCTAGAGGCATCTGTCCAAGCAGAACGCAAAATGGACAGTACGAAAACTCACGAATGGTTCTTTATGGTTGTGGAGAACAAATCCCATCCTCGTCGCATGTTGTTGTGTTGCTGGCGGCGTCCGAGCGACGGCAAGGGGCCTGACGACTTTACGCAGAACTCGGTGCGCGCCACCTATCGGCCCACCGACACGAGCGAGTCAAACCAGCTTCACGGAAGCGCGACAACGACTGGATTGACCAGCAGCCGTTTATTAAAAGAACACCACGAAGCGATGCGTACACACGTGATTGGTTACTGACAATCACGTGTGCCGGTCTGCAATGACATCTATATATAAAGCACACAACCACATGACACACAGTGCGCATCCTTCTGAAGGATGACGCCACAACAGCACACACGGTAGTAGCGGATGGGGCTTTTAGGGTGCCAGGCAGGGAAGAGTGGTTGTAGTAGTGCATTGGTTGCCATCGCGATGACGTCCGCAGGTACTGGTGGAGTTAGTGCAGGAGGCCGTGAGACGACTTCGGCATACGTAGGCACATGTAAGGGCGCCGGGGACGGGGCAGGTGCGACGCTCGTTACTGACTCCGATTCATCCTTGATGATATCTCCCAGGTTAGTAGGGGGCGAGCGAAAAGATGAAGTAGGTGCGCTGGCAGGAACGAGGCTGTGAAGTTCCTCTCTCAATATGGTGTCAATTAGAGCCCGCGCTCATGCTCGCCAGTAAGACGAGTGTCACAGGAGGCGTGGAGAGGGCGCATGAAGCAGAGTGCATCCAGGCGCTGGAGGGTGGTAATGATGTCCTGAACTGTAGTTGGGCTCTACATGGCGAGAGCAATAAAGGTGACGCAGTTGATGCCTTTCAGTAAATGGTGAATACGATCGCCTCTGACATGTCACTTGGGGCGGAGTGGCATAGGACTAGAATGTTTTCAATGTACGATGTGTACAATTCGTTGGGCCCCTGGATGCGTGTAGCGAGCTTCAGTTTTGCAACCTCAGAGTATTCTGCAGAATTGCCGAATATCTGACGCAGCTGCATCGTGAGTGTCGACCAATCAGAAAAGTGGCTTTCGTAGTGATACTACGAAAGCCACTTTTCGTAGTTTGATAAGACGTAGTACTTAGCAACCAAGAAGGTTCCATGTGCTTCCCGCACGTCTTTTCCCGCCCGATGCTGGCCGAGAGCGCATGTGGATTTTTTCGACTTTGGAAAGACAACATTCTTGTTGTGCATTGACTCATTTTAAAGTAGATCGAAGTGTTTCTTATGTACTCTACTACAGCAGCGAAGACTAATGAGCACTTGCGGAGCTCGTTTGCTTCTTACGGATTTTTTGAGCAACTCGTTTCCTATAATGTTCCCCAGTTTTCTTCGTAAGAGTAGCAAGACTTCCTCGATACCTGCGGTATCCGGTGCACCTGCAGACAGCCGTACCACCCGGAATCCAATGGGGCTGTTCAGAGGGCAGTGCAAACCGTTAAGAGAAGCCTTCACAAGCAGCTAATGCACGACAAGGGGAGTAACAGCAGGCCACTGAGAGAGAGGCTGGATGAATTCTTGCTGGCGTATCGGACCACGCATAACTTCAACAGGCAATTGTGTCACCAAATGGTTTCTGAAGTGAACGCTGTGCACGAAGTTATCCTTACTGAGGCCATCGTTTCGAAACTAAATGCACAGAAAGCAGAAAATGATGAAACGGCCGCGTGACAGACGGAGATCGACCTTCCGTTGGTTTAGAGAAGGAGACTTGCCTGAAAGTTTTTACGTATACCCAGAGAAGCTATGGTGAACGGAAGGGCGAGTGGTGTGGAGAGTTAACCCTGTGACCTATCTGGTACAGACGGTGCATAGTGAAGCACGTTCATGTTTACCATTTGCGCTCACGCAGTTTTTCCTAGTATGCAGGATCGCACATCGCAACAAAGGCCTTAAGATGACCCTCTACCGGGGACTCGGCAGGGAATCAGGTGGCTCCTACCACACCCTAGCTGACGCATCAGGAGATGGACACGTCGGAACTTCTTTTCAATGACACAACTATGGTGTTCCCACCACCAACAGGGGAGCAGGAATAGCCCCTGCCTGTGGCTCACGAATAACTTCCGCAGATGCTGGCAGAAGAGCCTTCTGATTCTCCACCAGCTGTGCGCAGAAGCCAGCGTACACGGAAGGAGACAGACCTATACTTGCCCCATGATTCCCGGCAGTGTAGATCATTAAAGAAAATGATCTTGGGGTAAGGAATGTGATCACGTCTACTGCGTAACGTTCCATCACGTCATCAGCTGCGCTGATATGACTGCGGAGAAGCAACCGCATGCCTGCAAAAGCGTGGCACAAAAATAAACATTGATCTTTCCTTGTTCTGCGACTGACGCTGTTGTTTCTATGAGCACGGCAGCTCGGCTCTCTAACTCTACTACAGTCAGCTATATGATTCAAGAGCACGAAAACGATCCTTGAAGCGCTACATTTCTCAGCTTATTGAGTCAACCTTCCTCGCAACACATCCCTAGAGGTACGCGCTGTCAAACACAGCACTTCTTTATCAGAGATGATTTGCTATGCAAACAAAATTGTCGCACAGAAAGACGCCAATGGCGCCTAGTAATTTACGGACATCTTCGCTAGCCCATATGCGCTTCCTTTGACACCGGCTCACATTGCGCCCATGCTAGAGTATAAAAAGCCTACATTCGCCTGTCCCACTGCTACTACTGGCGTGGAAAGCATTGCTTAGGTTGTCGCTACGTCCGTTCCTATCTGGCTTGCCAGCGCGGGAAGAATACCACTCCCAGTTCCCCAGCTCCACTACAACCTTACCTTGTCCTGCCCGACTGTTTGGCCACGTTAGTATCAATCTGTGTGGTCGTCTTCCGATTACACCTGCTGCAAATAGCTGAATATTGTCGCCATCGATCACCTTACGCGCTACGCAGAAACCTCGCCGCTGCTTTGCGCGTCGGGAAGTGACGTCGGACGTTTAATATTTCATCGCATCATTTTACGTCGTGGTGCATTACGCGAGCTTCTGAGTGACCGAGGGCATGTGCTTTTGTCGGACGCAGTCGAATCACTTCTCAAGAAATGCCAAGTCATTCATCGCACTACCACCACGTATCATCCTCAAACTAACGCCAGTACAGAACGATACAACCGTACATTAGGAGATATGCTGTGACCGTTTATGTCGCAAATGATCACCTTAACTGGGACTTACTTTTGCAACGTACCCGCATAATAGTGCTGCCCGGACAACCACTGGCTTCTCTCGGTACTTCCTCTTTTGTGGACGTGAGCCCTCTTGCACGCTAGACACCATCTTTTGCAAACACATGGGTCTTGCTGAGTTAATGACGGTGTCACAAGCTCCTAAAGAAGTGGAAAAATGTCATCAGCTTGCCCTCTCCCTCACGAGTGCGGATCAGCAACGCCAAAAACACCAGACGATAGCTCGGTGCCTCCGGCTTCTGATGCCCCAGATGACCTTGTTTGGCTTCGCATTCCTTGAACCAGTCCTGGTACCTCAACAAAACTTATTTATTTCATTTATTTTCACATACTTCAGCCTGGTTAATAAGCTATCGCAGCAGTGGGTACAGAGCAGTAAATATACAAGAAAGAAACAGAATAATATAAATGAATACAAAATTTGACAGATAAAAAAAACGAAAAATTGGTATAAATATAATTATACAAATATTGCGAATCAAGAAGACGTATTTCTGTGCCTTACAAATTCATGTTTTTTCTAATGAGCGAATGTTAGTTGGTATTTTATCCCACATTTCAATACATCGGGGAAGAAAGTGTACTTGAAGTAGTCTGTGAGATGATGAAACACAGATACGTTAAATGTATGGCTGTTTCCGGTGAATGTTGTTTTTGCAGGGGTGACGCAGTTGTGGTACGATGAATATTTTGACAAATTGAAAGAAGATGTGAGAAATTTCTGTCCAGGTATTACGGCCCTTACGGTATGGTTAAACAAACGCCACTTGTGCATTACATTGTGGAACCGCTTGAGCAACCCTTTGATCAATGACGCCATGTGCGTAAGATCGTCCAAATCGACCACCTAAAACCGTATCAAAATCTCTTTTTTTACCTTCTGCCCATTAGTGGCCAGGATCGCTCTTTTCGGAGTGCACAAAAATGTGAAGATGTGTGCTACTCAGAAAGGCCGAGGGAACCACTCAGAATGGGAAGACGACGCAAAAAATTAAGTTTTTTACAATATCATGCTGTATAGATAGAAATCTAAGTTACTATATGCATCAAATGGTCTGGCTCATTCCCCTCCTTGGTCATTCCGAAACAAGGATAAAAGAATCGAGCATTATTTTTTATCATGTAGTCGCTTCAAGTCACTGATGAAAAATATTCGGAAAACAGCTTTTTCTCAAATGAAATTGGATTTTTTTATTTCCAATATTCTCTCTTTGGTAGCCTCCTATAGTTGTCACCGGCGTACCTGTTCTGCTGTAGAACGATTCTTATTGGAATCAAGGTGGTTTTCATGGAAAATTTTTTATTGAGTAGACTTTCAGTAATATTTATCAAATTATTATTCATTATTCATAAAAGTAATAAGTGATCCACCATCTGAATGCTCGTTTCTTGGGAAATCCTATAGAGTGGGTGTGTGTTACAGGTCCCGTTAATTAGGGAAGCGATCGACGGGCTGATTCCAAGAGCCAAGGTTTCGGCCCCCCGAACCGCACCGCGAAAGAGTGGACAATTTAGAAGTGGTCATTTTTGGCGCACCAGTGGACGCCGGCTGTGGCCCAAAGAACAAGTCAGAGCCGAGAGTTGATAAACAAAATAAAATTATATTCTCAATAATGGCAGATCAAAAACAATACACAAGCATGCACACTCCACAATAGTTGAATACAATATGTCGCCAATCAAACAACGTACTACACAATACAATCAGCCACACTCGAAACAACGGACACAGACAACAATTTGCACTACAATGCAGTCGCATGCATTGAACAACCAAGACACTTAAAGACTAAAGAGTTAGAAAACTTATTCAGTCTAAAGTTCTTGGAACAAAAGTCTGAAGAGTCATGATAATCTCCCAAAAATCACTCATTCAAAGTCCAGCATTGTTGTCGTTCCGCTGCCCCCGAAGTTTCTCTTCCAGGAAACCTCGCGTCTTTACTTGGCCGCTCTCCAAGCTTCAAACTTCTTTGCCGGAAACACGTCGGCTTCACACTCGCAGCTGTTGCCACGCGTCTTCGCTCGATGGCGCTAGACACACACTCTTGCCTGTAGCTCGAGTCGTCACCCCTCAGGTGGAAATCCTCTTCTTCTCCTCCTTTGTCACGGAAGACCAAAGGCTTCGCCCACAAGGCGGAACACCCTACGCACTCTGGCGCATACTTTCTTCTTCTCCTGCTTTGTCACTAAGGACAAAACCTTCACCGACAGACGCGGCGGAATACCCTACGCACACTGGCGTTAACTTCCTTCTTCTCCTGCTTTGTCACTACGGACTAAACCTTCGCCGACTACATGGCGGAATACCCTACGCGCTCTGGGCCTAACTTTCGTCTTCTTCTGATCTCCCATCTTGGCTGCTTGATTAAATACCTTCCGCGCGAGATTCCAGTAAGTTCTCAACATTTCGTCAGCGCGATGCGCAGTGAAGGCTGGGGGAAAGGGTGAGACGATACGGGAGCCGTCCGCGACGGATAACGCAACCAGGCATCACCACGCCCCTTTCCATCGATAAATTTCCAGGACTTGCTCGGCCGCCGACGCGAGGATGTTTCGTCGGCGAACCTACGCTTCCGAGGGAGAGAGTCGCGCGCCCGGGGTGTCTTTGGATGTTTGTTTTCTGTTTTTATCGCTGACCTCGCGGTGTCACTCCGGCGTTTAGTTGCGAGAATTTGGCGGTGCGCCCTTTTTGAGCGCTCGTTTTGTGACAGTGTGAGCCATGCTTTTAGGTCCTCATCATCATTATCGGCGTAAACCCTGGTTTCATCATTGCCACCTCACTTGTTGTGACTGCTATTCTGTTATATAAAACGTCCCATTTTGATATATATATATATATATATATATATATATATATATATATATATATATATACATATATATATATATAGAGAGAGAGAGAGAGAGACAGAGAGAGAGATGGGAAAGAAGTCTATACGTAAGGGCCCGTTTTTCCGTGTCTTGACACACACACACACACACATACACATATATATATATATATATATATATATATATATGTGTGTGTGTGTGTGTGTGTGTGTGTGTGTGTGTGTGTAAAGAAAGAGAGGAACGCGATTACTTTCAGATATTTTGGCGCTTCCCGAGCGCACTTTCTTTATAAAGTGAAATGTTTCGAGGCAAAAGATTATTGTCGTTCTGTGAGATGACAATGCGTTTTGGACGTGCCTATTTCATGCCAATTGCTTACTGTGAGCTGTTTGAGGATTTTTAGAGATGGTTGGGGAAGATTTTCCAGCTGGGACCAATTTGATCACATAGGATATACCTAAAAAATAACGTCCAAACTCAATTGTATTCGGAGCAAGCTTCTGCCGCAAGAAGTTGCAGATTTGTTTTTAGTACTGTTGCCATGATGTGATAAGACACCAAAAGCCCACGCCGAAACCGGAATTGAAAATTCTAAGGCGACGAAACTGCGCGTGGAAGAGAAACGTGGGGCACGTCGATCTGCCATCGGGCCGGACCAGGCCGCGTAGGTGTTTTTTTTCTCGGTTATTAGTGGGGCTCGAGGCCTCGCTTTGGGTCACTGTGCCGGGCTCAAGCGGGTAAGTTTATTCACGTTTTGGGCCCGGGATGAGCATAGGCCAAATATTTCTTCACGTGCTTGAAGCTAAGCGCTGAAGACCGTGCGAGAACAACAACGCTTGAAAGTTTCAATTTGACGCTTTGGTGCATTTTAGGGCCGTCGACGTACGCGGCCGTGCGTCACAGCGCCGATGACTCTTGATAACACGTGAGCAGATCACATGCTTTGGAAATACCTATGAATTTCGAAATCAAGCTAGAAATTGCATGTTCTTTTTTTTACAAATAGTGGCATTGTCCTGAATGACCATGTCATGAACATGGAGTCTGCGATCATTCAATGCCCCTTCTTCACCGTAGTGCACATAAAGCATTAGAGAAGTGTACTGCATACCTCGCTGATCACCAGATTGACGAATGACATAGTGGCCTAGTGGGGGCTTGCCTGCTGCCTGAAAGTGACTGGTCTTTTGATCACTCGTCACGGGCGATCGGCACGGAGTATTGGATTGATATGGCCATTCCACTGTCATGCCACTGCCAACTTATTTAAAAAAATGAATTGTAGAGACACTTGGTTTTCGAAACGCATGTACGATCAAAGTTACAACTTTTGTCTCTTTGTTTCAAATGAGTTCAACGCAAAAACAACCTGTGGATGCATTTTAAACCAAATAGTTGATTTTTATGCAAGTTATGCAACATAATGAAACCGGTAAAACAGGTATGGATTATAACTCCAGAATTCATTGTTTGCCTCACAAGATAAGTCTAGTCACCGCAAGTAACAAACTTAAACCGCAAAAAATTGCCCGCAGCTTCCCTCGGGGGAACACTGAGGAGGATGCGGAGCATATAATTGGTTAACGGGGTGTTAAAGTGCGACTTACTTGGGTCGATGGCTAAATTGGTTAACGTGGTTGTGAAATGGGGTGTTAAATTGCGACTTATTTGGGTCGATGGCTAAATTGGTTAACGTGGTTGTAGGAGGGGGTGTTAAATGAGTGAACACGTACACACGTATGCGAAAGAGCGGCGCTGGTCGAAGGGACGTCGATCATTGTGTTTGTGGATTCGTTGGAATTCATTTCACCGCGACCTTGGACGTCGACGCGCCGTACAAACCAACCGACGAGCAGCAACTGAGCGAGCGAGCGCCGACCTTGAGTATATATACAGCGCGACGGCGCATGCACTGTCAGCTGTTGAATGTTCTCGAAGGAGAAGCGCGCGCGCGGCACAGATGGCTACGGCGCAACGGCGCATGCGCTGTCAGCTGTCGAATGTTCTCGAAGGAGAAGCGCGCGCGGCACAGATGGTGGGCGACGGCGCGACGGCGCATGCGCGCGCGTCAGCTGTCGAATGTTCGAGAAGTGGTGCGGACGGTGCGGACGGCGCACTACAAGGCGCGAGTATAAGATGCTTCCGCATCTAAAAAAGGACGGCTGAGTAATGAATCCTTTCCACTTGAACCATATCCGCAGGTGGGGCGGTGTCTTCAAGTGGCAAATGGTTTCGCTATGCCGGAAAAATGCGCGTTCGTCACGCGGTCACAGAACCAGTGTTCCCCGCCGCCTCTTAAGTAATGTGCATCTGATCGTCTTTCAGCTGCTCGTGTTTGCGTGTTCCTTTGACTTTTGAATACAAAGCATTTCTTAGCGAACATCGGCGACTTTCAGCCTATATATATATATATATATATATATATATATATATATATATAGCCACCTATGACTTTTAGCTCTCCTGGCCGTTTCCCCGTAGGCATTCGTCAATTAACTCACGGCCCTCAGTCCCCACCAGCTGCGGAGCAACTGACCACGGCGGCGGTCAGATCTGCAAAGCAGCAGAGGGTGCTAGGAATCTCTGGATACGGACAGGCCACCATTGGAACTTGAACTTAGCAACGTTTAACGTTAGAACGTTATCTAGTGAGGGAAGTCTAGCTGTATTATTCGAGGAGCTAGAAGGCATTAAATGGGATATAATAGGGCTGAGTGAGGTTAGGAGGACAGATGAGGCCTATACTGTGCTACAGAATGGGCACGTCATTTGCTATCGGGGCTTGGCAGACAGAAGATAACTGGGAGTAGTGTTCCTAATTCACAGAAACATAGCTGGTAACATAGAGGATTACTGTAGCTATAATGAAAGGGTGGTAGGCATTGTAATGAAACTGAATAAAAGACACAAAATGAAGGTAGTACAGGCTTACGCGCCTACATCCAGCCATGATGACGCTTCAGTTGAAAGCTTCTATGAAGACGTGAAATCGGCAATGAGTAAGGTGAAAACACAGTATACTTTAGTAATGGGCGACTTTAATGCAAAGGTAGGGAAGAAGCAGGCTGGAGACCAGGCAGTAGGAGATTATGGCATCGGCCCTAGAAACGCCAGAGGAGAGCTACGAGTAGAATTCGCAGAACGCAATAATCGGCGTATTTTGAATACCTTCTACCGAAAACGAGAAAACCGCAAGTGAACATGGAGGAGCCGTAGTGGCGTAAATAAGAACGAAATAGACTTTATAATGACTGCACACCCAGGAGTCGTGCAGGATGTGGAAGTGGTTGGCAAGGTAAGATGCAGTGACCACAGAATGGTACGGGCTCGAATCCGCCTAGACTTGAAGAAGGAACGAGAGAAACTGATACGCAAGAAGCCAATGAATGAGCTAGCACTGAGAGGGAAAGTACAGGAATTCAGAGTGTCACTGCAAAACAGGTACTCTGCTCTTAGCGAGGAAACCAACCTTAGCGTAGATACAATGAATGATAATCTGACGAGTATCATGACGGAGTGTGCAGTGGAAGTTGGAGGCAGGGTAGCTAGACAGGACACCGGCAAGCTTTCCCAGGAAACGAAGAACCTAATTAAGAAGCGTCAAATCATGAAAGTGTCAAACACAACAGAAGAAATAGAACTGGCAGAGCTTTCGAAGTTGATTATAGACGTAAAGTATGCGATGGAAGAAGGTATAACATGGAGAGAATTGAGCACGCTCTGAAAAACGGAGGAAGCGTCAAAGCAGTGAAGAGGAAACTTGGGATAGGCAAAAGGCGGATGTATGCACTAAGGGACAAAGAAGGCAAAATAACTACCAATATGGATAGGATAGTTAAAATAGCGGAGGAGTTTTACAGAGATCTGTACAGTAGCCGAGACAACCACGACCTTAATACTATAAGAACTAGCAGTAACCCAGACGACACTCCACCGGTAATGATAGAAGAAGTCAGAAAAGCTTTGGAGAGCACGCACAGAGGCAAAGCTGCTGGTGACGATCGGGTAACATCAGATCTGCTGAAAGATGGAGGACAGATTGTGTTAGAAAAACTAGCCACTGTATTTACGAGGTGTCTCCTGACGGGAAAAGTACCAGAGTCTTGGAAGAACGCTAACATCATCTTAATACATAAGAAAGAAGATGACAAGGACTTGAAGAATTACAGACCGATCAGCTTGCTCTCTGTAGTATACAAGCTATTTACAAAGGTAATTGCTAGCAGAGTAAAGAAAACATTAGAATTCAATCAGCCAAAGGAACAAGCAGGATTTAGAACAGGCTACTCAACAATTGATCACATTCATACTATCAATCAGGTAATAGAGAAATGCTCAGAGTATAACCAACCACTATACATAGCCTTCATAGATTACGAGAAGGCGTTTGATTCAGTAGACATATCATCCGTCATGCAGACACTGCGGAATCAGGGCGTAGATGAATTATATATAAACATTTTGGAAGAAATCTACAGGGGATCAACTGCTACCATAGTGCTTCATAAAGAAAGCAACAGAATACCAATAAAGAAGGGTGTAAGGCGGGGGACACAATCTCCCCAATGCTATTCACTGCATGCTTACAGGACGTTTTCAGAAGCCTAGAATGGGAACAGTTAGGGATAAGAGTTGATGGAGAGTACCTCAGTAACCTGCGCTTCGCCGATGACATTGCATTGCTGAGTAACTCAGGGGACGAATTGCAACTCATGATTACGGAGTTAGCCAAGGTGAGCAGAAAGGTGGGTCTTAAAATTAATCTGCAGAAAACGAAAGTAATCTACAACAACCTCGGAAAGGAGCAGCGCTTTGCGATAGGTAATAGTGCACTTGAAGTTGTAAAAGACTACGTCTACTTAGGGCAGGTAATAACCGCAGAGCCTAACCACGAGATTGAAGTAACTAGAAGAATAAGAATTGGGAGGAGCACATTCGGCAGGCACTCTCAAATTATGACAAGTAGATTGCCACTGTCCCTCAAGAGGAAGGTATATAACAGCTGTATCTTGCCGGTACTTAGCTACGGAGCAGAAACCTGGAGACTCACAAAGAGGGTTCAACTTAAATTGAGGACGACGCAGCGAGCAATGGAAAGATAAATGGTAGGTGGTGGTGAAAACATATTTATTTATTTATTTACATGAAATTTTCTGCGGAGAAGCTCCGAGTAGTCGGACATACTTGGCTTGCGGTGGGGGGGGGGGGGGGCCCTTAGTCCAGGGCTCCGCTTGCAGCAGCCGCTCTGCGGGCCCGGTTGATCAGACTCAACTGATCTTCCAGGTTCTCGCTGGCCAGCAGCTCCTCCCATCGCTCCGCTGTTGGATGTTGTACTGGTTGTAAGGCTGTAATGGCCTGACACTCCCACGTGACGTGGTACAGAGTGGCTTTAGCTGAACACCATGGGCAGAGAGGAGAGTATGCCGAGGGGTGCATTTTACTCAGGATGTGCAAATTCGGAAACGTGCCGGTTTGAATTTGCCTCCAGCTGACCCTTTCCTCTTTATTTAGTGTTCGATGTGGTAGCGAGTAAGCTTTCCTAAGTCCTCTGTAATGGTTTAGGATGGCCGAATAGTCGCAAGGGACCGGAACGAGTTCCTCAGGGGCGGAGTTGGAAGGTGCTCGGCTCGCATACCCTCGAGCTACCCTATCCGCTGCCCGATTCCCCTCCAGTCCCATGTGGCCCGGAGTCCATATAATCCGATGCCCAATTCTGAGTGGATGTGTAATGGAATGCTCGCCAGTGTCTGTAACACTCATGATGACGCTGAGAGCGGGTTGGCTGATGCGCCCCTGTAGGTAGTTGCGGCAAGCTGCTTGAGAGTCCGTGAGAACTGTCAGCGACCTTCGTTGTCTGTAGCCGAGGGCGAGAGCGAGCGCGATGGCAGTTTCTTCAGCATCGGTGATGTTGCGGCACCGCACGGAAGCGCTGGTACGTTCTGTGAGTGTGTGGTCCACGACTGTGGCTACAGCCCTATTGCTTGCATGGTCGTAGTTGGCGGCGTCAACATAGTACGTAGTGTTTTTATGTGCATAAGTTCGCTCGAGGGCTTCCACTCTGGCTTCCCTCCGGCCCTGATGTAGTCGGGGATCCATATTGCGGGGGATGGGAGCGACCTTATAAGTGGCACGAAGTTGGTCCGGAATGGGCTTGCGACGAGCTGCGTCGTGAAACTGGCTGATGTAGCCGAGGCGTAGGAGCAGGTCACGGCCTGTAGGTGTTTGCTTGAGCCGTTGCAGTTGTGTGGCGAGTTGCGCTTCACAAAGTTCTTCAAAGGTGTTGTGTAGGCCCAATGCGAGGAGCTTGCTAGAAGGAGTACCCGGTGGTAGCTTGAGTGCCGCTTTGTAGGCCTTGCGGAGCATTGCGTCTACTTGACCCTGTTCGCTCTTGGTGAGGCGTTGGTAGGGCAAACTATATGTCACCCTACTGACCACGAGGCTACGTATGAGTTTCAGGGTGTCCTCCTCGCGCATGCCATGGCGACGAGTGGCTACCCGAGATATCATTCGGGCCACTTGCAGTGTAGTGGTGCGAAGAAGGGAAAGTGTGTGATTCACATGGCGGTTCGACTGTACCCACATGCCTAATATTCGAATGGTGGATTTCTCTGGGATTTGTTTGCCAGCAAGGACAACCTGGAGGCGGGAGCCTTGGTTGTTCTGCGTCGATGGTGGGAGCTTGCGTCGATAAATTCGTAGAAGCTCAGATTTTTCTGTTGTACAGGCCAGGCCTCGTGCCTGAGCGTATTGTTCGACGCATGTGGCTGCCTGCTGCAGGTTATATTCTTTTTCTCCAAGGGACCCCCGCGTGGCCCAGACGGTGATATCGTCCGCATACATTGCGTGATGGATGCCATCGATGCGGTGGAGTTCATGTGCCAGGCCAACCACAGCTACATTAAAGAGTAGCGGGGAAATCACTGAGCCCTGCGGGGTGCCCTTGTTCGGAACCTTGATAACATCTGATCGGATGGAGCCGAGACCAACTGTGGCAGTGCGGTCCGTCAAGAAGGCGGGAACATAACTGTGGACGCGCTGCCCACAATGAAGGGCCTCGAGGCCCTCGAGTATGGCCTGGTGGCTAACGTTATCAAATGCGCCCTTAATGTCTAAAGTCAAGATAATGTTTTCTCCTTGCTGGGGGGCGTTGTCAATGACTTCTTTTAATTGTAGCAGTACATCTTGCGTTGAAAGATGTGCCCGGAACCCGTACATTGAGTGCGGAAAAAGGTCATTGTCTTCGAGGTAATCTTGCACGCGATTAGTGATGACGCGCTCGAAGAGTTTACCAAGGCAGGAAGTGAGGGATATTGGTCGGAGGTTTTCGATCTGAAGTTTTTTGCCCGGCTTCGGTATCATTATGACCTCCGCGTGCTTCCATTCAGAAGGAAGCGTGCCACGTTGCCAATGATCATTGAAAAACGCCGTGATTTCTTGTACGGCGCTGTCGTTGAGGTTCCTGATAAGGGAGTACGTGATTCCGTCTGCCCCAGCAGCTGTGTTGCGATTGCTGCTGCGAATGGCTGCGTAAACTTCGTCCACCGTTATTGGTCGGTCGAGAGTGTCATTGGCACGTCCACGATAAGCAGCTTGAGATGCGGGTGGGTAGAAATCGCCAAAGCATTTTCGCCGGACTTGATCCAGCAGCTCATCGTCAGTACCCTCAAAGGCGTGTATGAGGCGCATGACTGACTTATTCGTCTCATTTTTTGTGCGAGTGGGGTCCATCAAAGCGCGCAAAATGTGCCACGTGCGGGCTGTGCCCAATGAGCCTCGAAGAGAATCGCTAAACTGGGCCCAATTGAGTCGCGCCAGTTCTGTAGCGTACTGCTCTGCCTGAGTGGTGAGTGTGGCGATCTTTAGCTTGAGGCGTCGGTTATGTTTTTGCGTCCTCCATCTGCGGATAAGGCTCCTTCGGGCTTCCCACAGATGTAGCAGATGGCCGTCCACTTCCGGCAGTGCAGGTGTTCTGTTAATGGTGGTGGTCCAACGCTCTCGAATTTCTTTAAGTTGGGTGCACCAGTCGGTGAGGCTTGTGAGGCTGTCGAGTGAATATTCGCTCTCACGACGAAAGGCGTCCCAGTTTGTGATGCGTGCTTCTCCAATAGACCGACGCGCTGCGCTCTCTGTAACTTTTGTGCGGAGAATGAAGTGGTCGCTGCCCAAGGATTCCTGCAGGTTGTCCCAGTTATAGTTTGCATGGCCACGGGCGAAGGTGAGATCGGGGCAAGTGTCCCTGCACACACTGTTGCCGATCCGGGTAGGGAACGCGGGATCCGTAAGCAGTTCAAGCTGAAATTTTTCAGCGGCAGCCGCAAGCTGTTTGCCTTTGACATCCGAACGGTTGTAACCCCAGCGTTTGTCGAGAGCGTTGAAGTCGCCGAGCAGTAAGAGTTCTTTTCCCTGGGCCAATCGACAGGCGCCTTGGACGAGGGCATGGAAATCAGTGGTTTTTTGCTTTGGGGCGCTATATACGTTGACAATGACGATAGTTCGCTTTTCTCCTTTCTTTTTTTGCCTGAGAACTAGCTCCACAATCACATGTTCTATGTTGGTGTCTGGGATATTGTCTAAGCCAACTGCGGTTAGCGCTTTGTCAATCAGGATGGCCGCTTTGCCCTTTGTTTGACTATTATAGGACTCATAACCTGAAAATATGGGTGGCGTTCCGGGCTCCTGAAGCACTATGACATCTGGCCGAGCAAGGTGTGTGTTAATGTACTGTTGGAGGAGGCTCCGCTTTCTGCGGAAGCCGCGGCAGTTCCATTGCCAGACTTCTAAATGTTCGCCAATGAGTGGGGCTGTGCTGCCCATGGTTAATTCGTTGAGTGGAAAGGCGGGGGTATCGGAATCTCGGCTTGCGACGCCGATGTAGGAGTGAGGGTGAGGGCGCTGGGTGTCAATGCGGGGGTAGCGAGGATTTCGGATGCATGTGATTCCAATCCTAGTTTATGGTAACCTTGATCTGTCGTGGCGTGCGAGCTACGAGTGGCCCTCTTCCTGGGTATGTTTTCGCCTGTTTCAGCAATTTGCGCCTCGAAGCGTGTCTCGAGAGAGTCGAGGCGTTCTCCGAACTGCGTGAATACGGCACTGAAATGTTGCGATAGCTGCTGCGCGAGCGTTGAGAGCATTTCGCGTAACTCTTCGCGTGTGACTGTGGTGCCCGACGCAGCAGGAATTGATAGCGCCGTTTTAGGGGTCTTCTATCTCTTGGGCGAGGTTGGGGGTTTTTTTTCGGGGGAGTCGGGTGGCGATCCAAGACGCGCCATTAGGGCATGAAGTTGGGAGCTGTCCTTCTCTTGACGTGCCCTGACGGCCGCCAGCTCCTGTTTGAGTTTTATGTTTCCCGCGAGAAGGTGTTCGTATGTGGTGGAAAAGGTATTGAGTGGAGCGATGGGAGGATCTACATTTGCTGACCAGCTCACCTTATTGTCGGCACCGGCTGATAGAGTGGGATTGGGCTTCTCATTATGCTTGCTGGAGGCGTGCTGGGACTGTTGACAGGTGGGTTGCTGCTGCTGCTGCCCCTTGGTCATCTGGTTCTTCGGATGCTGTCGCTGCTGTGGCTGCTGCTGTTGGCCAGGTTCCACAGAAGGGAGGGGCGGGAAGGACTGTGACCTCGAGCGTGAGCGGGAGTGGCTGCATGAGGTCTCGTTTTCCTTGCTGAACCACCTACGTTTGGGAGTGGGTGGGTTACGATGTGGGTTGCGGCCCCTGGCTGGTGCTGCTGGTTGAGGAGGTGGCCGTGGGCGCGGGGCCTTCAGTCTCTGAGAGCACTCTTTCGCGCCCGTTAAGTGGGCATCTCCACAAAAGTGACATTTGGGAGCACAGGGGTGACCGTCAACGGGGTTGAGGATACCACACTGCCGACACACGGGAGTGTTTGGCGTGGGGCATACGTCTGAGCGGTGCCCCGGTTGTAAGCAGACTTGGCAGGCTTGTCGCGTCGGCTTCTACGGATGGCAGGCCACCTCCCCACCGTAATACAGTACATATCGGGGCAGAAGGGGGCCTTCAAAAGTGATCACGGCAGATTTGGTAGAACCAAGCATTCGTGCACTGTGCACTGTCACTCCCTGCGTGCGCACGCGGAGGTTGGCGGCGAGTTCTTCCGGAGTCGTGCAAGGGTCTATCCCATGAATAACTCCCCGCAAGGTGCCCTCAGGGGCCGCCACATAGGTATTGAATTCGTGGGTCTTCCTCTCAAGCGTGAGGGTGGTGATCCGACGAAGAATTTCGGCCGTCTCAACATGTGGCGTGCTGGCAATGATGATGTTTGACCCGGGGCGAGTACGTATAATGAAATGATCACCTGTACAATGTTGTCGTGAATTGCCCGCCAGTGCTACGGCTCGGGAGATTTGATGCGTAGAGAAGTTCCGAATGGCCAGGCCCTTTTTCGGGCGCATGATGATCTTTATGTCCGTGCGTGGAAGCGGCGGCAGCTTCCGTCGTAGCTGGCGCGGCTTCGTTACGGGTGGTGGTGTTCGCGCCGGTGCGACGCCGGCCGCGTCTGCCTGCGCAGCAGGAGCGCTCGCAGCCGCAGCTGCCCCGGCGTTGACGTGGCTGGGCGGAGTGCTTGCAGGACCGGCCGGCTGCATCAATTCCGCTCGAGCCTTGTCAAATTTTTTCTGGCGTTGACGCTGGCGACGGGAAATCGCCAGTTTCCAGTTGGCGTCGGTGTCGCTCGCCGGTCCCAGCGATGCAGACGATGTAGGATGGTGCACGGCAACTTCATCTTCGCTTGCCGAGGTGAGCTCGTCGAGGTCGAGAGATTCCATGTTAACGTGGGTGTCATTGGGGCCTGATGCACGTTGAACACATCCGGTAGTAGTCACGTCAGCAGTTGGCGTAGTGCCAGCGTCCATATTGTTGTAAAAGGGGTCCCGCCGTTAGGCCTAGTCACCCGTACTCGCACAGGCGAGCTGGGTCGACGCTTAGGCCCAGCGGCCCAGCGCTCACATGGGTTCTTCTGAAGGCGGTAGAAAAAAATGGAGAAGCTCTACAGCCTCGGGAAGGGTGTGCGGTTCCCCGGACAGTTAAAACTTGATGATCCGACACAGTGCCGGCGACGATATCGAAGTAATCCGGTCAACGAGAGCACACGTTCGGCGGAGCGCATGCGACGCGCGTCCGCTCACTCCGGTGTCCAAGCGCGTCTCCAGATAAATGGTAGGTGTAACCTTAAAAGACAAGAAGAGAGCAGAGTGGATTAGGGGACAAACGGGAGTTAAGGATATCATAGCTGCAATAAAGAAGAGGAAATGGACATGGGCCGGGCATGTAGCACGTAGACAGGATAACCGCTGGTCATTAAGGGTCACCAACTGGATTCCCAGAGAAGGGAAGCGGGGTAGGGGGAGACAGAAGGTTAGGTGGGCAGATGAGATTAAGAAGTTTGCGGGTATAAATTGGCAACAGCAAGCACTGGACCGGGTTAACTGGCGGAACATGGGAGAGGCCTTTGTCCTGCAGTGGACGTAGACAGACTGATGATGATGATGATGATGATGATGATGATGATCAATACCAAACATGGCGTGCCATAACATGACACTATAAAGAACATATTTGACAAGTCATAACATGAAGATCATGAAAAAGATGTCATGAATGTCATGATTTGCATTTCATGGACCTGCAGCTCTTGCGCCGGGTTCATTCACATGGTATGTTGCAAAACTGGCATGGTATGGCATGATTGCATGGCGAACACAAGCGACAGATCTTAACATAAAAATCAAGACATGCGTGTCATGTAACAACATGACTATAAGCAACGCTCCTGATGCGCTCGCGGCCGTTTCGAAGCGTAACATTTACCAAATTTGGCGTTACAGTACGTGAATGAATTGTGTAGGTATGTGACTGATGCGTACATGATAGTCATGAGGTACGTGTCATGTAACAACAATTCTCCATGCCACGCTCATGATATGCTGGAGCCGTTTTGGTATCTTCAATTACACCGAATTTCGTATTACGGGACGTGAATCTATAGTGAAGGAATGATACTGGTGCAACCATTTGAAACATGAGATGCATGTCAAGTAACAACATGACTGCATGCCACACTGATGATGTCCTCGTGGCTGTTTCGCTAGCTTCACTTATACTAAATTCGGTATTGCGTGACGCTAATGGATTACAAAGGTATGTGACTGGTACAAACATAATGATCATGAGATTTGTGTCACGTGAGAACATGACTACAAGCCACAATCAAGGCGCCAATACATTTCGACATGACGCGGTGCGCGTGCTCGCCGGAGTTCATTACATCGCGTCCAGCCAGCGTTGCCACGCCAGGTTCTAGTCTTGCCATATACTCGCAGGCACGCGCCGCGCTGCGTTGCTTTGACGCATGCGCGTTTCAGCGCGCCCAGCGTTCCTCCGCCACGAAAAGAAGGAGGCGCCGTGTTGTCTAGGTAACGCATCGGCGCGAAATGCAGCATGTCGCATTTTGCACCGGTTGCCGTCGGGCCGCGCCGACGGACGCTGGTCGCGCCTGCCATCAGACTATAGAGTTCTCGCGTTTTGCTAACGGTGCGTCGCTTGACCCAGCGTGCGCGCGCGTTGACGCTACATTGGAGTCCACTGAGTCCTTCATGATGCGCTCGCGGCTGTTTTGCTACTTCCACATATACCAAATTTTGTATATGTGACATGGCTGGACGACAAAATATATGACTGGAGCAAACATGACAATGCTGACACGTGTGTCATGGAAGACCATGAAAAAATACCGCGCTCCCAGCGTGCTCGCGGCCGTTTTGCTAGTTCTACATATACTAAATTTGATATCACGTGACGTGAATAGATGATGAAGGTAAACAACACATCCAAATGTTAAAATTGTGACAAGAAAGTCATGTTACGGCATATTTTACCTATATTTTGTAACGTTGGGTTGATTTTAAAATGACATATCAACATTTCTTATTTGTGCTTCGCACATCCAACTGTATATGGGATCCGCAAATTTTTTTCATTGCGCTGGCCTCTTGCCGCCAGATACAAACAAGTGCGTTCCTCTTGGTCTGTGGCCCGATGGTCATCAGGAAATACTTGTCTTGAAGATGGCGGGGCGCAGCAGCTCGAGCAGAGTGAAATTTACATTGCGGCAATCGCGCGAAGCTAAACACCGTCAAATAAAGAGAAAATAAATTGTTCACTATCTTATCCACGTATTAATAAGCGTTTTTAAATGCGAAGCATTTCTTAGCAAGCTTCGGCGACTTAAAGCGTATCTATCCATCTATCTATCTATCTATCTATCTATCTATCTATCTATCTATCTATCTATCTATCTATCAATCAATAAACACCGTAATAGACACCGTAAAGTCGTATTCCTGAAGTCGCAGCGCCCAACGTGTGAGGCGGCCAGAGGGGTGACGCAAACCAACCAGCCAGCATAACGAATGGTGATCGGTAATTATCTTAAATGGCCTCCCGTAAAGATACCAACAAAACTTTTGTACGGCGAAAACAGCAGCCAGACATTCCTGTTCCGTAACTGTGTAATTGCGTTCAAATTTGCTCAGGCATCGGTTGGCATATGCCTCGACATGCTCTGCGCCATTGTGACGTTGTACAAGCACCGCTCCTACGCCGATCCCACAAGCGTCCCCGTGGACCTCAGTCGGGCAAGATGGATCGAAGTGACGCAACAGTGGAGCTGACGTTAGTACAAACCTAAGTTGTGAGAATGCGGCGTAACATTCTGGTGTCCAGTTGAAGGTTGCATCCTATCGCAGGATGCTTGTCAGCGGGTACACGATCTCCGCAAATCGTGGAACAAAACGACGAAAATATGTGCATAGGCCAACAAATGAGCGAAGTTCTCGTGCGGATTGTGGTGGTTTAAAAGAGCTCACTGCTTCTATTTTGCGAGGATTGGGTCTGACGTCATCCTTGTCGACCACGTACCCCAGCACCAGAGTTTGACGTTCGCCAAAGCGACAATTTTTTGAATTCGGAACCAGCCCAGCTTTTTCCATGCAGTCGAGAACAAGACTGACACGGTTGTTATGTTCCTCAATCGTACGGCCAAAGATCACAACATCGTCAAGGTAGCACACACATATCTCCCATTTTAGACCACGTAATACTGTGTCCATAAATCTTTCAAAGGTGGCTGGAGCAGTACAAAGGCCAAAAGGCATGACGTTAAATTCAAATAGGCCATCCGGAGTTACGAAAGCAGTCTTTTCTTTGTCGCCAGGTTCCATGGGTATTTGCCAATAACCGGACCGCAAATCAAGGGTTGAAAAATAAGAAACGACGTGCAAGCAATCTATGACGTCATCAATCCACGGTAAGGAATATACATCTTTCTTCGTCACGGTGTTTAGACGCCTGTAATCTACACAGAATCTCCATGAACCATCGTTTTTCCTGACAAGAATTACCGGGGCTGCCCACGGGCTGGACGACTCTTGCACACCTTTGTTCCGACAACTTTGCGCTCAGAGGATTACACTCCGTAGGGCTATTGGCGGATGGGGTGTGCAGAGCCGGTGTCTATTCTGTGAGGAGCGCGGTACGAGGGTAACTGAAGGGGTGCATCCCTATGTTTGATGTCGAAAGCAGCAACATTCCGAGAAAGGACCTGCACCAGCGTTTGCCATTCCGTTATACTGAGAGTCTTGCTGATCATACCGAGCATTAGATCTTCATTATGGCAAATATCACAAGCAGAGAAATAGTGGTGAGGTCCGTAACTAGTGCTGCTATTGAGCTGCATGAGGCTTCATCAAAGAAACTCAATAAACAATTGTATCGGGCCAGTTGGTAAGGATCCATCTTGCTAGGAAGCGCAGCCACTATTACAACGAACACACAACACAAGCGCTTAACTTCAACTAAACGTTTATTACAAACGTCAGAGTATATAAAGGGAATGAAAAGAGAAAAAAACAGAGCAAAGTGAATAAAAAAGATAAAAATGGTAGACAACAAAAAACACACGTGCCAGTCCCGTACATCACTATCCGTTATTGTCTATCACCCCATCCAAAAAACATAGTTCTTTCCGCGTGAGCGCGATAGAGGGTGCACTAACATATTCAAAATCATCGCGTGTCATTTCAGCCGCTTCCACTATCAAACGGGTTAACAAATCTTTGTCTCGATACTTATTTTGATAACACGTGCGTGCTGTATACACCCTGTTACAACTGTAAACACCCTCGGCGATTCCTTTTAGAATGTGCCCAACTTTGTCTTCCTCGGACATTCTTGAGTCAATGATCCTACATAGCTTTATTACTTCCTCAATGTAGGTCGTGCAAGTTTTACCTGGCACTTGAGCGCATTGCATTAGCGTCTGTCCAGCTCTTTTCTTTTTCGTTGTTGGGCCGCCGAAACGCTCTTTAATCTCAGAAACAAATCTGTCCCACGTCGTTAGCATTTGCTACCGATTCTCGTACCATATGAATGCAGTATCCGTAAAAAGAACGTGACGTACAGAAGCTGAGAAGCGGCATCCCATTTGTTGGTGGCGCTCACCCGTTTGTAATGAATGAGCCAAGCCTCGACGTCTTCATCAGGTCTGCCAGCGAAAGGACGAGCATCTCTCAGTTGTGGAGCCGAACTGGTCGGCGCAGAAGTCGAAAGGGTTGGTTTTCATTTGCGTTGTGGGACATGTCCAGCCCAGATGGGTTCGGTGGAAGTCCAGCAAGGCGACAGCTCCGTCGAAGAACTTGCGGTTCAGCCTCCGTCTTCCGGTGTCGATTACCCAGCACCTCCACCACAACTGTTACAGTGAGCTGTGATGAAATGGCTTTATTTACAAGAGGTGAGCGATGGTCGTTCGCGGCAGCGCACTGCGATCTTGCCAAGGCTCTTCGTCTTCCTCTCCTTCTCTTCTCTGCCTTTTACTAGCCCGTTACAATATTGTTGGGCCTATCATCTATCTATCTATCTATCTATCTATCTATCTAGCCGCCTACGACTTTCAGCTCTCCTGGCCGTTTCGTTATTAGTATGAATAAAAAATTGGTATGGCATAACATGACTGTATGACGAGCATAATTGACTGGTCATAACATGACTATCATGATATGTACGTCATTAATCTCATGATTTATATTTCAAGGCCTTGCTGCTCTTGCGGTGGTTTCGTTCACATGATATGTTGCAAAATTGGCACGGTATGACATGACTGCACGGCGAACAGAGGTGACAGACCCTAACGTGTAAATAATGACATGCATGTTATGTAAGTCATGACTCATGACTACGTGCCACGCTCATGGTACGCTCGCAGTCGTTTCGCTAGCTATATACCAAATTTGGTGTTACGGGACGTGAATGGTTGACGAAGGTATATGACTGGTTCAAACATGATAATCATAAGACGCGTGTCATGTAACAACATCACTACATGCCACACACATGATGCGCACGTGGTCGTTTCGCTATCTTCACATACGCGAAATTTCGTGTTACGTCACCTGAATGGAAGACAAAGGTATGTGACTGGTATGTGACTGGTGCAAATATGATAGTCATGAAACGCATGCCATGTAAAGAAATGACTACAGCCACACTCAAGATGCGCTCGTGGTCGTTTTGCGAGCTTCACAAACAACGAATTTGGTATTACGGGACGTGAACAGATGACATATGTAAATGACACGTCCAAACATAAAAATCACGACATGCGTGTCATATAGCAACATGACTGCGTGCCACACTCATGATGCGCTCGCGGCCTTTCGCTAGCTTTATATATGCCAAATATCGTATTACAATACGCCAAATGAACGACGAAGGTATGTGACTGGTGCAAAGGAGGAGGAGGAGGAATAAATGAGGAAAGACATTGAGGTTAGCCCGTTCTCAGACCAGCTGGCTACCCTCTACTGGGGAACGGGGTAAGGGGGGATAAAGGATGAGAGAAAAGAGACGTTGTAAAAAAAGTAGGGAGAAGGTCATCAGACAATCCACGACGCTGTTTACAGTCTGTCTCTAAGACCACTTGCCCGCAGAAAGCGCAACAACACTCTCAATGCCTTGCGTGCAAAGGACGGTCTCGGCCAGTGTCCTAATACCCTTGCTTCCGACAATTGGCGATTGTCTATTCTATCTAAAGCTTTTGACAGTTCTTTTCTTGGCACGCTGAAGCGAGGGCACTCGCAGAGAAGATGGGAGAAAGTCTCTGTGCAGCCACAGTTGTCACATGTCGGGCATCTGACCATTCCCATTCGAAACGAATATGCATTCGTAAAGGCCAACCCAATCCATAGACGGCACAAAAGTGTCTCCTCTGCTCTGGCTATTCCTGATGGAAGGCGAAGCTGTAGGTGGGGGTCCAAATTATGAAGGTGAACGTTGGTCAATGCCGGTGAATTCCAATGAGCGAGTGTCAGTTCTCATGCTAGTGATCGAAGCCTTGCAGCGGCGTCCGTTCTTGATAATGGTATAGCTACACAAGAGGCATCATCATGAGCAGTTCGGGCTGCTTCATCTGCACGGTCGTTTCCATCAATGCTGCAGTGGCCTGGTATTCATTGATACGCTATGTCATGTTGTTTCTCTATAGCCCGGTGATGAAGCAGTCGTATTTCAGCAATTAGCTGTTCGTTTGGTCCATGACGATATGGCGAGGCAATGCCCTGGAGAGCTGCTTTGGAGTCGGAGAATATTGACCATGTCTGTTGCGGTTCTTCAACTAGCAACTCCAGAGCGGCACGAATGGCGGCGTGTTCTGCCACCGTGGTTGATGTCAGATGCGGGGTCCTACACTTTATGGTGATGAATTTCTCCGGAATTACCGCTGCGACTGTTGAACTTGTTGAAGTGACTGACCCATCCGTGTAATTGTGAATGCGTCCACTGTGTTTCTCATGCAGAAACATTAATGTTGTTTGTTTTAGGGCCAAGTTTGACAACATTTTCTTCTTTTGCATTCCGGGGATGATTATAAGGGCTTCCAGTGGATGTAGACACCACAATGGTATCGACGGTCTTGCTACGTCCGTTAAGTTCGTGGTAATCACCGTTCGATGTGGGGCAATAATAGAGCAGAACGCAGAGCGTGGCCTGCAAGTTGGAAGGGAGGCGAGGTGATGTGATTGAATCCGGGTGACATGTCTTATGTGCGTTCTTAAAGCATCGACATGAATGTAGGTGGTGATAGGGTGTTCATGAGCGATTGCGACAGTCGCTGCTGAGGATGCGCATCTCGGCAGCCCGAGGCATATTCTCAGTGCTTGAGCTTGTAATGACTGGAGGACGTGTACGTTTGTTATGCGGGCCTTGCCAAGCACATGTAGGCTGTAGTGCATGAAGCCAACAAAAAGTGCAGCATACAGTTGAAGCATGGCTCGTGCCGATGCACCCCATAGTTTTCCCGCAAGAAACCTTAGGACGTGGGTGATCTTGGTCAGTTTCTTCTTCATGTAAGCGATATGAGGGCTCCAAGACAAATCACGATCTATTACTACTCCCAGGAAACGGTGAGTCTTTTGATAGCTGATCGTGTGTCCATTAATTCTGATGCGGTATGGCGTCATTGTCTTGCGCGTAAACGCAACCAGTGAGCATTTCTCAGATGACAGCTGCAGTCCTCGTCCTTGAAGGTAGTTTGACGTCAGTGTAGCCGCTGTCTGAAGCCTGGCTCGTACGTGTAGACGCGTGACCCCTGATGCCCAGATGCAGATGTCGTCCGCCTATATCGACAGATGTACAGAGTTTGGCAGGACGTCAACGAGGCCGATGAGCGCAAGGTTGAAAAGTATGGGGATAGGACCCCACCTTGAGGTACGCCACGATAAGTATGATGTTGCCTTGTTGCGCCATCTTCTGTTTCAACAAAGAAGGTTCTGTCCTTCAAATAGCTGTAGATTCATTGGTAAACTCGGCCTCCCAATCCAATGCTGCCCAAGGCGTCCAGGATGGTTTCATGTAGTACATTGTCCTATGCAGCCTTAATATCCAAGAAAAGTGCCGCTGATAATCTCTTCAGGCTTTTATGCTGTTGTACAGACGTGACAAGATTGACAACATTGTCTATGGAAGACCGTCCACGTCGAAAGCCAGTCAAAGCATCGGGGTATATATTGTTATCTTCCAAGTACCACTCCAGGCGAGTCAGCACCATTCTCTCCATCACCTTTCCAAAACAGCTGGCAAGCGCGATGGGGCGATAGGAGGCCATGTCCAGAGGCGATTTGCTTGCTTTGAGCAGGGGCACAAGGCGGCTGCCCTTTCACGAAGGAGTAACCAAACCTTTGCTCTACGAGTCATTGTATACAGCTAGAAGGGCACGCCCAGCTGTTCGTCCTAGGCTAGCAAGGGCCATGTAAGTGACTCCATCGAGTCCAGGCGATTACGAGCGCTTGCATGCTGCCAATGCCGCCTGAAGCTCCTCTAGAGAAAACATATTGTCCATCCGAGTTTCTCCGGACACCGGCGCGTTTCGTAGGTTACTCATGTTGATCCCGGACCCCTTGTTTGCAACCCTGGCACAGAAGTCTTCCGCTACACCGATTTCACGCCGGCTTTGGTGGAGAGCAAGACAATTGAACGGACGATGCTGTTGTGGCAATGTTCGTAGGCCGCGGATCATTCTCCATATTTGTGAAAAAGGTTTGTGGGGATCGAGCGACTCGCATAGTGACTTCCATCGTAGCGACTGTAGTGCATTGATTCGACGCCGAATCTTCTTTTGTAGACGTCTCGCTTCCCTCAAGTCGTAGATGGATTTTGTGCGCCTATAACGTCGTTCGACCAGATGACGCATTGCGCGAAGTCGCTCCAACTCCACCTCTTATTTGCAAAAATCTCGCAAAGGTCCACAAATAAACGTTGCGTCTTGGATAGCAGCCTTCATTATACCTTCTAGGCTTTGAAGAGAACCTTCGTGGTTTCTTTCGCATTGCTTCTTTGTGGATGATCTGTACTTCGACCAGTCTATCCGTGAAGCGGCCGCGATTTGCGACTTGCTTAGCCCCTTGATCTTTAAATAGGTGGGGATCTGGTCACTGCCATGCGTTTCATTGTCTGCAAACCACTGCACCTTGGTACTTCGGCTACTTGACACAAAAGATAGGTCGAGACAGCTACTATATGTCAGACCCCGTAAAAACGTGGGAGTGCCGTCATTTAAACAATATCATCTCCTTCCATCGCCGTCAATCCTATTCCTCCAATAAATACTTCCTATTTGATTCTGAAATAACAGCAGCTAATTCATGTAAATACCTCGGTATCACTTTAACTTCAGATCTCGCCTGGTCATCCCACATTATGAATATAACTAATGACGCCAACCGCGTGCTTGGCTATCTCCGAAGAAACTTACGTCTAGCCCCACCTTCTGTTAAACTTTTAACCTATCTAACACTAGTCCGCCCGAAGCTAGAATACGCATGTGCCATCTGGGATCCCCATCAAATAATTCTTATTAAAACGCTTGAAACTATCCAAAATCTTGCAGTCAGATTCATTTATTCTGACTATTCCTATCTTAGCAGCGTCCCTAAACTAAAATCTCAAGCTAACATGGTTAACTTAGCTTCACGCCGCAAAATTTCAAGACTGTGTTTGTTTCACACATTTTATCATGCATTGCACCTAAACCATGTTATCGTTCCAGCCCATCGTCTTTCATGCCGTATCAGCCATTCGAAAGCGGTTTATCCACCCCGTGCGCATACCACTGCCCATCATTCTTCATTTTTGTGCAAACATCAACAGAATGAAACGATCTTCCTGCTGACATCGTGCACCACTCCAGCATCGCCCATTTCAAAGAAGCCATCGAACAAATCATCTGTTTGTGAACTGTCTACCTCCTCATGTAACACCCCTTGACTGGGGCCCTTGAGGTATTATAAATAAATAAGATATAGTTGGTGGTCAGATGCAAAAGAGAACACATTTCTTCCCCGACGGTCCATCTTCTGGCTTCCCCACAGGGGGTGATGAGCGTTAAAATCACCGGTAATAATCCATGACCCAGGTGTCGCTGATATAATGGCGCCTATACTTGCTGGGTCATAGCGGCCTGAAGGCGAAATACATACTGCCACTAGCGTGAAGTTCACGTTTTTTCGCTTAGCTGTCAGGCACACGTATTGGTTGTGTCAGCGGCACTCGAGTTCGCACAGCTGAATTCTCCGGCAGCGTCTCATTCACCGGCAGCGTCTCCTTCTCCGCCAGCGTCTCCGTGCTTGCTCGGGAAACGCTGCACTGCGTTAACGTGGACTCCGAGCCCTAAGCACGTCCACTCGGCGCGGTTGCCCATTGGTTCAACGAACATTAAAAACAAAAAAGCGAGCCTTCGAGCTGGGACCGCATAGCAACGCATCGCCAGAGAGAGGAGATCGAGCCGAGACGCGAGTGGCGTCGGACGTATCCGATCGAGCTCCTGCATCGAGTTCAGTTTCCTTATACATGTAACCACTGCCGATTCACCTGTAACTTAGCACAATACAGTTTCTCTTAAAATTTGAACCTTGCCTTGACTACATTCATTCGGACATCGCTGTCATGACGCAGCCGACAGGATGTGAATCGACCGAGCTGCATGCGGAGGAGGAAACGACGCCACGAGAAGGAGCGATGCCACGCCGTACATCGTCTCAGGACTCCGAAACGACCATCGTCGAAAGCGTGTTCACGACCTTCGAACACAGCACGATGGCCAACGCAACGAAAAAGCAACTCGTTGACGAGCTGAGAGCACGAGGTCTACGGTGCTCCTGACGAAAGGACGAGCTCATCGCAAGAATCATCCGCGACAACATCACTCGCCAAGCCCTAGAGCCGATGGACTCGTCAACAAAGGACCAGGCTGCCTACGACGACGACAGGCAGGCGCACCTGCAGACACTGTCCGCCGACAACGCGAGGCTTTGCGCTGAACTGAGTGGCCTGCGAGCCCAGCTTAACCGTGCGTCCACGAGTGAACGTGAGACATTGCACGAAGCCCATCAGAACGCTTCACTGCCAACGGAACGGGTGACGACTCCAACCCTCGGGCTGCACCATTCCGTCCCTGCTGACATAACGATGTCCTCGGGTTCTACGCGGCCACCGTCACTGAACGAGGGCACCAACCAAGACGCGGCACGCCCCGCCGCGCCGACCGTTTCAACGCACGAGGGAGAACCTTCCATGGCCCAGATCCTCGCCGCGCTCGTGAACACACAAGCCCTGCTCGCCAACACGCTGTCCAGAGGTCCACTGACGACGAGCCCGATCCAGATTCATTCCACAAGCGACACGTCATCCTCAATCCCCTTGTTCGATGGGACGCCGCAACAAAGTGCTCACGAATGGATTAGGCAAGTGGAGAGAATCGCAGCGCTCGTCCACTGGACGCCATCGCTGACGTTGGTGACAGCAGCAAGCCGCTTGACGGGATATGCCATGGATTGGCACAGCGCCTACGGCTCACAGTATGACACCTGGGAGCAATGGAAAGAAGCGCTCATTCTCCGATTCAAACGAAAGCTGACAATGCAGGAGTTCCTCGAACTGCAGACGAAGCGACGCCTTCAGAGCCACGAGACCATCGTCGAGTACATGTACTCGAAGAACGCCATTCTGAACAAGGCGCCGTACCGTTTAGCAGAGGAAAAACGAATTTCCCTCATTCTCAGCGGCATCGAGGACGACACATGGGCCAACCCACTTACAGCGCAGCTGTGTGGCACAGCAACCGAACTCATTGACAGAGCGGCTTTGCTCGACGCGAGGCGTCGCACGACCGTGTGTGCCGTGAACGACAAGAAACCATCATTGTCTACAGCGAGCCGTGGTCAGGGTTCGAACCAGCGGGTGCCAGCCAGCAGCTCTGCCAACTTGCCGAAGGCCAACCCGCGCAGCGATTTCTCGGGAGCTCCACACTCGCGGCCCATCTCTGCTCGTTCGGGCTTCAACTGCGGCGACATCGGTCACCTGTCCCGTGATTGTAGGAAGCCGAAAACGCCAGCAACAATCAGAGCGGACGAGAAACGAGCGAAGAGGGACGACAGCAGCCACGAAACAGGGACTACGTCACCTAGGCAAGCGAACTGTTTTTTGCACTCGACGGGCGGCACATTACCATAGTGTACGGTACTGCTAACAACCGACCCGTCCGCGTGTGTATTGACAGTGGCGCCAACTTATCCATCATGAGTGCCAATGCCTTGACGGACGACATTCCCACGCACGCATGGGTATCGCGCGAGAACATTGAAGGTCTCAACCGCAGCATATGCCCAACTCTCGCTGCAACGCTTGATGTGACACTGGGCACCACGAATGTGCGACTCGAAGACGTCGTGGTAACGGAACTGCCCAGTGGCATCGACCTGATTCTGGGATCAGACTGGGGACGAGTCGCGAACGTCGACGTAACGTTTCACACGTCAAACGATGTGACTATCGTTCTAGTCGAGCCCTCCGGAAAATTTTCATCGTCCCAAGTGCCACCCCCGAAACAAGGCACACCACACCGCACCGGGGAAACGCTTATTGCGACGTTCTGCCGGCAATTGGACGAGAGTGTTTCCAAAGACGAATGGTACGTGCGCCTCAACACGAAATGTCCTGCACCCGACGAAGACTTCACGAGTCTAGTCGAAGACGTTACACGGAAGATAACGAAGGATGCCACCGAGGCAGAGGCGGAACAACTTCACGCAATTCTGCTAAGGCATCATCAAGCGTTCACTTCCAAAGGCGATACTTTGGGCGTGTGTCCTCACACCGAACACAGCATCGAACTTAGAGACAATATACCAGTGTCATCGAGGCCGTACAGGTGCTCACCGGCTGATCGCAAGTTCATCCGAGAACAGGTGGATGACTACCTCTCCAAGGGCATCATAAGACCGAGCGAAAGCGAGTACGGTGCCCCAACGATAGTCGTCGACCAACCGCACCACCCGACGACTCCACGAAGAATGGTACACGACTATCGCAAGCTCAACGAGAAAACCATCAACCCTTTTTATCCAATGCCCGTCATGGAAGACGTTATTGACGATGTCATGCGCGACGGATCGGCTTACTTCACTGTGTTGGACGTGAAGACGGCATTTCTGACTATACGATTGAAGCCGGACGACGTGCACAAGACCGCATTCGTCACTCCAGACGGAAAGTACGAATACCTTCGAATGGCCTTTGGGTTTTTCAAGGCCCCTCAGACCATGCAAAGAGTCATGCGTCGCACGTTCGATGGCTTACCTAGGACAGCTACGTACATGGACGATGTCGGGCAGGGAGCCACAACAGTGAGGGATGCTTTGGATTTGCTGAACGAAGCACTCAGGAGAGTCTTAATCAACGGCTTGAAGATGAATCTTCGGAAATGCCAGTTGATTCAAGACAAAGTATCTTTCCTGGGTTACGTGATCTTCGCCGAAGGACGAACACTGGACGAATCCAGAGTTGCCGCTGTCGAGAAGTTCCGCATCGCAACGCAAAGAAGCTGTACTCCTTGCTGCAGTTCGCTAACCACTACCGAAAGTTCATACCGTAGTTTGTAAAGGTCACGCACAAGCTACGGCACCTTCTGGCGAAGGACGTTCCTTTCGTATGGACTGACGCTCATGAAGCAACCGTCAACGTCATAAAACACGCCTTCAAGAACCCGCTGATTTTGGCGAGCTTCCGCCCAGACTCCCCGACTAACGTTCACATCGACGCTTCGCAAACAGGGCTGGGTGCGGTGCTTTCTCAAACTCAAGACGGAAAGGAGCGAATCATAGAGTACGCAAGCAGATCACTAAACGAGCACGATCGTGGTCTACACTCTAATATGCTCGAGTGCATGGCGCTCTACTGGACAATCACTGAGAAGTTTTCGGTCTACCTGAGAGGAGGCCCTCGTTTTACAGTGTTCACGGACACCTTCAGCTTGTGATACCTCGTCCAGAAGGGAGCCAGCAACCGCAGATTTGCGAGGTGGACCCTCGACTTAGCAGAGTACCCCTTTGACGTCAAGCACAAGCCAGGACGCCAGAACTTCGCTGCTGACGCACTCTCGAGGCAGTCGGAATCTGCAGAGGCTTTCGACCAGGGCGTTTCGAGCCGAGACCTCCACTGCTACGCAGTAGTGGTCGGCAAACACAGTCGCCCACGCGAGTTTCAGGAGAGGGATACTGACTGCAAAATATTTCGGGAGGAGGCTAAGCACAAATCTTCAGACTACGAGATCGAAAACGATATACTGGTGAAGAAATCTCTCGAGGGAGGACAGGTCCGTCGGAGGGTGATCATTCCCGCTGCCCTCCGAAGCAGTGTGATGATCGTTTTCCACGACAACAACGGCCACCTAGGCGTCGAGAAGACGAGAGACCTGATCCAGCGAATGTACTGGTGGCCATCGATGAGAAAGGACATACGCGAGTATGTTGACTCCTGCCACACGTGCCAGACTATCAACGCCCGCACGACACGGAATAAAGGTTGCCTCATCCCACGCGATATTCCTATTGAGCCAAACGCGGTGATATCCCTGGATCACATGGGTCCGCTAAACGAGAAGGGAGACCACATCCTCGTGTGTATCGACCACGCCACGAGATACATGGACGCCGTGACCGTACCGAGCACTTCGTCGACGCACTACCTTGACTTTATGACAAACCGGTGGATTCCGCGATTCGGAGTTCCCAGCGTCATTATTACGGACCATGCCAAGGGATTCGTGAACAAGAAAACCAACCAATTCCATCACAGACTGGGAATTGCTCATCAGAACTCCCCACCGTACAGGCCACAATCAAACGGACTGGTTGACCGAATGGTAGAAACGTTGAAACAATTGCTACGCAAAATGCTAAACAACAAGGACAAATGGCAGAAGGAACTACCCCGAGCAACGCTAGCAATCAACGCCACGAAGCATCGTCACAGTGGCCACAGCCCATTTCGACTCAAGCACAGCTACGACCCAAAACTGCCAGGAAAGCTCAACCTCGCCTCAGTCGAGAGAGACATCGACGAGTCTCATAGACTACACGACTTGGCAAGGGGACGTGCGGAGACAAGAGAGAGGCTACTGCAGAGTCAGCGCAAAACAACGGTCCGCTACGACAAGAAGCGGCAAACTCCGAGGTTCATAACGGGGGACCTCGTCTTGCTGGAGTTGAGCGCTCGAGGCAAATTAGACCCTCGCTATGAAGGTCCGTTCGAGATAACGGCCCTCGTCGGAAGAAACAGCGCCGAGATCCAAAGAGTACCCGACCCACCGGGCATGATCAATCAAAAAATTGTCAACGTGGAGCAGCTTCGTAGATATAAGGAGCCGCTTCTAGAAGTTACGGAACCACCGCCATCTAACGACACGCACGCCTGAGGACAGGCGCGATTTTCGGGAGGGCCGTGTCAGCGGCACTCGAGTTCGCACAGCTGAATTCTCCGGCAGCGTCTGATTCTCGGGCAGTGTCTCCTTCTCTGGCAGCGTCTCCGTGCTTGCTCGAGAAACGCTGCACTGCGTTAACGTGGACTCCGAGCCCTGAGTGCGTCCACTCGGCGCGGTTGCCCATTGGTTCAACGAACATTCAAAAAACAAAAAAAGCGAGCCTTCGAGCCGGGACGGCATAGCAACACATCGCCAGAGAGAGGAGATCAAGCCGAGACGCGAGTGGCGTCGGACGTATCCGATCGAGCTCCTGCACCGAGTCCAGTTTCCTTATACATGTAACCACTGCCGATTCACCTGTAACTTAGCACAATACAGTTTTTCTTAAAATTTGAACCTTGCCTTGACTACATTCATTCGGATATCGCTGACACTGCCACTAGCGTGAAGTTCACGTTGTTACGCTTAACTGACAGGCACACGTATTGGTTGCTGTCATCCGGTGTTACTGGATGCTCATTATATGTGAGTTCGCACCTGATGTAAACAATGACCTTACTCGTTTCGTTATGGGTTGCAGATCTGAAAGCCTCGTATTTAGAAAGTCGTATAGCATTGTGAAGACGTGGTTCACAAATTACGATAATTGGAAACTGATTCTTGAAAACATATGATTTAAAATCCGAAATGTGGGGTTTAAGACCTCGGGCATTCCATTGAAAAATTGATGCCTCTTTCACTTGTTTTCGGAAGGGCTGCAGAGAAAGAGTTATAGTGTTTCTCTAGATTTGATAGCACCGGATTCAAAGCGTCCAATATTTGAAGAGCGCTGTGGGCAGCCGGAGTCTGAATATTATTCAGGAGTACTAGAATTGCCTTTTTGAGGGTCTCAATCACGTCTACTCTTTCGTTATCTTGACTGGTGCAAAAATGACGATCAAACATAATAATTATGACATGCGTGTGATGTGAGAACATGACTACATGCCACAATTGAGGCGCCAATACATTTGACGTGACGCGGTGCGCGTCCTCGCCAGCATTCGTTTCGTCGCGTCATGCCGGCGTTGCCATGCCATGCGCCGGTCCTGCCATATACTCGCAGGCGCACGCCACGCTGTGTCCGGCGTCTCTCCGTCACGAAAAAAGGGAGACGCAGTGTTGTCTGGGCAACGCATAGGCACGAAATACAGCATGTCGCATTTCGCGCCGGTTGCCATCGGGCCGTACCGACGGGCGCTGGTCGCGTCTGGCGTCAGAATATAGAGTTTTGGCGTTTTGCTACCATAGCGTCTCTGTACCCAGCATGCGCGCGCGTCAACGCTACATTGGAGTATACTGGGCCTTTCATGATGCGCTCGCGGCCGTTTCTCTAGCTCTACATGTACCACATTTGGTGTTATGTGACGTCAGTGAATGACGAAATTTATGACTGGTGCCAACATGACAATCCTGACACGCGTGTCGCATAAGACAATGACAACATACCACGCTCATAGCGTGCTCGTGGCCGTTTTGATAGTTCCACATATACTAAATTTCATATCACGTGACGTGAATAGGTGACGATGGTAATCAACAGATCCAAACTTGATAGCCACGACACGGAAGTCATGTACGGCATCACTTACCTCCAACTCTTACCGTTGTGCTGATTTTGAAGTGACACATCAACATTTTTCATTCGTGCTTCGGTTATCATCGACTAACACTGTACGTGGAATCTGCCAATTTTTAGGGGCGAAGCTCCTTATAGCGGCACCCGTTCGTCCCATAGAGTAACATAGTAAACGTAAAGAGCTGAAACTACCATTGAACCATGCGGCCCACATGACTGCTAGCACTCCTAGCGGCCCGCGTTAAACTGTCACAAGATTCCTTTTCCGGCCTCACCATCGCGCCACAGAGGTGTAAGTTTCGGTTTGAGCATTCTTGTGCGAAAGTCGGGTGTGTTTTTTTTTCTACTGTTATTTGAGAGTGCTTTGATCAGCTGTTTTTAGGGTCAAACAAGCTGCAGTCCCGGCTATTGCATATATGTTGTTCTGTTGGCAGTTCTTTCTGGTAAAAAAAAATGCGCGCCCATTTTATAAGTGAATCTTGTTAATTCAGACAGCACTATTTAGCAACCAATATAAGTAAATTAAACAGGATTTTTCAGGTAATCCATTACCTTCCCAGTAGAAATTAGAGAAATAAATGCATAAGGTTTAATATTTATACAAACTGCAGTGTATTGAGCTTTTTCGGAAAGAACGTAGCTATGTAGAAAAAGCACCACCGCATCGAGCAAGCCGTAAAAAAGGTACACAATATTCAAAAGCTTATTCACTGTCAACACGAACATTTCAGCACATCAGTAAGCAGTGAAACTGTTGTAAAATTTTATTATTCATTCATTATATTTATTTATTTATTTATTTATTTATTTATTTACAGTTACTGCCGGTCGGTTGAGCCGTTACAAGGGTGGGACATAAATCTAATCAATGTTTACATAAAATGGCAAGGAAAATCTTACACAAAAATCTAAAAACCCCGATGTGTCATTAGATATAGACAATGAAGAAATTCTGACATAATAACTATCATGTCAAGCATAAAAAAGCAATGCATAGGCGAAAAAAGTACAAACATTTCCCATCACAGTATTCTGCTCCACCACTTGCAATATCCACACATCGTTCACCACAGAACATTAACCATCACAATACCGGTCACACAAAATTTGTGCAATTTGGTACATTAAATTAAATTAAAAAAAAAGCTAGCATTCACAAATATTCACTTAAGAAATTTTCTATAGCCTTAAATCCAAAATTTGTAACGTTTCACAATTCTGTACAGTTTTTTACGGTTCTAGGAAAATAATAGTATGCGTATGTGTTCATACGAGATTTGGGGTTTTGAAAGTTGCTGTGGTAGTCAATTTGTACGTTCTGAACAGGTTGCGGAACGAGGTACTGCGCTACATCAAAGTTAAATGTATTTTGAAAAAGCAGAAACAAGAGTCTCTGGCTACACGACGGCGCTCTAAAAGCATCGGTAAGTTTAGTTGTTGCAACATCTCTGTCAGAGAATTACTTCGAGAGTATTTTGAAAGAATAAACCTAGCCGCTCTTCTTTGTACTCGCTCAACTTGATTGATTGATATGTAGCGTTTAACGTCCCAAAACCACCATATGATTGTGAGTGACGCCGTAGTGGAGGGCTTCGGAAATTTTTACCACCTGGGTTTTTTTACCGTGCACCCAAAGCTGAGCACATGGGCTCACGAATTTTCGCCTCCATCGAAAATGCAGCCACCATAGCTGGCATTCGATCCCGCGGCCTGCCGGTCAGCAACTCGCTTAACTCGATTGAAGAGTTCTTTCTGATAAGGGGCCCACATGGTACTTTCATATTTCTATACAGGTCTTACTATAGCTAAATAGGCTGTTAACTTTACTGGGTCTTGAATCTATAACCAACGTGAATAATCAGACGAGCTGTAAAGAAAGCAACATGAAAACCAAAACTTCATGAGTATTGCTCTTAAAAACAATCTAGCTCTCACTGCCCATGACTGCAAGGCTATAGCAATGTTTATTGGTGTAGGCATCGTCGTTCACACAATGAACTACTACTTCTTGTCCATAGGTGTGCTGTAGCTCTTGGGCTCGTTGTTTCCGGTGGTTGAGGTGAAATTCAGGGTGGGTGTTTCTCGGTAGATTTTACAAGCATCTCCAAAGGAAGTTGATGTCATTTCTTCTCATTATGGTGAGGCGTAGTGGAGTTGTCTCCAGATGCCACGGCAATTTTCAGCGGTGGTAAGCCTTCGAATAACGCGTTCGATGCTCTAACCACTGAGCTACCAAAGCGGCCTAGCGGTGGTAAGCCTGCGGTTTTGTTATAGTAAATGTGTCCACTTAATTCATATATGTATGCTTCACTCATTCGGCTGGAACACAGAACCATAATGCTTAGGAAGATTACCTTGAATATTCTAGGTGTTGATATTTCCATTTTTCTAAACGTTCTACAACCCTAGGGCACACGGCTGACCCAAGATAGCTAAACAACTAACACGCTACTACGGAAAGCTATCGCCCGTCAGCGGAAGCCGAAGAGAAAGTGCCTTTCGTGCACCCAGCCGATGCAGAAGGAGAATAGAGCGGAGAGCGTGTTATATACACTCACTCACGACACCTTCGGTTAGTATTTCATAGGAGGAGAAGAGCAGAGGCGAGTATCTACCCATGACTTCTGCCTTTCTCTTCCCTCTCTCTTCACTTGCGCGCAGAGGAGGAAAAAATAAAAGGAGGAGGTCACCACGTCACTCTATTGGCAATTACGAATCACGCCACGAAATTGCACGCACCTGCGGCTAATGACAACATAGGCCGTCACCGTTGGGAGCTCGTTGGAAACTCGTCCAAGCCGGCGAACCCGGCACCCGTCTTGCGGCGTGAGATGTTTCTGTTTTTTTTTCTCCAGTGGTCGCAAAGCGACGAAAAGAAAACAGCTAACATGGTGGCTACTTCAAGCCGTGTGCCGAACTTCACTATGGTGCTTCTGCAAGAGAACCATGTGGCATGCACTGTTGCGCTGCTGCCCACGTCCGTTTATAGTGTGTGCAAGGTGTATTTGCAACAGCATTGGCGCTATCGTATATCTGCTGCAGCGTCGTTCTTATTGAACGTTCTGCGCCCGCCTTCGGGCGTTTTTTTTTTTTTGGCCGCTGATGGAGGGTGATGCCGCCTGCGGTGAATATTACGGTCCTACTTATAATTTATATTGGCTCTATGAATCAAGGAACATGAGCGCAGTACTCGGCAAATGAGGTGCCTCGTGTGATATGGATGTGTGTGCTGTGCCGTTTATTATTCAAGCGCGGAGGCCAATTTGTCAGAATTCAAACTTGATTGCTCCCCTAGGGGCCGATTTAGATTGGCGATTTGGGCAAACATTTCATTTTGCGAAGTTCTACTGACTTTTTGATCACCATGCGTGTTTTATATTTTTTTACTCTCATTTTTGCGGGTGGTATGGCGAAAGGTATTCCGGGCAGTTCGTATTTCACCACTCCCGTGCTACAAGCATATTTTTCCCATTCTTACGGAAGGGGTCGGATTGTGGTGTTCTTGCGGAAAGTGGCCGTTGCTTTGAAAGAGGGATGAAGAAAAAGTCTGGTTATTTTAGCTATCAAAGTTTTCTAAGTTTACTATGCCTCGTACTGCCAGCAATATGTAATGCATGTCTTGGGCAAATATGACTTCGTGCTGCAGCGTTGTAATACCAGCTGTCCTTGTGGGCGTGGGGTTGCCGTGGTGTAATGAAAAACTTGTGCCTCGCTCGCCATCGTTACGTGCGTTTATGCAAGGAGGAGGAGGAGGAAAAAATCGCTTCTGCATGAAGCGATTTTTTGCAAGACTGAGAAAAGTTGCAAGATTGAGAAAAAAAGTTGAGATTGCAAGATTGAGAAAAACGCGAAGGGTGTCTTCCAGCTTTTTTGTTTATGTTGAAAAAAAAACAGACGTCATAGCGGTGTACCACGGTATGTTAGATCTACTCTTCTTAGCAAAATATCTCGAAGCTGCTCGTTGGTTCTGTTCTCGACTTTACAAGTCTTGCAATGAATCAGCTCTAACTGCACTTTTATGGTGAAATAATATATTTTAATGAGTTCTAGTTCCGAATGCGGTATTCATGTTAAGCATAAATAGAAGTACAATTTATCAACTTTTTTAGTGATTACGTTGCAATTTGAAAATTGATATTCATTTATATTCCCTGCGGATTACACAATCCAGAAAGGAAGCATGCTAGCCAAGGGCGACTGAGATAGCTGTAAGTGGAATGCAGATCATGTTTTCACTTCACACGCACTCCTGGGTAAATATGAATTGCAAATGAGCACAAAATACTCACGAAAGAAGGTAAGGAGACGTTGATGAATTGAAGGCGAGCTTTTCTCCTGTATGAAAAAAGTGCTCGCGAATTTACGATATCGTGTTAGGGCTGGTCACGGAAAACGCGCTTGAGTTGTTGTAGCTTGATTATTTCTCGTTGGTATATATGCGGTGGTTTCGACCAGTTTTTATCCGAAACAGTAGTTGTCGGTATGCTTTATGGGTTATTGCACAATAAAATCTGATTCCTTGGTTTGAAAGGTGTTTTTTCGGATTGCTCCGTTGCAGCAACGCTGCAATACGCGCTGAAACGCTTACTCGAGGATACAGCAAAGCGCTTAAAAAACGCTTTTCATCACGTATTAGTGGCCTTGGGACCAGCTTTTGTAGAATACTAGAATGTAAGTTATTTCGATTTGCTTACCTTTTCTTGTTGAATGCATAAAACGGGTGTACCGCTGTAGGTGGTGGGAGAGAACGGCGCCGTGGTGATGCAGGGGCAACCGGACGTCCAGATATGGTCAGGCCTAACAGCGATGCATGTGAATTCTCCGTAGCCGAGGTAACCACCTTTTTTAATTTCCGAAGAACTATTCTACCCACTTATCATTCCAAAATATTACTTTCATAGCGTAAGTTATTTATTAGCAACGTCGTGATCGATCGTTAAACGTTCAGTTTTTTGTGTGCGCCACCTAACAGACGGCAGGAACCCTACACCGTTGGCCCACGACAGGCAGCCATTGACCGCTCGTTATGTTTACTATGTTACTCTATGTTCGTCCCTCATAGCCGTTGTAGTGTGTAACAAGTATTACATTTTGACCTCATAGGTGGTGCCTGTGAGAGATTTCTTCGGTGCGTTGTTGAACAATAAAAGATAATGCTCAATGTGCATGCCAATGGCTGCTAAGGGGGAATGAGAGACAGGAGCATTCGGCTTTTAGTTAACGCGCACGCTGCGATCCCCATTAGCAGCCATTGGCATGTACATTGAGCACTATCTGACAAGAAAGGGTTGCTACGTTACACTCGCTGGGTGTAGCCTCCTTAGTTTTAGAAAGGTTTAGCGAGTGTTGAGCCGCAGTGCTATGAATACAATGAACTACAGGTTTTACCGCTCACTTTAATCCAAGTGCCAGCGTAAATTATCTGCGTGACGAGCTATTTAATCCTTGTGCGAGACATTTATTTCAAGCGCCAACATATTTATTCCAAGTGCTAACCAAATGAGGCCGCATGCCACTGAGTTTAATTCAAGTGCCACCGTGTTTATTCCAATTGTAAATGACTTTGTTTCAGGTGCCAGTAAGTTTATTCTATGGACAAAAAGCAGAATACGGTGCATTAAAATGGCAGTGCAATTGAAATGCAGTTCCTACAGTAGAAAAGGCAATAATCGGAAGGTAGAATAAGTTATTGTTATTGGTATTTTCCGATAGTATTCGTGAAAAAAAATTACTGCCGTGGCTAGGTTGTCCCGTGTTTGGAGTGCTCAAACTTTGCTATGTGCAAGTTTGTATATTGAGTGCTTGGCCCAAGTGGAATAATTGTAAATAAAACGAAAGAAAAAGCAAGAAAATACTACTGAATATTTTACAGCGCAATGAAATTCAGTGCTCGTCAATAAAACTCATAATTGGCTTTGCCACATACTACATTATTATATGACCGGGACAGATAATGTAATGCAAAGGACAAACTATGCTAATTGGAGTTCTAGAATGCATAGGAAGATACCGAAAACCTGGCCATGGGCAGTGATGGGTCAAGGGCATCTACATAATAGTGGCGGGGCAGAGTGAATTAGAGATAATTCCATAGGGCTCGCAGATGGACGTTCAAAGGTCATCGTCACACAAAGCGGCTGGAACAAAAGAAAATTTGTGCCGATCAAAGGCCACGCGCTGTCCACGCGCTGTATTTGTTGCGTGGAGTGGCGAGCCAAATCCTGCAGCAAAGAACGCCTGTGCTTCCTTTTAAGTGTGAATACACTTTATAAGCGACCCCAAACCATCCGCCGCCGTCGGCGGCGTCCGCAGTCTTCTCTCTATCTTTAAAAGAAAGAGTACTTGGCGGGCCGCAGCGCGACGCTCTACGGAATAAGCCACGGACGCGACGCTAATAGTCCCCCTCCCCCTTCGCTCGCTTCTCCGCTCTCCTCGCTCGCTGTAGCTGCGCGCGCACCCCTCTCTCTCGAGCGCCCGCCTTCTCTCTCAGTCTCCCGTCGAGAGCGGGTCGTGCGATGGATGTCCCGAAGGCAACGCTACCATCTGGATATAAGGCGCGTTACTGATACCGATATCAGCGTCGCCAACGGATTTTAACTTTACTCCCCCTCATAGCATCACCCCGTGCATTCGCACTTAACCATGTTCACCCTCGGGGAAATGCTTGGGAGTTTTAGATGCGGAGCATCTAATACTCGAGGCTTGTAGTGCGGCGCCGTCCGCAAGCTTCCTCCTCCTCCTTCCACCATCTGTGCATCCCTTCCTCCTCTACACACCGCGCGCGCTTCACTCCTCCACCATCTGTACAGCCTTCCTCCTCTACACACCGCGTGCGCTTCTCCTCTTCACGAACATTCGCTAGGTGTATAATGTAGCGCGCATGCGCCGTCACGCTTCGAGAACATCGGCAGCTGACGCGCGCGCATGCGCCGTCGCGCTTCGAAAACATCGGCAGCTGACGCGCGCGCATGCGCCGTTGCGCTTCTCCCCCTTCTCGAACATTCGACAGCTGACGCGCGCATGCACCGTCACCCACCATCTGTGCCGCGCGCGCTTCTTCCCTTCGAGAACATTCTACAATTCTCCTGATTCTCCAGTGGACGCGCATGCGCCGTCGCGCTTCGAGAACATTCAACAGCTGACAGTGCATGCGCCGTCACGCTGTATATATACTCAAGGTCGGCGCTCGCTCTCTCAGTTGCCGCTCGTCGGTTGGTTTGTACGGTGCGTCGACGTCCAAGGTCGCGGTGAAATGAATGCCAACGAATCCACAAACACAATGATCGACGTCCCTTCGACCAGCGCCGCCCTTTCGCATACGTGTGTACGTGTTAACTCATTTAACACCCCCTCCTACAACCACGTTACCCAATTTAGCCATCGACCCAAGTAAGTCGCAATTTAACACCCCATTTGACAACCACGTTAACCAATTTAGCCATCGACCCAAGTAAGTCGCACTTTAACACCCCGTTAACCAATTATATGCTCCGCATCCTCCTCAGTGTTCCCCCGAGGGAACCTGTGGGCAATCTTTTTTTGTCAAGTCTTGCAATTACGACGTTCGCTCAGGTAGGCCTTGAATTTTGCGTGATTTGAACTTCGAGAAGGCTTCTTTTAAAGGTTAAAGAAAATATTGTACGCTGACAGGCGCCTAATAGAGTGCAGGAAGTTAGCAAAAGCCGCCTGTTCTGCTCGAGCGGGAACAGGTGCGTTATCAAAAAGGAATACCGCTTCGGCATTTGGCTCATCACGTTCTACGCGGGCCGAAACATCGCTGAGGAAATCATCATCGACTTCGTTCACCACAGTTCAGTGAATAACTTCTTTGCGGACATGCATGATATAATGTTCAATTTCGCTCCCTTTGTCGTTGTGGTCATATGCACAGCTTATTGTCCTTTAGCTGCCCTGCGGAACTTCATGGAACACCAAAAATTGAAGTTAGTCTCGTCCAAATAGACGCGGCAAACAAGTGGTCCACCAGACTGCAGCCATTGGGCGTACAGCCTGCGGCTGTGCTTGATATCGTCACGGTTGCGATCTGTGGGCCTCTGCGTCACTACCTTCATTGAGTAGCAGTGGGCATCCAGTGAGCGATCGAGTGCGCTTGCACTGATTATTACTTGTGGCATACCTTCCTCCAGGGCATTCTTTACTTCTTTAATGTGCATGTTCAGTTTTCGTCGACAATTCGTCTCAAAGTACTCATGACGTCATCTCCATATTTCCTTTTTGAACCCCCTTTATGCTTTGATGTTTCTCTGTCGGCAGCGGCAATCGATTTTGCTGTTTTAATGATGAAGCCTAGGGCGTCGGCCCGTTGCTTTAGGTCGCTACCACGCCTGTAGACGTCCACAATCCTAGCCCTGTCGACAACCGATACACTACTGTTTTTTTCCACGATGTTCGTCGGGGTTCCTAAAGTGTGGTCTCTGTTTGCGTCCAGCCATGACTTCAGACAAAGCTCTTTTGTCGTCTGCAAAAGTACCCGTATGTAAACACGCGTATTACAAGCAAACACGCTTCAGCAACACTAAGCGTCATCTGTTACATCGTCGTCTGTTTTTAAGTGGTTCTTTCTGATTTCAAGAACGAATGAATATAAACTCTCAGCCACTGTTTTTGCTGGGCTGAGCAAACGACTGTGAAAGCCTGAGCGAATAAGTAGCCAGATGGCATCTGCTGAGCAGACGACACGAATCTATGCATATTTGATGGTGTACATGGTTAGCCAGAATAATGCAGTAGCGATGAAGTAGACTAACATGGACTCTATGAGCAAATACATTTAATGCCCATAAATGCAATTAATGCCTTGACACCAAAGCTATTAAAGCTACGGCACCAAATGTTAGGGGAAGTAGCACTGCGCACTTCATTTCATGAGCGCTAGCATGTATAGGTGACGGAAACGTTCTTCATGTGACTTCAAGTTCACGTTATTCCGATATTTATACCATATAAAGTGGCTAACTATGTGTTTCTAGAGCATGGAATAAACTGACTAACAGCTGAATTAAAATGATCGGCAATCGGATTAAACACGGTAACACTTGGATTAAACTCCCTGGTACGCCGCCTCATTGAGTTGGCGCTTGGATTAAATATGTTAGCGCTTGAATTAAATGTTTCGCACACTGATTAAACAGCTCGGTGCTCAGCTTATTTCAATGGCGTGCAGAATATTTAAGCTGGCATTTGGATTAAAGTGAGCGGGAAAGCCTGCAGTATATACCATGAGCTCGAGGTGGTTAAAGGTGGAAAGTAGATACAAAGCGCAAGCCGCAAGAAAGTAAAAGCCGAATTCTCCTGTCTCTTATTCCCCTATATAGTAGCCATTGGCATGTACATTGAACACTATCTAACAAGAAAGGGTTGCTACGTTATACTCGCTGGGCGTATCCTCCTTGGTTTTAGGAAGGTTTAGTGAGTGTTTGGCCGCAGTGCCGTGAATACTGTGAACTAGTAAATATTAAGACCATGAACTTGAGTATATACCATGAACTCGAGGTGGTTAAAGTTGGGAAGTAGATACGAAGCGCAAGCCGTAAGAAAGTGTGCGTGTGCCACCTCTCGTTTAGTCCTTGAAATGTCCGCTGGATGGCGGTGTTTCTATATGGGAAATAAATGATGGAAAGATGCGAGATGGTGGTGTTTGGAGTGTTGAATAGATGGATGAACGGACACACAAACAGATGCATGGATGGACGCATGAACGGACGCAGGGGCGGATGCATGGACAAATGCAGGGACGGACGCATGAACAGACGCATGCACGCACGGCGGGCAGATGGACCCATGGACGGTCACACAGACGGACGCATGGACGGACGGAAGCAAAAAATTGCCCGCAGCTTCCCTCGGGGGAACACTGAGGAGGATGCGGAGCATATAATTGGTTAACGGGGTGTTAAAGTGCGACTTACTTGGGTCGATGGCTAAATTGGTTAACGTGGTTGTGAAATGGGGTGTTAAATTGCGACTTACTTGGGTCGATGGCTAAATTGGTTAACGTGGTTGTAGAAGGGGGTGTTAAATGAGTGAACACGTACACACGTATGCGAAAGGGCGGCGATGGTCGAAGGGACATCGATCATTGTGTTTGTGGATTCGTTGGAATTCATTTCACCGCGACCTTGGACCTCGACGCGCCGTACAAACCAACCGACGAGCGGCAACTGAGCGAGCGAGCGCCGACCTTGAGTATATATACAGCGCGACGCCGCATGCACTGTCAGCTGTTGAATGTTCTCGAAGCGCGACGCCACATGCGCGTCCACTGGAGAATCAGGAGAATTGTAGATGTCGAACGCGGTGTGTAGAGGAGGAAGGGTGCACAGATGGTGGAGTGAAGCGCGCGCGGTGTGTAGAGGAGGAAGGGATGCACAGATGGTGGAAGAGTGGGCGACGGCGCGACGGCGCATGCGCGCGCGTCAGCTGTCGAATGTTCGAGAAGCGGTGCGGACGGCGCGGACGGCGCACTACAAGGCGCGAGTATAAGATGCTTCCGCATCTAAAACGAATGGATGGACAAATGCTTCGCCCCACTCTCCATCATTCACTCCGTGGAGATGCGGCAATTTTTTTTTGTCTTGAACTTAACTTGCCACCGCTTTCAATGCAGCGCGTTTGAAACGCGTTTGTACTTCATGCCTTGGGGCAACGACTTAAAATACCGCGTTCGAGACGCGTTTGTGCTGCATTAGAAGCTATGGCCAGTCAAGCTAAATTTAAGACCGTTTCTTAATACGTACAACTCTCGGAAATACTCCTCTCCTTCTCAGCGCAGCTCGAGAGGCATGCGGCTTGCATCGCTGGCCGACTCTCGCGATCGAAGGGACGGTCACACCCATCACCAGCTCTTACGGGCAAGCTCCTCAAAGCGATACCCGTTAATCCCTCGTCGTAGTAATTAACATGTCTTGCATCACGCTTTGACCTGCAAGGTGGTGCCGGTAGGACATTTCTCCTGTGGGTTGTCGAACAATAAAAATTCGCATCGTGCGCGTTAACTAAAAGCCCAATTCTCCTGTCTCTCATTTCCCAATAGTAGCCATTGGCATGTACATTGAGTACAATCTGACACGAAAGGGGTGCTACGTTATACTCGCTGAGCGTAACCTTCTTGGTTTTAAAAAGGTAAACGAGTGTTGGGCCGCAGTGTCATGAATACAGTGAACTCGTATATACCATCAACTCGAGGTGGTTAAAGGTGGGAAGTAGACAAGAAGTGTCAGCCGTAAGAAAGTGTGCGTGTGCCACCTCTCGTTTAGTCCTTGGAATGGCCGCTGGATGGCGGTGTTTCTATATGGGCAATATATGATGAAAAGATGCGAGATGGTGGTACTTGGAGCCATGACTACATGGACGAACGGACACACAGACAGATGCATGGACGGATGGACGCACGGACGGTCACACAGATGGGCTCATGGACGGGCGGAAGCAAGAACAAATGGACGTACGAATGCTTCGCCCCACTATCCATCATTCATCCCGTGGATATGCTGCCATTTTTTTTGTTTTCTGTGACGTTCGAAATTGTGAAAGGAAGGACGCTGACATGCCGCGCGAAAGATATATATATATATATATATATATATATATATATATATATATATATATATATATATATATATATATATATATATATATATATATATATATATATAGTGCCGCTTCAAAGCGGACACAATGTTTTAAATGCGAAGCATTTAGCGAACTTCGGCAACCTTGAGCGTATCTATCTATCTATCTATCTATCTATCTATCTATCTATCTATCTATCTATCTATCTATCTATTTGTCTATCTATCTATTTAACTATCTAGCCGCCTACGACGTTTAACTCTCCTCGCCGTTCCTGTAATGTTGTCAATATCAAACTTGGTGTGGCATAGCATGACTATATGACGAGCATAAGTGACTAGTAATAACATGAGAATCATGACATGTATGTCATAAATACCATGATTTACATTTCATAGTCTTGCTGCTCTTGCGGTGGTTTTGTTCACATGACATGTTGCAAAACTGGTACGGTACGACATGACTACGTGGGGAGCACAAGCGACAGACCCTAACATTAAAGTCATGACATGCGTGTCATGTAAAAACATGACTAAATGCTACACTCATGGTGCGCTCGCCGCCGTTTCGCTAGCTTCGCATATACCAAATATTGTATTACGGAACGTGAATGAATGACGAAGATATCTGACTGATGCAAACATGATAATCATGAGATTAGTGTCATGTAACAACAATGCTATATACCACGCTCATGATGCGCTCGGGGCTGTTTCACCAGATGCACATAAGCCAAGTTTGGAATTACGGGTCATGACAGCATTACGCAGGTATGTAACGGTGCAAACATGATATCATGTGATGTATGTCATGTAACAACATGACTACACGAAACACTCAAAGTGCGAATACACTTTAACATGGCCCGGCGCATTCGCGTGCCGGCGTTCGTTTTGTCGCGTCGCGCCGGCAAATCCACGCCAGGTGCCGATCTGCCTGCAACACCCGCAGGCGCGTGCAGCGCTGCGTTGCTCGGACACATGCGCGTTTGAGCGTGCCCCGCGTTCCTCTGTCACGAAGAGAGGCAAACGCAGTTTTGTCTTTGTAACGTCAACGGCGCGAATTGCATTATGTCACATTTCGCGCCGGTTGCCGTTGCGCTGCGCTGAGGGACGGTGGTCGTGCCCAACGTTACTAGAATAGCTTCAGTTGTAAAACCGTCACCCTCGGAAAGTCTTTTCGAAAAAGCTTCCGGTGCTGAGAGTAAAACTAGAGTGCCTAGAATATTCTCCTAGTGTCATGAACAGGCACCTTCCCCATCGGCGACTGGGAAATTGATTTGGATTCAGCGTTAGGGGGCGCTACTTGCAACTGGCGCGTCAGTTTGCGTGCCCACCGGGCCTTTCAACATTGTGTCGGGTGGCGACTTGTCTGTGTGGTGAAGCGTGTTCTCGCTACGTTTCGAATATGTGCCGTGAATTCTCGTGCAGCGATTGTGTGTGACTATGCCTGAAAAAAAAAAAGGAAGAACGTGCTTTGTGCCTTTGTGCAAAGGCGGGTACAAGTCTTTCAAGGAGAAGGTGTCTCTGTTCAGGGCTCCGGCAGACCCTGTTCGTCTTCAAGAATGGGCACGAAACATCAAAAATGGCAGCATATCCACGGAGTGAATGATGGAGAGTGGGGCGAAGCATTCGTACGTCCATGCGTCCGTCTGTGTGACCGTCCATGCGTCTGTTTGTGCGCCCGTCCCTGCGTTCTTTCGTGCATCCGCCCCTGCGTCCGTTCATGCGTCCATCCATGCATCTGTTTGTATGTCCGTTCGTTCATCTATTCAACACTCCAAGTCCCACCATCTCGCATCTTTTTATCATATATTCCCTATATAGATGCACCGCCATCCAGCGGACATTCCAAGGACTAAACGAGAGGTGGCACACGCACACTCTCTTACGGCCTGCGCTTTGGGTCCACTTCCCACCTTTAACCACCTCGAGTTCATGGTATATTCTACTTCACTGTATTCATGGCACTGCGACCAAACGCTCGCTAAACCTTTCGAAAACCAAGGAGGTTACGCCCAGCGAGTATAACGTAGCAACCTTTCCCTGTCAGATAGGGCTCAATTTACATGCCAATGGCTGCTAATGAGAAATGAGAGACAGGAGAATTCGGCTTTTACTTTCTTACGGCTTGCGCTTCGTATGTACTTCTCATTTTTAACCACCTTGAGTTCATTCATGGTATATTCTAGTTCACTGTATTCATGGCACTGCGACCAAACGCTCGCTAAACCTTTCGAAAACCAAGGAGGTTACGCCCAGCGAGTATAACGTAGCAACCTTTCCCTGTCAGATAGGGCTCAATTCACATGCCAATGGCTGCTAATGAGAAATGAGAGACGGGAGAATTCGGCTTTTACTTTCTTACGGCTTGCGCTTCGTATCTACTTCTCATTTTTAACCACCTTGAGTTCATTCATGGTATATACAAGTTCATTGTATTCATGGCACTGCGGCTCAACGCTCGCTAAACCTTTCTAAAGCTAAGGAGGTTACACCCAGCGAGTATAATGTAGCATCCCTTTCTTATCCGATAGTGCTCAATGTACCTGCCAATGGCTGCTAATGGGGATCGCAGCGTGCGCGTTGACTAAAAGCCGAATGCTCATGTCTCTCATTCCCCATTACCAGCCATTGGCATGTACATTGAGCACTATTTTTTATTGTTAAACAACGCACAGAAAAAATCTCTCACTGGCACCACCTTGGAGGTCAAGTGTTATACCTATTTCGGGTATGTGCCACTGGTGGTTACATACGGGGGACGCCCAAGCCACGCCATAAGGAGTTTCGCCCCTAAAAGAGGTGACAAAGTTCTAGACGAAACTTGTGTAGTGTGTTCTCGTCATTTTGATGATCGCTACATCCAAAGAACTTTCAAGCATGTCATCAACGGCGAGGACGTCGAATTCGACCGTGAACGACCATCGCTAACGCCGGACGCCATTCCTACCATTTTCCCGGATGGCCCCGCTTATCTGACTAAACCAGTGCCTCGAAAAAGAAAAGAGAGGAATATTGCTGACTGCACAGCTCCGCCTGCTAAGCGTAAAGCGCCGAATAAACCCACGACTTCCCAGGCCTGTGACGATGCTGCCGCTGGCGAGGAAACAGCACAGGCGCCGCACCCGTTTCACAGCATAACGTCGCCGTCGGCATTTTGCAGCAAAGTTGGCTTGCCCAGTAACCCACAAGCATTGTGCTTCACATGGCACTACAATACAGTGCCGGGTGACGTGTGCGTGTTGAAACACGTAGTGTCCTTACTGCTGGTAACTCATTCGCAGGGGGTCCTGTTCGCCAGTGGTTTCGTCTGGCGCACTGTAATTGCTTTGGCATTATTTATTTTTCTGATTACTTCGAGGCGTTAAGGGCCAATCGAAGAGATAATGACCCTTGTACGTGGGTGCGTCCAGGCCTGCCACCGAGTGCAGGGAAAGTAAGTGTCCATAATACATTGTATATATAAAAAGTTGCGAGAAGAGGGTTTGTACAGTGCCTGCGATTCTGCACATGACAAAAAAGTCGCGACAGCAGCCTACGGGAGGGAATGGTGGTCGCGGATGAGGAGAGAAATATGTGATTTTTTGTGTTGAACAGTCGTACCGCTGAGAGCCCCCGGTTGGCCTCCCTTTAATTACCGCAATTTAAAAAGTAGCATTGGTAACGCGCGAGCGGCCAATCAATGAAGAGGCGGCACGGCAGGAGGACACAAAATCTCAACAAGGCAGAAAGCTCGCATACATTTCGTTCAAATTCACACGCTTTATTTACAGTCTGCATGGAAAACGCAGGATAACAAGGCAATCGCGTGCTAAGCCATAAAACCACCACTGCAATTTCAACGCAAAGCGTCTGCTCCGGCTTGCTGCCTCCCCATCTGGCCGAAAAAGCAGCGCGCCAGAGAGCGGTGCTGCCACCTGGCGGATGTATTGCATACCATTTCCCCTCGGCCGCCCGTTCACGACACTAGGAGAAACAATCTAGGCACTCTAGTAAAACTCCCCGCCGGCGCCCCTGCTGCCGGTGTCTCCACTCCTCGGCCCGCCGCCAGATGGCGGCACTGCTCCATCTTGCTCCGCAGCAGACGCTCCGCCGCAGCCAGCTGCGGCCTAAATCTCTCGCGGACGGAGTGTTTGTGGCTGTTTCCCGCGTATTTTCACGTCTTCTGGCGTTCTGCGTTAAAGAATTTGTGATACCAGGCGAAACTGGTATTTACCCACAGCGGCTTGGTATATTTCCTCGCGTATTTCACCCGTGTGCTCAGATTTGGGTGCACGTTAAAGAACCCCAGGTGGTCTAAATTTCCGGAGCCCTTCACTACGGCGTCTCTCATAATCATATAGTGGTCTTTGGACGTTAAACCCCACATATTATTATCGCGTATTTCACTTCAAAACTGGGTCTCCGCCGCTGTTTCGGGAATGTAGCAGTTAGATACACGGGTACTTTTAAAGGCAATTCGATGATGCCCGCATAAAGTTTGTGAAAGTGCCAGAGGCGCTCGAAAAGTATTTACACTCTGGTCAATTCACACTTCATTCTTTACAGGCTGGTATTGCGTGCCTGTGAAAGATGTGCGGCCGTTCGCCTGTTTCCGCCACTATCAAAAGGTGGCTAATTCACTCCTGAGAAGTAATGGAAAAATATCTCCGTTCCGATTTTTAAAGCGCAGATTATATGGCTACGGTTCCATGTACTTTACTGTCCGGGGACGAGGCTCCCACTGTGTCTGAAGCGCGTGATGCGTTGGAAAAAGAACGTCCGATGTGTTTGCTAATAACACGCGGTCATTACCAAAGCTGCACGCCGTTAAAAGCGTGATTTAGAACCCGAGCGTATACGGCTAATCAACAGGATATGCACCACCGTCAATATAACAATGTGACTTAGATTTTAAACCTTCTGACCCTTGGATGTGCACTTTGAGGTGATTACAGTTAAAAACCACTATTTTCAAAGTTGTTGAAATAAAAGTGTGTGCGCGTGCGCACACGCATTTCAATATTAGAAATTATCGCCAACCACGATAACGACGAAATATTGTTCTTACCTTTCTCCTATACTCCGTATCAATCCCATGTCGTGTGTTAAAAAGCTTTCGTGGTCATCCACCATTACTTGAATGGAAAGGTTCGCGAGTTTGTTTGTTCTCTGTATGTTACAATGCGACTTAATGTGATTGGGGTCACTTGTCAACTAGCTAGTGAAAACACCTTTGATTTAATCTTATTTGGGTCAATTGTCAACTAGCTTTACGATTCAGAAAACGAACAGCCCTACCGTTAAGAATCAACAACTCACGTTTTGAAATGAAATGACTTTACTTCAAAAAAAGAAAACAAGCGCTATACTATGGGAGATATTCAGGGGAAAAGGTTGTGGGTACGCAACTTGACTGGCCCTAAATTAGATGGCAGGCTGCAGCGGAGCAGGAACACTTACTGCCAAGAGAAAAAAATAAATAAAAAGAAAGAGGAGAGGGAGAGAGAGGAAGCAATGCACAACTGACAAATACTACAGGTAACAATCCCAGAATCTCACAAATATATATATATATATATATATATATATATATATATATATATATATATATATATATATATATATATATATATATATATATATATATATAATTGCAGGAAATAAATTCTTGGACGCCGGTAAATAGTATGAATAAAAAGAAGACACACGTCGAAAAACGGAAAGGTTTCTTTACGTTTCGGCCGTGGGACCGGCCTTTGTCAGAATAACAGATGTAACAGTGGTGCAACAGTGTATAAGCGCATACGTTTCGCTTGCAATAATCACGAGTGTGCAAACATCTTAAAACCAAGTACAACAATCAGACTTGAAATCTATATGGGGGCCCTCGTATCACATCCTACTTATAAGCAAACAAATAACAAGTCACGACACGTGCACAAGGATTACAGCTGGTACAAGCAATAACATTTACAGCGGTCACTGGTGCAAGACGCTGAGTTTCCCCGTACTCTCATTCAAACCGCCTGTGATTGTATTGAACTTAAAGATGAGAAATGATTCGCGCACTTCTCTGTCATGATGCGTTCGGAAGCTAGACTCTGGAATCGTGGCTCTAATGTTGTCAAATGAGTGGCCCATTGCGTTAGCATGCTTTGATATTGGAAGGTGAGGAAGTGAAGAGATATGAGCCTTGTAATTGTTAAACCGATATCGGGAGGGTGTTTCGGTTTCGCCTAAGTACTGCATTCCACAGATCAAGCATTCCAGGAGGTAAACTACATTACGCGTGTCGCAGTTATAGTCACCATTTATTTTCACGCTGAAGTTAGATGCGGTGCTGTTTGCGATAAGTGAAGTGGTCATATGTTGGCAGACTTTGCAACGAGGTTTGTTGCAAGGACGGCAGCCAGTAGGTTTACTGCGTACGCTTTTTGACGACATGAGTAGGTCACCCAGATTTTGCGCTCTTCTGTACGTCACACGCGGTGGTTCTGGAAAAATGGATTTAAGTCGTTCGCTTTGTAGAAGTATGTTATGGTGCTTTCTTAAAATGGCATTTACGTGTTGCGCAGGCGCCGAAATTGTTAGAACAAGGTTAGTGCAGGAGAAGACCGGCTGTTTATTCTTGGTGCTTAACAGCGTTTTGCGGTCCTGGTTACTTGCCCTTTTTATGGCGTCATCTATAATCTTGGAAGGGTATTTCTGTTTTGATAAAGCATTCCGAAGCTGCGCACAATTGGAAATAAAATCAGTTTCTTGGGAGCATATTCTTTTAAAACGAAGGGTTTGGCTGTAGGGTATGCTGGTTTTAGAGTGCTTGACATGGTTGCTATTAAAATGAAGGTACTGTTGAGTATCAGTTGGCTTTCTGTAAACTTTAGTGGCAAGCTTGCCGTCACACAATGTCACTGTTACGTCAATAAAGTTGATTGTTTGTCCTGAGTAGGTACGAGAGAATGAAATGGACGGATGAGCGTTGTTGAAATTGTGAATGAATGATAAGAGATGAGGTTCACCGTGCTGCCAAATCATGAATATATCGTCAATGTACCTTTTGTAGTACAATGGTTTAAGTGAACGGCTTGTCAGAAATTCGTTTTCGTGTATGCCCATGAAAATAATTGCATAATTAGGGCCAATGGGTGTGCCCATCGAGCTGCCATTAACTTGAAGGTAATGAGTGCCGTCAAACTCAAAGTTGTTAGATTCCAAGATGAATTTAAAAGGGTCATCAAAGTCGAGCTGTCAATTATTTTGTCACAGACAGACTCGTATGAATGAAGTACTGTTCGTGTTCCATCCGCATGAGGAATGTTCGTATATAGGGACGCTACGTCAAGGGTAACCAGGAGTGAATCAGGGGGGACAGAGAGGTCAACGATGTCGGACAAAAAGTGGTTTGTGTCTTTGATGTACGATGGAAAAGAAGACGGAATTCGGTTAATTACTGTATCTACAAATCGGGAGACCAGTTTCGTAACTGTACCAATGCCGGAAACGATGGGTCGACCAGGGTTTCCTGACTTATGTAATTTTGGCTGGAGGTAAAAGCGACCCGCGTCTGGACTTAGTGGAACGAGGGTATGCAGAGCCGAATTGGGAATTTTTTGTTTTTCAATGAGGTTAGTTAGCGTGGGTATAAGAATAGATTTGAGCTGCTCAGTGGGGTCTTCGTCTAGCCGCCTGTAGAAAGTTCTGTTGGAAAGCTGTCTGGAAGCTTCGCTGTCATAATCGTGTTTGTTTAGTAGTACCACAGCTCCCCCTTTATCAGCTCGTTTAATTATGATATCACCTCGACCTTTCAGTTGCTGCATTGCTGCGGTTTCGTTGATCGAAAGGTTTCTCTTAAACGGAACCTGTTTGCGGTAAATATGTAGCACATCGCGTTGAACGGCTGAGATATAGAGGTCTAGGCACTTATCTTGATGGGTAGGTGGGGTCCAATGTTTGTAAGATGGCAAAATAGAGGCAGGGGCATTAGCAGGGCATTTGTCAAGTAAGTATTCTCTAAGTCTTAAATTTCTGGCAAAAGTGTCCAAATCCTTCATCAGCTTGAATTCACTAAAACCTCCTGTCACTGGGCAAAAATTGAGTCCTCGTGAAAATAGTGAAATTTCATCAACGGAAAGTTCGTAGGAAGACAGGTTGACTACGTTACGTGATGATAGGGGGTCACTTAGAGGTCTGGGGTTAATAGATTTCGAAGAAATTTCAGCGGTATGCCTTATCGGGGGAGTATGAGGCGTAATAACTTTGTCCCTGACAAGCTTCTTTCTTTTAGCTGCATATACTTCATCAGATTTTTTTCGCTGGTATGCTGCCAGCAGCGCGCATTCATGGATGGCGAGTTTATGATGGGAAAGCAATTGGCTTTCTTGGTTACGAATGGCTTTGAGCGATGTTTTGTAATGACGAATGACAATGCACACCAAGTCAAAAGAAGCTCTAGAGAGCACCTCGTTCCACGCGACAACCTCAGAACCAGACATGCTAGTTTTGGCGGGTTTAATGACAATGCGGAGGCCTTTAGGTACAATGTTAGCTTCTAAATAAGTTCTTAACGTAGATATATGCAATTCACACCGAATCCGCTTGTTGATTATTTTTCACGTTCTGGGCTGGGACAAGGAAACGAAGAAGAAGAAGAGCGCAAGCGAGGAACGCGGGGACGCTCAAGTGACAGCAGAGCGCTTCCGAACGCAGTTAAATAAACAAGTATTTTTGCCTTATACCTTAAAGACGGAGTTGAGTCTGATCGGAGTGTCTGGAACGCCATCGTCTAAACATTGGTGCCGAAACCCGGGATTGAAAACCAGGACCCTACGGACGGCTACCAGTCAACTGCAGCGGCATGGAGCGACTGAAGTCGAAGCGGACGTCGCGGCGAGCACAGAACACGAGGATTATAAACGAGGCAAGTGATCTCCTCGCTAACGACTCTGCCTCCTATGACCAGCTCAACTCCATATATGGGAGGCTGAAGGCTAATAACGAAGAGCTTAAAAACTTGAACAACGAGATTGAGCCGCATATACCCGACGAGGAGTTCAAGGTCGAGTATAACGCTGTCTTACAATACGAGGACGTTGCTACGCGCATTCTCGCTGAGATTCTGCGCAAGAAAGATCGCATGCTAAGGAAATCGACCGGAATTCAAGAAACAGTTTCCCAGACAGTCGTAGCACAATCAGATGGAACTGGAGTTAAATTGCCTAAACTGACAATAGCTCGTTTTTTTGGAGACCTATGCAAGTGGCCCGAATTTTGGGAACAATTTTACCAAATTGTTACTGCCACGGAGAAGTTTCATTACCTGCGACTGTATCTTAAAGGAGACGCTGTATCAGTAATTGCGGGCCTTCCGACGACAGAAAGTTGCTACAGTGACGCCATCAAAATGCTACAGAAGCGATTTGGGGACAAGACGCGCCTGGAGCAAGAATATTTTGCCAAGCTACGGATGTTAAGCCCTGTCCGTTCATCGACTGACACCAAAGCGCTACGCAGCTTGTACGACCAAGTTCTCGTGAATATCCGAGGCTTAGAGACTTTGGGTGTGCACAAGTCGTCATTTTCGTCAATGCTCTGCGACATCCTACTGCGTGCTCTTCCACGAGATATAGTCGTGCAGTATCATCGATCATGTGCCGTCCAGTTGGCATATGACTCGAGAGCTGAAGCTATATCTGTGGGACTGGACCGTGTGCTCAACTTCCTGTGTATTGAGCTGGAAAGCCTGGAAAAGAGTGATTTTAAGGATGCCAAAGAACGAGAACATGGAACACTCCCCGTGGCCAGTCAGTCGACGTACTCTCGGCGTGGGAAACCGACGTCATCTGTGCTTCACAGCAACTCGGTACGAGAAAAAAAAGGACAACTGCGTATTCTGCTCGTCCAGCCATCATGGATCGGAAGCCTGCACAGCTGACTTGTCACTGACGCAGAAAAAGCAACTGCTTTCCAACGACAAAAGGTGTTTCCGCTGCACCACCAAGGGACATCGGACACGGGACTGCAAAAAAAGGATTTCCTGCTCCAAATGCCAAGCTCCACACGCTACAAGCATGTGCAATCCCGATAGGTGTTCACGGAAGTCAGACTATGCTAACAAGAACCACGAAAAAACTACGACAGTCTGTGCATCACTTGGAAGAAGACCCGTCAAGGAAGACTCTACCACTTCCGTTTTTCTTCAGACTTTCAGAGCATGGGCCATGAATGATGACACCTGCCGCTACATACGAGGCGTTTTCGATGGTGGCAGTCAGAGGACTTTCGTAACTGAAGATCTGTCCAAGCACCTCAAGCTGAAAAGCGTGGGAGAAACTCGAATAGCCTTCAATACTTTCGCAAATACATCGGACCAAGAGGCTAAGAGGCGTCGCATAGTAGAACTACGACTGCGAAGCCAGTTTTCCGACGCGGAAATAGTCTTAACTGCCATAGAGATCCCAAGCATCTGCCAAGACATCGCAGAGACTGCAATGGACGTAGCCTTCGTTGCGTCTTTCAAGAAGCTGGGAAACGATGTTGCTGATGAGCTCCAACATCCATCTATCATAACTAAGAGTGGCATCAGCGTACTTATCGGGTCCGATCAGATGTGGAAAGTGTTGACCGGCGAAGTTTCACGGTGCGAAGGCAACGAATCATTGATCGCACTGAACTCCAAGCTTGGATGGACCTTCCAGGGAAGCACATTGCACTTGGTGTCCCACCCAACTACTTCACAAATGATGGTGTGCGTGCTAAAAGCCCAAGCTACCGATTCCGACGAGATATTGTGCTCCTTTTGGGAACTTGAAAACATAGGAATTACGGACGCGATAAACAAGCCACCTGAAATGAGCGACACCATGAGGCATTTTGAGCAAACGATTAGCTTCAAAAACGGAAGATATGAAGTGACCCTCCCTTGGAAGGATAATTTCGAGCTTGCAAGCAACAGGCAAGTAGCCGTTACTCGACTGGACAGGCTTGTCAACCGTCTCAACTCCAGAAAAGGACTGCTCGAAACGTATGACCGTACCATAAGGGAGTACTTGAGGGCAGGACACGCCGAAGTAGTCAGTGACGTACCTGCAGAGGGGACGAAATTATATTACATGCCGCACAAGGAAGTCATGCGTGAACAAGCACTGACGACGAAAATGAGAGTGGTGTTTGACGCTTCGTCACATGCCAAAGGATGCAAGTCACTTAATGACTGCCTTCAAAAGGGTGACAACTTATACCAAGACCTCGTGCGAATTTTGCTACGCTTCAGAACGCACCCGGTGGCAGTTATCGTGGACATAGAAAAGGCATTCCTTCAAATTGCGATTCGGGAGGACGACAGAGACGCTTTCCGCTTTCTCTGGTTTGCAGAAGGAGATTTATCCAAGGGCAAGCTGCAAGAGTGGAGGATGACACGAGTGCCTTTTGGAGCCACATGTAGCCCATTTTTGCTCACAGCTACTATTCTCTACCACGTAAAAAGAGCACCGGCTGTCATGACACAAACTGCGCAAACTCTTGCCGAGTCGTTTTACGTGGATGACTTAGTCACTGGTGCCGACACAGAAGAGGAAGCCGCTAAACTATGCCGAGAAGCGCGCTCAATAATGAAATCGGCCGGCATGACATTGCGAAAATGGACAACAAATTCAGCAAATTTGATGCGCACGCTTGAAAATCAAGTAGAATCTAATAGTAATGAGATGGTCGTTCTTCACGAGAGTTCGGTCAAGGTTCTGGGTTTGGTTTGGAATCCTGCAAAGGATGAATTCAACTTTTCGGTTGAAAACCTACTCCGGTTTTTGACAGCACAGACGGGTACAAAACGATTTGTCTTGCAGTCAGCATCAAGAATATTTGACCCGTTGGGATTTGTAGGACCATATACTATTGCCACACGAATATTGTTTCAGAGACTGTGGATACGAGGAATCGGCTGGGATGAAGTCTTACCCAATGACCTGCAAAAAGAATGGAATGATTGGATCATCCAGCTGCCGCAACTGCAAGACGTCGTCGTTCCTCGCTATCTGGGTGGCGGAGCAAGGAAGACCAATGTGCTTCAAGTACATGTTTTCTTCGATGCCAGTCCAGCGGCATACGGAACAGCGATATACGTCGTATCAAGTCCTGAGAAGCCGATACTGTTGATTGCGAAGTCCCGTGTAGCACCCATTAAGGAGACAACGCTGCCGCGATTGGAGCTGCTGGCTGCCTTAATCGGCTCAAGAATGTTGGCATACGTGAAAAGGGCTTTGAGGAATGTTCAAGTTGACTACACGATGTGGACAGATTCCGCCATTGTGTCGTCATGGATAAAAGGTGACGTCAAAAAGTAAAAACAGTTCATAGCCCACAGAGTCAATGAAATTAGGTGCACTACAGATTCATCAAAGTGGAAATACTGTCCTGGAACGGACAACCCGGCTGACCTACTCACACGTGGCGCGACGCTTGGAAGACTGATGTGCAGCTCGAAATGGTGGCATGGTCCCGAGTGGCTAACTAAACCGATGTCTGAATGGCCCCTACAGTTCTGTGAACTAGAGATAGCGGAAGCCACCCAAGGTGAAGTTACAACAGTCCACGTCGCACTAATGACACGCTTCTCAGTTCCGATAATTGATATTCAATGGTACAGCAGGCTTCAACAGCTACTCAGAGTCACTGCGTGGATTTTCAGATTTACTGACCGATGCAGAAAAAGAAGTAATCATACAGGACATCTCGTAGCAACAGAAATCCTGAACGCTGAACAGTATTGGATAAAATGTACACAAGAGCAAGGCTTTCTTGAAGAACTCACCACTTTGACCAACGGCCAACCAGTCGAGTCTACATCTCGAATCGCTGAACTAGGCTCTTACATAGACAAAGACGGAATTCTTCGGGTTGGAGGCCGTTTATCCCTCATGCATTCCACACAAGATGTCAAGCACCCAATCATAATGCCGTCAAGTCACCACTTTTCGACACTTTTGGCAAACAGAGCCCATCTTCAAGTCTTACATGGAGGAGTTAGAGATACACTTACGCAGCTTCGGGAACGCTACTGGATTTGTCGAGCTCGCTCTTTGGTAAAAAGAGTGCTGCATGGCTGCAATATATGCAAGCGTTTCAGTGCGGGCCCAGGAACTGCTGAGACTGCTCCGTTAACAAGTCATCGAGTGACACCAACGAACCCGTTCGAAGTTGTAGGAGTCGACTTCGCGGGCCCTCTGTATGCACGCACGGAGAAAGGGGACACGAAGTACTACGTTGCACTTTTTACGTGCGCCGTATCTAGAGCCGTGCATCTCGAGCTTGTCTCGGAAATGACATCCGAGGCTTTCCTGCTGTGCCTACGACGATTTGCAGCTCGGAGAGGATTACCTAGGGTGATCTATTCTGACAACGCACGAAGCTTTCACAAGACATCGGCAGACATAAAGCGGCTAAACCGAATGTTCTCTGAAGAGGACGTCGCTAGTCACCTCAGCACCAACGGCATTTCGTGGAAGTTTATAGCACCAAATGCTCCTTGGTGGGGTGGATGGTGGGAGCGCCTTGTACGATCAGTGAAGCTTCCGCTGCGAAAAATTATCGGCAAAGCTCGTCTGAACTACGAAGAAATATCGACAGTGCTGGCGGAGGTAGAAGCAGTCGTAAACTCTAGGCCTCTGACTTTCATCGAGACAGATGCAGGAGAACCTTGCACTTTGACGCCAGGCGAACTTCTCCTTGGACGAAGATTGACTTCCATACCGTATGCGACCGCTGACGAAGTCAACAGTAATTCCAAACGATCAGACGCCATACGCAGACACAACTACAGGAAGCTACTGGTTGAAAGTTTTTGGAAGCGTTGGCAAAAAGAATACCTGTTGCAATTACGATCTGCACACTTTGCCGACACGAAATCAAATACAGCATTGAATCAAGGGGACATCGTTCTCGTGCATGCGAACAACACTCCACGCCAGCTATGGAAGCTTGCAAGGGTCACGGAAGTGTACCGCAGTGCAGACGGTGTCATTCGTTCTTGCAAGATCAAGTTGCAAGGTGGTCACCTTGCGATCAGGCCGATACAAAGACTGTACCCACTTGAACTATGTGTTTAACTTTGCGCGGCCGGGAATGTTGATTATTTTTCACGTTCTGGGCTGGGACAAGGAAACGAAGAAGAAGAAGAGCGCGAGCGAGGAACGCGGGGACGCTCAAGTGACAGCAGAGCGCTTCCGAACGCAGTTAAATAAACAAGTATTTTTGCCTTATACCTAAAAGACGGAGTTGAGTCTGATCGCAGTGTCTGGAACGCCATCGTCTAAACACGCTTTTCTATCACTTTGCGAATTTTTAAGAATATTCTAGATACAGAGTAGTCGGAAGAATTTTTACCAGGACGTGTAGCTGGTAGTCACTGGGCTTTGCTTTTTAGAGGGCCATCAGTGCGATGAGTTCGCAGTAAATTGCGGGAGGCTTGAGCAGTAGGGGCACCAGAAGTCGAAACACTGACACTTTTGGACGTAGTAGGCATCGGCTGTTGTAGACATGGCGGGTTCGAAAGAGAATTGTCCACCGTTGACTGTACTACTGCAGGGATCGTGTCGTTGGGCTGACTAGAGGGCAGCTGGTTGTCCCATACTCGAGGCAAGTGATTGTTGCACGTCGCGGGTGATTTCGACAACCCTAGAATCGGCTGAATGTGATCGTCCGAGGTTGACTTCGTAGTAGATTGTGAAGGTGAACGATGGACGCTCGGTAGTTGGCAAGCCGACGAGCCGTTCTCCGAGAGGCAATTTGTTCGACAGGATTCAAGGACTGGTCCATTGGGTACAGATTTATCCTTACTGCCTTCACTAGTCCGCTCATGCGCGTAGGCACCGCGTGTCTGGCGACCACTAGTTGTAGGTAAGCTCGATGAGTATTTGTTTGCCTGAATAGAGCTGGAAGGTCTCCCGGAACCTGATAGATGATTTACAGAAGGACAGTTCAATGGGGGCCAGATGGTCAGGTCAAGTGTCGAAGGGAGGTGGCCGGGAGCGGCGTCATTTGTTGTCACAGAGTTTTCCTTAGCTGGAGCGCGGAAATCTGTCGGTGCACAAGTACGCCAAGACGAGGCAGAGTCGCTGAACCTCGTCATGAAAAGTTGACGCAGGTGTAGCTAGAACTGCCGTTCCCTCGAAACTGAGGTGTAAGCCATCAGCCGCCAAGGCGCGTGTGGGGGAAGCTCGTAGAAGCCGTGGTCGAGGAAATAAACGAGCCAAGAATGACGGCAGTAGTCTTGCAGGAGCCTGTTGAACTGGTCAGCCTCTAGGTTGAACGTTTCAATGAAAGACGGATTGTTGCAGAAACGACGTCGGTTAGTAGATCTCGGCAACACAAAGCTCACATATATACTCCTGATTTCGGGGTGTACTTTTGGGATGGCTTCTAACAGTTTGCGTAGGCTCTGGAAGGCAGCGTGAGCGGTGCGGAATGCCAGGTCGTTGGTACCAGCATGAATGACAAGAGCTGTCGCGGTGGGAGGAACGAAGTCCAGTAGAATGGCCATAGCCGGACTGCAAAACAAACGCGGGCGTGCCCGCCACATTTCGGTCAAAATGCTGGAAGACATACTTGGTTTGGGAGTCGCCTAGAACTACTCTGGAAACAGCGGTGTTCGGGTACTTCCATGTGATCCTTTTCGACGTGGTCGTTCCGGTGTGCGTCGTAGGCATAATTGCAGGAAATAAATTCTTGGACGCCGGTAAATAGTATGAATAAAAAGAAGACACATGTCGAAAAACGGAAAGGTTTCATTACGTTTCGGCCGTGGGACCAGCCTTCGTCAGAATAACAGATGTAACAGTGGTGCAACAGTATATAAGCGCATACGTTTCGCTTGCAATAATCACGAGTGTGCAAACATCATAAAAACAAGTACAACAATCAGACATGAAATCTATATGGGGGCCCCCGTATCACATCCTACTTATAAGCAATCAAATAACAAGTCACGACACGTGCACAAGGATTACAGCTGGTACAAGCAATAACATTTACAGCGGTCACTGGTGCAAGACGCTGAGTTTCCCCGTACTCTCATTCAAACCGCCTGTGATTGTATTGAACTTAAAGATGAGAAATGATTCGTGCACTTCCCTGTCATGATGCGTTCGGAAGCCAGACTCTAGAATCGTGGCTCTAATGTTGTCAAATGAGTGGCCCATTGCGTTAGCATGCTTTGATATTGAAAGGTGAGGAAGTGAAGAGATATGAGCCTTGTGATTGTTAAACCGATATCGGGAGTGTGTTTCGGTTTCGCCTAAGTACTGCATTCCACAGATCAAGCATTCCAAGAGGTAAACTACATTACGCGTGTCGCAGTTACAGTCACCATTTATTTTCACGCTGAAGTTAGATGCGGTGCTGTTTGCAATAAGTGAAGTGGTCATATGTTGGCAGACTTTGCAACGAGGTTTGTTGCAAGGGCGGCAGCCAGTAGGTTTACTGCGTACGCTTTTTGACGACATGAGTAGGTCACCCAGATTTTGCGCTCTTCTGTACGTCACACGCGGTGGTTCTGGAAAAATTGATTTAAGTCGTTCGCTTTGTAGAAGTATGTTATGGTGCTTTCTTAAAATGGCATTTACGTGTTGCGCAGGCACCGAAAATGTTAGAACAAGGTTAGTGCAGGAGAAGACCGGCTGTTTATTCTTGGTGCTCAACAGCGTTTTGCGGTCCTGGTTACTTGCTCTTTTTATGGCGTCATCTATAATCTTGGAAGGGTATTTCTGTTTTGATAAAGCATTCCGAAGCTGCGCACAATTGGAAATAAAATCAGTTTCTTGGGAGCATATTCTTTTAAAACGAAGGGCCTGGCTATAGGGTATGCTGGTGTTAGAGTGCTTGACATGGTTGCTATTAAAATGAAGGTACTGTTGAGTATCAGTTGGCGTTCTGTAAACTTTAGTGGCAAGCTTGCCGTCACACAATGTCACTGTTACGTCAAGAAAGTTGATTGTTTGTCCTGAGTAGGTATGAGAGAATGAAATGGACGGATGAGCGTTGTTGAAATCGTGAATGAACGATAAGAGATGAGGTTCACCGTGCTGCCAAATCATGAATATATCGTCAATGTACCTGTTGTAGTACAATGGTTTAAGTGAACGGCTTGTCAGAAATTCGTTTTCGAGTATGCCCATGAAAATATTTGCGTAATTAGGGCCAATGGGTGTGCCCATCGAGCTGCCATTAAGTTGAAGGTAATGAGTGCCGTCAAACTCAAAGTTGTTAGATTCCAAGATGAATTTTAAAAGGGTCATCAAAGTCGAGCTGTCAATTATTTTGTCACAGACAGACTCGTATGAGTGAAGTACTGTTCGTGTTCTATCCACATGAGGAATGTTCGTATATAGGGACGCTACGTCAAGGGTAACCAGGAGTGAATCAGGGGGGACAGAGAGGTCAACGATGTCGGACAAAAAGTGGTTTGTGTCTTTGATGTACGATGGAAAAGAAGACGGAATTCGGTTAATTACTGTATCTACAAATTGGGAGACCAGTTTCGTAACTGTACCAATGCCGGAAACGATGGGTCGACCAGGGTTTCCTGACCTATGTATTTTTGGCAGGAGGTAAAAGCGACCCGCGACTGGACTTAGTGGAACGAGGGTATGCAGAGCCGCATTGGGAATTTTTTGTTGTTCAATGAGGTTAGTTAGCGTGGGTATAAGGATAGATTTGAGCTGCTCAGTGGGGTCTTCGTCTAGCCGCCTGTAGAAAGTGCTGTTGGAAAGCTGTCTGGAAGCTTCGCTGTCATAATCGTGTTTGTTTAGTAGTACCACACCTCCCCCTTTATCAGCTCGTTTAATTATGATATTACCTTGACCTTTCAGTTGCTGCATTGCTGCGGTTTCGTTGATCGAAAGGTTTCTCTTAAAAGGAACCTGTTTGCGGTAAATTTGTAGCACATCGCGTTGAACGGCTGAGATATAGAGGTCTAGGCGCTTATCCCGATGGGTAGGTGGGGTCCAATATCTGTAAGATGGCAAAATAGAGGTAAGGGCATTAGCAGGGCATTTGTCAAGGAAGTATTCTCTCAGTCTTAAATTTCTGGCAAAAGTGTCCAAATCCTTCATCAGCTTGAATTCACTAAAACCTCCTGTCACTGGGCAAAAATTGAGTACTCGTGACAATAGTGAAATTTCATCAGCGGAAAGTTCATAGGAAGACAGGTTCACTACGTTCCGTGATGATAGGGGGTCACTTAGAGGTCTGGGGCTAATAGATTTCGAAGAAATTTCAGCGGTATGCCTTATCGGGGGAGTATTAGGCGTAATAACTTTGTCCCTGACATGCTTCTTTCGTTTAGCTGCATATACTTCATCAGATTTTTTTCGCTGTTATGCTGCCAGCAGCGCGCATTCATGGATGGCGAGTTTATGATGGGAAAGCAATTGGCTTTCTTGGTTACGAATGGCTTTGAGTGATGTTTCGTAATGGCGAATGACAATGCGCACCAAGTCAAAGGAAGCTCTAGAGAGCACCTCGTTCCACGCGACAACCTCATAACCAGACATGCTAGTTGTGGCGGGTTTAGTGACAATGCGAAGGCCTCTAGGTACAATGTTAGCTTCTAAATAGGTTTTTAACGTAGATATATGCAATTCACACCGAATCCGCTTTTCTATCACTTTGCGAATTTTTGAGAATATTCTAGATACAGAGTAGTCGGAAGAATTTTTACCAGGACGTGTAGATGGTAGTCACTGGGCCTTGCTTTTTAGAGGGCCATCGGTGCGATGAGTTCGCAGTAAGTAGCGGGAGGCTTGAGCAGTAGGGGCACCAGAAGTCGAAACACTGACACTTTTGGACGTAGTAGGCATCGGCTGTTGTAGACATGGCGGGTTCGAAAGAGAATTGTCCACCGTTGACTGTAGTACTGCAGGGATCGTGTCGTTGGGCTGGCTAGAGGGCAGCTGGTTGTCCGATACTCGAGGAAAGTGATTGTTGCACGTCGCAGGTGATTTCGACAACCCTAGAATCGGCTGAATCCACATTATATATATATATATATATATATATATATATATATATATATATATATGTATATATATATATATATATTGTGGACATAGCTATAACACCTAAGCAAAATAGACAAACAATGAAATTTCCTTCACACAAGCTATGTACAATATAATTTCTGGCAAAGAAAAGTGCCCCCAGGGTGGAAGCCTACAGCAGCTTTGCCTGCTTTCTCGCTGCCTTTACTTGAGCACTGGAACTTCGTTGCTGCTCCAGAAATCTGGAGTAGAAGTGCATGCGTGTTGCAAGGTAAAATTTAATAATGCGCGCACTGAGCTCTTGAAAGTGCAAGAGGCACTCAACACGACTAAGCGTATTTTCTGACAACTCTTCTAGAATTCTCCAGAACAGGTCGGCTAAAACCTGGTTTGACTTAGTGTGCCGCTCTATGACGCACTCGATGCCTGACAACATGCACGTAAAAGCTGCAGATGGATGCTTAAGAGCGCCAAGCATAAAAGACCTTAACTCAGTGAGGACGGCGGTAGGTGCAGCATCTGATGAAGCTTCCAAAGTACAATGGCAATCACTGCAGCTCGTCATCTTGGCTGCCTTCTTAACAACGTAGCCGCCAAGATAGTACAGAACAGCCGTAGATGTAGCTGAGCGGCTGTCGCTGCGTTGGAGTGCGTCGCCATCCACGTTTTCCTGCGAACCAATCTGGCCAATAACCCTGGCCAGCTTCCGCTGACGGTCTTCTCTTCGGGACTAAGCCTCCAACTTCTTGGCGCTGAGGCTCTGCTCCACACTCACTAAGAATGGATCCGCCCCACCGGTGCAATTGCCTTTCGTTGCCATTTTGAGTGGGGTGTAAAGGCTCAGTAGCCTAAAAATCTGCCCGAAGTGCGTGCTTGTCGGGTGATCTTCATCACCTCCAAAGCTTCTCACCACATCAAAGAAGCGCTGAAAAAAAGAGAGAAAGTAAGTCTTTGAACACAGTAGCCAAAAATGGTAATTTCTAAACAAAGAAGACCAATGAGGGCTACCTCTAATGGGTCCTGGTTAAGTTTCGCGGTCGGCACGTATCTGACGTCCTTGTTGTGTAGCCAGGTGATAATGTCAATAACCGACACTAGCGTCACCCGAAGAGATTCACTAGTCATCTGGCTGGCAAACAGCTTCGTGTTGTTGCTAACACTCTCCTCCTCTGTTGAGTTCAGCATGTCAAGAAACTCGATGATGACCTGGAATACCAAGTGCAGTGGTGTGTAGGACGTTGTTTAAAATAGTAAACACTTTGAGCATGTAAAAGCGTTTTGTTATACCTTCATTTGCGGAGAATTCTTGCGGATGCCTTCTCCTGGGCACTTCGCATTCAAAGCGTCGAAGAGGTCATTCATCTTCCTTGTGAAGCTTTCCGTGCCTTCCGTGTCTTCAAAGCCAGGTTCTCCTTGTTCGCGGTAAAACTTCAGGCCCACGGCAATGCTTCTGCTGAATAGCTGGAAGATTGTCAAGTTAAAATTCATTATTAGAGTGGACAATCTGCACTGAATTTGCTTGGCTGCTAACGTTTAAAAGAGCAACTTCACAAAGCTAGAGCCACTAGGTCAGCGTAGCCTATTTGGTGGATTTACACAAAGCCATGCAAAGAGAAGGTACGCTATTGTCATACCTGTGTTGCAAGACGGACGTTCATCTTTTGAAGTTTTTTTGGACTGACGTGTGATTCCGTCAGCCTAGGACACACCTTTAGCTGTTGGTTCTCCTCGGTCTCATGAAGCTTCTTGTAGTGCCCAAAGTTCACCGAGTCAGAGCCAGCCTACGACAAATTCAACAAAACACGAGCATTGAGGTTCGTAAAGTATCACTTTAACAGTTGCAACAATTTTTTGAAAAGTAGGGCGGGCATTACCTTCCCGTATGTGTGGGCCAAAAGATGAATTCTCACACACTTCACTCAGTGGGGCACGTCGCACATGAAGTGAAGAGAGCGTCCTTCTTCGAGGGTTGGGTGCGTGATGTTGTTTACTGGTTGAGACAGCTTGCCTGATATCCCAACGTGAGTCCACATCTACCTGTTGTTACCTGCACCATCACTCACAACACCTATGATTGTTGCCCCATAGCTCTCAAGCTTTAGCACAGACTCGACAACTATTTTGACCAGATGAAAGCCCGGGGCAGCCCCTCTTGTAGCAAAGCTGGCTACTGGCTGCACCCATGCATGAAAAAGTGGAATAAACATAATTACTAGGGCATGGGCAGCCGCAACTTGCTCTCCGGAAGGGCCTCCAAAGTCGACGAACCCATCGAAGTTCAGCGTTGATTTGTTGAAGTCAACTGACTCCCGCAGCTTGATTTCGTCTAACACAATAGTGCCACACCGCTCGATAGGACGTCGGTCTTTAAATAAAGCCTGAATCGACTCTAGAGTAACTTCATTAAAACCATACTCGCAAGGCACCCCAGACAGAATTTGATTTAGGCGGCTGGTCGTTGGAAGGGGAAGCAGCTTTGAATTTCGCAGAAGGCTATACGCTCTCGGGCTTGCAATGCTAAGTAAAAGCCAGTTCATTACCCGCACTCTAGCGTAGCGCACACCTCGTGGGCTCTTTGCCTTCACCTGTTGTAGTGACGTCTGAAATGCAAGCCTTTGGATGGGTGGCAGTGAGCTCAGTGCCTCCTCGATGGCCACTGATTTTTGGCTTTGCAGCTGCTTCCTTAGGTCAGTCACTTCAGCCATGAATGAAACTCTTGCAGATGCTGCTCTTATTGCTTTCTTGTGAAGGTTTTTTACCTTCTTCTGTCTTTGCGACGCTCTTTTTTGGTTCTGGAGCATTTCAACTTGCTGCTCTTTCATACTCTTGTGGCACGGCTTGCATCTCGCTTCAGAAGAGAGCACCTTGCACTTGCGTGTATAGCACACAGCATTCACCCTTTCCACCCCGTGACAGACATTGAGCTTGTCAACTCGGTCTACGAGATTGGCTAGGTCACCTAAGGTGCGGATGCTAACGTTCTTCAACGCCGTCACCACGCGGCCAATAGCACTTGTGGTGGCTATGTTGTCAGTCCCCACCACAACACATTTTCCAACTTGGGGGAGCCTTCGAGGGGCTGTAAGCGTGAAAAACCATATACTTTCCATCGCTGTACTCGAGAGTAAGCATTCACCACAAAGACGGCAGCTGAACGCTTTCCAGGTCACTCAAAGTAATTTTCTCAAAATCTGTGCTCCAAGCGGTGTGAGTTTCTTGCGCATCTTCACCCTGAACTCCATCAGAAGGCGAAACTGAAGGGCTAACTGTTTGGCCTGTACTACGTTCCCTTCTTTTCCATTTTTTTGTCCGGCGGCTTTGACAGGTGCGAGGGAAGGTTCGGGAAAACTTTCGGCACCACACCCTCTACTAGCGTCCATTTGCCCCGTGGCACCTTGACTGTTTCTCCATTGATAGTGTGCACATAACACTTTTGTAAGTCCTGGTCATAAAAATGCAGATCCCACGCTTTTGATTTTTCTGCAAGTTCCCGGTCGGCACGCGGAATCGCTTTGTTCCACGCCGAGAGAAGCGTCGCATCGCTGGGAACAGAAAAGAAGTGACGTTCTGACTTATTCGCATCGTTCTGGTAGCCGCTCGTGCAGCCAGGAACGTAGCACGTCGGCATGGATGTCGGGAACACAGCACGTCAGCTGGTGTGCGACGAAGGCTGCAGTAACGAAAAACCACGTGCGAGCGAGCGAACGCTGCGCTGGTCTGGCGCTGGTGCCGCCCGTCGACGCGGCCGGCGGCAGGGGAGAGGTGAAGCTCGATGCGACTGCAGCGCCACGAGGCGCACGGACAAGCGGCGGTTCCGCGCAGCTCCGCCGAGTTTTACAACTGAAGCTATTCTAGTAACGTTGGGTCGAACCGGTCACGCATGGCGTCGGACTATAGAGTGGTCTCGTTGTGTTAGCGTAGCGTCCGGGCGCCCAGCGTGCGCATGCGTCAATAATACGTCGCAGTATATTGGGCCCTTCATGACGCACTCGCTGCCGCTTCGCTAGCTCCACATATAACAAATTTGGTGTCACGTGACGTCAATGCATGACGAAGTTATATGACTGGTGCAAAGTTGATAAATAAGACACGCGTCTCATGTAAGAAAATGACAACATACCACGCTCATGATGCGCTCACGGCCGTTTCGTTAGCTCCACGTATACTAAATTTGGCATCACGTGACGTGAATAGACGATGAAGGTGAATGACACGTACAAGCATGATAATCATTGATTGATTTGTGGGGTTTAACGTCCCAAAACCACCATATGAATATGAGAGATGCTGTAGTGGAGGGCTCCAGAATTTCCGACCACCTGGGGTTCTTTAACGTGCACCCAAATCTGATTACACGGGCCCACAACATTTCCGCCTCCATCGGAAATGCAGCCGCCACAACCGGGATTTGATCCTGCGACCTGCGGGTCAGAAGCATGATAATCATGATATACCTGGCATGTAAAGCATAACTACATGCTACGCTCATAGCGCGCTGGCGGCCGTTTTGCTAGCTCATCATATACAAAATTTGGTATCAGACGACGTGAATAATTGACGAAGGTAAATGACACTTTCGAACATGATAGTCACGACTTGGAAGTCATGTATGGCATAATCTACCTCTTCCTCGTACCGTTTTGCTGATACGAAAGTGACTTTTCAACCTTCCTTATTCGTGCTTAGCATATCATGATTCCCACTGTACGTGGGATCTGCCTTTTTTTCTTGCCTTGCATAAGGAGACTGTTCAGATTTCACATACTCGACAAAATAAAGTACCACAAAACACTATAAGGAACCGTGAGCTCTGAGCTAAATATTGGTCAATACTTTGCCATTCGTACCAATGGTTTGATGCTCACAGTCCACTCTGGTACATCCTTTCGTCCTTCACTAATTCAAGAAACTGGCACACTGATTCACAAAATTATTGTCCCACAGATCCCACTTCTACATTTGCACTTTCCTTGGACGTTCTTAAATCTTGTTTTTTCCAAGAATTTCCAAGTAAGCCTGTATGGTCAATGAAGAATATGCTGACTTCGACGACCATGAAAATGGCCACATGAAAAAAGAAATAGTGCTCATACATATACTGTAGCACCGACGAACATTTTCGATTAGATGTAATACTTTGCGTACCGCAAAGACTTTTAACGTATATCAGCGTATCTTATCTATCTGTCTACCGCTTACGTCTGGCGCACTCATGATCGCGTGAATCAAACTTAGTATAGGAGCATAAGATAACTTCTTGAATATGACGCGAGAATCAAGACATGAATAATTTCACAATCTCATCACGTACGCCGTCAAACACTTTTCACTAGATAGTGCCCCAAAACCAGCGTGTGGGGATGTGCCACTGTTATGCGGGTATGTGCCACGGGTGATTGACACTCGGAATCTACGCAGGAACGATGAGAACACATATAGGCGTTAAGAAAAACCTGACATAGGCAATGCTGGTTCGACGAATGCAAAGAATAAATGTCAAGGTCTCAGCAGGAATTGAACCCGAGCATCATACATGCCAATCAAGTATTCTAATACAAAGCCACTTCAGGTGTCAGGAATAGTTGTCAAATAGACCCTAATGTTCGTAAACATTAATTGTGGTTGCCGTTCTGGCTATCCAATTATATCATGATTACATATGAACCCTTACGATACATTTATGACGTCGGGATAACGTCGACTACAGTTAGGTGCCATGCGCTGAAGTCGATTTATGTGAGAGTGTCACAGGTCCCGTTAATTCGGGAGGCGATCGCCGGGCTAATTCCAAGGGCCGAAGTATCGGCCCCCCAAACCGCACCACGAAAGCGTGGACAATTTAGAAGTGGTGCTTTTTGGCGCGCCAGCTGACGCCGGCTGTGGCCCAAAGAACAAGTCAGAGCCGAGAGTTGATAAACAAAACACAATTATATTCTCAATATTGGCAGATCGAAAACCATACACAAGAATGCACACTCCACAATAGATGAGGACAATATGTCACCAATCAAACAACGTACTACACAGTACAATCAGCCACACTCGAAACAACGGACACTGACAACAATACGCACTACAATGCAGTCGCATGCATTGAACAACCAAGACACTTAAAGACTAAAGAGATAGAAAACCTATTCAGTCCAAAGTTCTTGGAACGAAAGTCTGGATGATACTCTTCCGAGAATCACTCACTCAAAGTCCAGCGTTGTTGTCGTTCCGCTGCCCCTGAAGTTTCTCTTCCAGAAAACCTCGCGTCTTCAATTGGCCACTCTTCAAGCTTCAACTTCTTTGCCGGAAACCCGTCGGCTTTACACACGCAGCTGTTGCCACGCGTCTTCGCTCGATAGCGGTAAACACACACACTCTTGCCTGTAGCTCAAGTCGTCACCCCTCAGGTGGAAATCATCTTCTCCTGCTTTGTCTCTACGGACAAAACCTTCGCCGACTACACGGCGGAATCCCTACGCGCTCTGGCGCTAACTTCCGTCTTCTCCTGATCTCTCGTCTTGGCTGCTCGATTAAATACCCTCCGCGCGAGATTCCAGAAAGTTCTCATCGTTTCGTCGGCGCGATGCGCAGCGAAGGCTGGGGAAAAGCGCGAGATGGTACGAGGGCCGTCCCCGACCGATGACTCAACCCGACATAACACGCCTCTTTCCTTCTAGAAATTTCGAGTGCTTGCTCGGCCGCCGATGTGGGTGAGGAGATTCGTCGGCGAAGCCACGCTTCCGAGGGGAGAGCATCGCACGCCCGGGGAGCCTTTAGATGTTTGTTTTCTCTGTTTTTTTCGTTGACCTCACGGCGTCTCTCCCGCGGGTTATCGCAAGAAGTTGGCGGCGCGCCCATTTTGAGCGCTCGTTCTGTGACAGAGAGCATTCAGGGCACTTTATTATTTGCACTTTCTTACTATATTGCCGCATTTTACCCCGCCGCGGTGGTCTAGTGGCTAAGGTACTCGGCTGCTGACCCGCAGGTCGCGGGTTCAATTCCCGGATGTGGCGGCTGCATTTCCGATGGAGGCGGAAATGTTGTAGGCCCATGTGCTCAGATGTGGGTGCACGTTAAAGTACCCCAGGGGGTCGAAATTTTCGGAGCCCTCCACTACGGCGTCTCTCATAATCATACGGCGGTTTTGGGACGTTAAACCCCACAAATCATTAATTATATAGGCGCATTTTCATCTTCTGGTAAAACATCGTCCCGATGCCTTTTTCAGAGGGCGGTGGGGAGGCAACGCATTGTTCCTTCCTCAAGTTTCTTATTGTCCCGTTGCGCTGTGCGCGATTCTCAGCTCGGGTCGCGCCTGCCGTGTTCGAGAAAATTCGGGGTTGCCGTAGATCATTTAGTTGAGAGTACACCATTGAGGTAAGCATTTCAGATTATTCTAGAATTTACGTCACTGCTAGTGATAACGCTAGAATGTTTGATGGCGAGTGTATAAATGCCGACATGCTTCGCTGCTTGTCAGTTGTTCGACAGGCGACACTCTGCTCGCCGCTATCAGTAACAGCTCATTGGTGTAAGCTGGCTTTGTTTTTATTTGGCCACAATTTCGGCCCGAATAAACAGTTGATTATTCAACCTACAGGCTGCTCTCTTCATCACGTCACGACCCCGAGACGTTAGGGTTATTAGACGCTGTAGTGGATGGCTCCGAAAATTTCGAACACCTGGGGTTCTTTACCGTGCGCCCAGAATTAAGCACAGGGGCCTACAGCATTTCCGCCTCCATAGGAAATTCAGCCGCTGGAGGCAGACTCGATCCCGCGACGTGTGGGTCAGCAGCAGAGTACCTTAAGGCCATTTCACAAGACCTAAAAAGTAACAATTTTCTGTCCACGAATTTGCTCGCAGCGCAAAAAAAAATGCCAATTCACTCCCGCCGCAGCAGTCCACGGTGAGCTTCCAACATGTTGGAAACTTTTGCTCTCATCGCAGCGGCGGAAGGGATTTTTTATCGAAACCCTTCGAAATAGGGCCGGGCTGGCGAAGCTGTCAAATAGCGCTGATGTGTTTGTTTTAGTGTTGGCCGCTGCTGTGCCTTTTAAAAAATAACTTAGAACTTAAAGTGTTCCGAAATGACAAAGAACAAGTGCTCTGTGTTACAATCCATGAAAATTTGATAATAAATATAACGCACGGATTGTTGCATCATATTTGAAAAAGTCTAGGGTCTGCGACAACGAACACTGGCAAGAAACGTTTTTAGCCTCCACATTCGCAGAGCGAAAATCACGGACCGTTCGCGGTATACGTGAAAGAATACCGGCATTAGTTGCGGTTGCGACCATAGCGATTGGAGCGAACGGAACGACTTGTTTGGCTACAATCGCGGCATGTGAAACAGCCTTTATCCACTAGGCCACCACGGTGGGCAAACTTTAAAATCCGCACAATGTTACGGGGTGGAGGAACCGATGCTGTTCATGACTTACTTGCCAAGATTATCATGTTTAGACGTGTCGTTTGCCTTCCTCATCCATTGACGTAACGTGATACCAAATTTAGTATATGTGGAGCTAGCTGAACGGCCGTGAGCACACTATAAACGTGGTATGTTGTCTTATATTCTTAGATGACACGCCCGTCAGGATTATCGTGCTTGTACTAGTCATATAATTTCGTTATTCATTAACCTCATGTAACACCGAATTCGGTATACTTGAAGGTAGAAAAACTGCTGGGAGCGCATTATGAAGGGCCCCATATACTCTAACGTAGCGTTGACGCACACGCGCGCTGGGCACAGTGACGCTATACGTTAGAAAAACGCGAGCACTCTATAGTCTGACGCCAGGCGAGACCGGCGCGGCCCGATGGCAACCGACGCGAATCGCATTTCACACCGATGCGTTACCCAAGCAACACTGCGTTTTCCTCCTTTCATCACAGTGGGATGCTGGACGTTTTAAAACGCGCATGCGTCAAGGCAACGCAGTGTGGCGTGCGCCTGCGAATATATGGCAGGACGGATGCCAGGCGTGCCAACGCCAGGAAGCGTGAAGAAATGAACGCCAGCGAGGTCGCGCACTGCGTTACTTCGAAATTTATTGGCGCCTTAACAGAGGCATTTACTCATGTTCTCACGACATGCATCTCATGATTATTATGTTTGCACCTTCTTCATTCATTGGTGTCACGCAATACAAAATTTGGCATATCTGAAGCTTATGAAACGGCCGTGAGCGCATCATGAGTGCGGCATGCAGTCATGTTGTCACAAGACATGCATGTCGTGATTATCAAGTTTGGACCTGTTATTTGCCTACGACGTCCTTTCGCATCGCGTAATACCGAGTTTGGTGCATGTGAAGCTAGCGAAGCGGCTGCGAGCACATCATGAGTGTAACTTGTGGTTATCTTGTTACATAACACGCATCTAATGTATATCATGTTTTAACCAATATTATGCCATTCTCATTTATTCATGTCCTATATTATCAAATTTGGTATAAGTGAAGCTAGCGAAACGGCCCCAAGCGCTTCATCAGAGTGTGGCGTAGTATTGTTGTTACACGACACTCATCTCATGATTATCATGCTTGCACAAATCACATACCTTTGTCGTTCATTCATGTACCGTAATACCAATTGTGGTATATGTGACGCTCGCGAAACGGCCGTGAGGGCATCATGAGCGTGGCATGTAGTGATGTTGTAACATGACACGCATGTCAGAATTATTATGTTGCGTTCTGCACTTGTGGGCGGCATGCAATCATGTCCACACCACACCAGTTTTGCAACATGCCATGTGAACGAAACCACCGCAAGAGCTGCAGGACCTTGAATTGTAAATTATGACATGAATGGCTTACATGACATGATTTTCATTTTATGACTAGTCAAGTCTGTTCTTCATATACTGATGATATACATCAAGCTTAGTATTGATACCATTGTCGAAACGGCCAGGTGAGGTAAATGTCGTAGGCAGATAGATAGATAGATAGTTAGATAGATAGATAGATACGCTCTAGGTTCAGGAAGTTTGCTATAAAATGCTTCGATTATGAAAAAGCATCACCTAGAGCTTTTAGTCGCCGCCGCTTTAGCCGCATACATAACCTTGACGGTTAATGATGTATGATCCCCAATGTTTAGAACAATGTCTGCTACACTCTTTCAATTCAATTAAACAAGACTACGAATGAAACATTGGTGTTTACCTCAAGCTGTGGAGGATTGAAAACTTCAGACAGCACCTGAATTTCTTGCACTCGGCCATTCAATTCACGACCGAGTGTGAAAGTGACTGCTGCCTGCATTTTCTCGACGTCCAGGTGGCAAGAAAGCGCAACGGCCTGGTGTTCTTCGTTCACATGAAGCCAACGCGCACTGGCCACTACCTTCAATTTGATCCTTCCCACCCCACCTGCCAGAAGGCCTCGGTTTTGACCACGCTACTCCAGAGAGCAAAGAACTTATGCTCCAATGACACTGAGCGAAAAAAACAAGAGGCCCCGCCTGATTGGGAACCTCAGAAAAAAAAGGATACGCAAAAAACTTCATTCGAGCCACTACGCGCCACGCAGAGCAACAGAGAATATGAAAACCCCGATCAACCTTAATTGGCAACACCCCAAAGCGCGTACCGGTGCCATACGTTCAGGGAACCAGCGTGACGTTGGCGCAAATTTTCAGGAAGGAAGGGGTTCGCATCGCGCACGTGCCTTCGTGTACGCTGCGCCGCCTCTTCCCCCGCCCGAAAGACCGACCAACAATGGAGAGAACCCCCGGTGTCACTTAGAAAATTTCGTGTGCCGAATGCCTTTATTGGTATAACAGCCAGACGATAAACCTTCCGGAACGACTGACGCTTCACTCCGATGATGTGCAGAAGCTTTACAACGTGCTTGACATTGGATTACCGGATAAATTTCGCCGAACGGCCATTCTTGAAAGCGAGTCGAACTGGAGGAGAAGGTTATTACTCGAGTCGCAGGATATACAGAGCACAGCCCATAACATCAACCGCTCTCTCGGAACCCTTCCACACATTGACTGCGCTCCACGGCAAAACGAGAGAGAGAGAGGGGGGGGTATTATCCGCCCCGCGAGTGCTTTGACGACGCCGCTGCTACCTATTTCTGCAGTCACCCCTGAGAAAGAAGCCTAGTCGGTTTCGAAACGTCGGGTTTCTTAAAACTTTTGGCTGGAGTCTAAATCATCTCCCAGTTTCATACGCAACCAGACAGACTTCTGACGAATGTTTACATTCAAGCCTAGCGTTCCATGTAATTTAACTTTCATAGGTATTTACAGTAAACTGAGTGACACCAAGACTTGGCATAATCCTCTTTTTGGGTGAATGCAATCAGGAAGAGGGTGTCAAGAAGACGCTTCCTGTTTGTATCAGGCCCGTTTTAATCAGACATTTTTAATAGTATATTTGATGATTGATTGATGATTGATTGATTTCTGGGGTTTAACGTCCCAAAACCACCATTTGATTATGAGAGACGCCGTAGTGGAGGGCTCCGGAAATTTTGACCACCTGGGGTTCTTTAACGTGCACCCAAATCTGAGTACACGGAATAGCGTATTTGAGTCATTCTATAATTTATTACAGATATCGTTCATATGTACAATCTATTTAATACTCTTTTCTTGGTCAATCCTCCACAGTAGGTGTGAGCCATTTATAAAAGCTATTATCGCCATCATAATTCCCATGAGGTGTCATGAGCGCAAAACTATCCGCGTTCTGCGCTGTACTGGACACAATGCATCATTTATTTTTTACCTGCAGGTGGCTTACTACAATAAGAAAAACTCTTCCATTAATACCTTCACGTGGTATAGCTACGGCTTTGTTTGTGCCAGTCATTTTGTCTTTTGGAGCCTCCATTGTGGGTTCTCCAGTGCGAGAGTGCGCGTGGCAGTGACGTTGACAAATTAAGCTGGTATATTATCCTAACGTGTCTACTACAATATATACGTATAAAAATCAGAGTAGTAATCTAATTGAGAAATAAATTATTTTCTTTATTTATATATTTTTATGCATTACATCAAGAAGTGCAATATATTAAGTATTCTTAGTAATATTTCTAATATGCCCCCTTCCACTATACTAAAAAGAGCACATTATTTCATAGAACCACTCAATTCTCGGCCAACTCTAACAGTGGGTACGCGCCACGAGCAATATGTGAACAAGAAGAATTTCTCAACTAAACTTTTATTTACATAAATTTGGTTTAAAGAAGTAGGTGTAAAGGCGCCCCTTTATGCCAGGCTTGCAAAGAAATGGAAACGAAAGTTTGTTTGATTGATATGTGGGGTTTAACGTCCCAAAACCACTATATGATTATGAGAGACGCCGTAGTGGAGGGCTCCGGAAATTTAGACCACCTGGGGTTCTTTAACGTGCACCCAAATCTGAGCACATGGGCCTACGACATTTCCGCCTCCATCGGAAATGCAGCCGCTGCAGCCGGGATTCGAACCCGCGCCCTGCGTGTCAGCAGCCGAGTACCTTAGCCACTATATCACCGCGGCGGGGCGAAACAAAAGTTTGTTTCTTTTTATTCTGTCGCCTAGATTCTTACCAGCGGAAAAGATACGTGATAGCTACACTTGAAAAATTAGAAGTGGAGCTAAATGTGGCAGTAATATTATCGTTAGGCAGCATTAAATTTGGTTATAGCTACAGGGACGTCTGCTCTGTGGTATTTGACTACATAACTGAAACAAAGCGATTGCCATGTTAGAGTGCCTTTTTAATACATATATTGCCACGTTCCATTCCTTAAGATTTGTTCTCGCCCCAATACACTACACAGTTCTCAGTGCATACCACGCTTGCAGTTTTCGAGAAGCTTCGGGATTGTAGTAAATCATTTCGATACGATCATGCCCACTCCGTGAACTGTACAGATTATTCTGCAACCTACGCCGCTGCCAGCAATAACGCTAGAACATTCGATGGCAAGAGTATGAATGCAGATGACTTCGCCGCTTGTCAGTTGTTGATTGACGGCCGACGCTCTGTTCCCCACTATCAGTCCAAGACCGCTACTGTAGTCCGAATTTCCGTTTACTGGGCACAGGTTCGCCCAAATGAAGAATTTATTATTCGACTCGTATTGCGCTCCATTTGTCCCCGTCACGACGGCGTGACATCTGGTGGAGGTGCTGTTTCTTCCATGTACCGGACGCTTCCGTCAAGCCGTGAACCTAGCCCACGCCGTGAAGACACCAACTCCAACAACGAGCAACGAGTTAGCCGCAGGCAACAAGGTCTGCCACCGGAATACGGGCTTTTACTGGACAAGGCTCTGAAAACCAAGATGTTGACGTCGACCACGGCGACCATCTCAACGCCGGTTATACCTGCACCACTCCTGCTCCGGCAACCCAAAGAGCTGCCAACTTTTCCCGGTTCGCCTGTGGAAGACCCGGACAGCTGGATCGAAAGGTTCGACCGCGTCGCCGCCTTCAATGACTGGACAGACGATGACAAGCTCTGGCATGTGTATTTCGCCTTAGAAGATGCTGCTCGGACCTGGTTAGAGAATCAAGAGCGAAGCCTTACAACGTGGGACGTCTTTCTCGCCAGGTTCCTCACCGCTTTTGCAAGTGTGGTGCGCAAAGAGAAGGCCGCAGCTCTCCTCGAAACCCGCATGCAGATGCCAAATGAAAACGTGGTGCTATTCACGGAAGATATGATTAAACTCTTGTGCCACGCTTACTCCGACATGTCCGAGGAGAAGGTCCGTCTGCTCATGCGAGGAGTAAAGAAGGAACTCTTCGCCGGGCTGATAAGAAACCCGCTTAAGACGGTCGCCGAATTCATTTCAGAAGCATCTATGACAGAGAAGACGCGCGAGATGTGCACGCGGCAATTTAACCGTAGCTTCTCGCCTACAAGCTACGATGGCATTCAAGCGCTAGGAACCACAGCCTTGCATGAGACGATCCGAGCGATTGTGCAAGAGGAGCTGCGAAAATTACTTTCTTCAGCGCAGCCTCACGTGGAATCCATCGCGGACGTCGTACGCCAGGACATCTAGCAATCACTGGGCGTTCCTCACTCTCAAGAGCCACAGCTGCAAGTCATGTTCTATGCTGCTGCAGCCCGCCGCCACGCCCCTCCTCCACGCGCACGCCAAAACGCCGCCTCATCACACTTCCGTCGCCAGACGCCACCGCCGCCACCACCTCCACCGACGACCTACCATTCGCCAGTGGACCAGCGCAGTGCGCGGAGGAAAACCGACGTTTGGCGCACCCCTTAACACCGCCCACTGTGCTACCACTGTGGCGAGGCCGGCACAATTACCGCCGTTGCCAGTACTGACAGATGGGACTGCGTGGCTTCGCCGTCGATGCACTACGTCCGCACCCAGGGGAACGGCCACGTCACATCGCCGACTACCTGACGAGAACTCAGTGCACACCCCGAAGCCATTCTCGTTCGCCGTCGCCCAGCCACTGCATCTCACTGCACCACCGCCAGTACGCTGGCACAACGCGGGGTCGGTCTCCTAGCCCATATCCGGGAAACTGAGGGCAGAAACCGATGGTGGTGCGGTTGCTGTGCGACGAACTACCGAAGATCCTCCTCCCACGACGACGCCGCGACGGAGCTTCCTGAACACGACGCCAACCAGGCAAAACACTGACGGCGAAAGCTCACTTACCGAAGTAACCTGACGACGCAACATGGAAGCAGCGGAACCTGCCGACGAAGCTGTGACCCAACGCCACGGCCTAACTGCAACGCGAGACGGTGAACTGGCGACCTCGACGTTCTTATCGATGGCCACAGTGTGACCGCTCCCGTCGATACTGGAGCCGACTATTCCGTCATCAGGGGGCCGTTCACCGCGAAGCTGAAAGTTAGGACAGTTTGGGAAGGCCCCAAAATCCGCACAGTCGGAGGTCATCTCGCAACGCCTGCAGGAATCTGCACAGCGAGAATCACCATTAACGGCCGTATTTATCCTACAGACTTCGTAGTTCTGCAGCGTTGCTCGAGAGATGTCATCCTTGGCATGAACTTCTTATGCCTCCATGGTGCTGTCACCAACCTAACAACAAAGTTTATAACGTTATCCACAGAAGAAGCACTGCCGCCGCACACGCCGTCAGGAAACCATGCCTTGAATGTGCTGGAAGGACAAGTTTTCATTCCGCCTCGCTCTAGCGTCATTATTTAAGTCGGCACCCCTTGATCACCTGACTTCCAAGGCGTCGTTGAAGACAGTCAGCATCTCTTGGTCACCCGCAATATTTGCGTCGCAAGTGGAATAGCAGAGCTGTGGGGAGGCAAAGCAACGGTTATGCTCACAAATTTCAGCAATGAATACAAACATGTCAACAAAGAAACGACGGTCGCATACATCGAAGAAATCGTGGAAGCCACCAGTGCTTTCGCCCTCGCCGATTCTGCGGAACCTGATCAGAGAAACCAGCCCCTCCCTCAGCTTTCGACGTCAATCCCAGCCTTCCGAACTACAAGCAAGAACAGCTCGAGACCCAGCTGCTACAATACGAAGATTTCTTTTCATCGTCGTCAAAATTCGGCAGACGCCAATCGCGAAACATCGCATCATAACCGATGAAAATGCCTGACCACTCCGTCAGGGTCCGTAGAGGGTTTCGACGCGAGAACGTGAAGCCGTAATAAAGACACAAGTTGATGAAATACTACGGGATGACATCATCTAGCCATCCAAGAGTCCATGCGCGTCCCCCGTGGAGTTAGTGAAGAAAAAGGATGGGGCCCGACGTTTCTCCGTCGATTATCGCCACTTGATCAAAATAAAAAAGGACGTGTATCCTCTCCCACGAATAGACGACGCACTGTATCGGCTCCATAACGCAAAAAACTTTTCGTCAATGGACCTCAAGACGGGCTATTGGCAGAACGAACTGGGCGATTGAGACCGAGAGAAGACGGAGTTTATAACACCGGACGGCCTCTTCGAGTAGTGATGCCCTTTGGTCTTTCCTCAGCGCCTGCAACTTTTCAACGCTTTATGAATACAGTACTGGCAGGATTGAAGTGGCAGACTTGCCTTGTGTACTTGGACGACGTCGTCGTGTTTTTCTCGAGTTTTGACGAGAATCTTCGGCGCCTTGAAGCTGTAATTCAAGCCATCAAGACGTCTGGACTCACACTGAAGCCAGAAAAGTGCAGAGTTTTGTACGAGGCGCTCTTGTTTCTAGGGCACGTGATTAGCAAGTCTGGAGTTCATTCTGATCAACGGAAAATAGCCGTCATCGCCGACTTCCCGCCGCCCACTGACAAGAAGGCGGTGCGCCAATTTCCGGGCCTGTGCGCCTATTATAGGCGGTTCGTGAAAAACTTCGCCCGCAGCGCTGATCCACTCACTAAGCTTACCAAGGCCGACGTGGAGTTCAAGTGGGAAACGCCGCAGGCACACGCTTTCCAGGAGCTTAAACATCGCCACCGGACGCCTCCATTGTTGCCCATTTTGACGAATTTGCGGAGACAGCAATACACACTGACGCAAGCAGCGTAGGTGTCGGCGCCGTTCTTGTGCAGAGGGCTGACGGACTTGAATGGGTTATTAGTTACGCCAGACGATCGCTATCCAAAGAAGGAGCCAATTATTCCGCAACAGAAAAGGAGTGCCTCGTCAACATCTGGGCTACGTCGAAATTTCGTTTCCTCTACGGCAGGCCCTTCAAAGTTGTGAGCGACCACCACGCCTTGTGTTGGCTAGCTACCTTGAAGGACCCTTCAGGTCGCCTCGCACGATGGAGCCTGAGACTTCAAGAATATGAGATTACCGTCGTTTAAAATCCCGCAAGACAAACTCCGACGCCGACTGTCTCTCTCGTGCGCCTGTCGACCAACCACCGCGCGAAGACCCGGATGACGACTACTTCTTTGGAACGATAACTACCGACGACTTCGCTGAACTACAGCGGGCCGACCCGGAACTTAAGGCCCTAATAGAATACCCCGAAGAAAGGACCGCCGAAGTTCCGAAGGTATTCAAGCGCGCACTTGCGTCGTTCTTCCTGCGAAACGGTCTTTTCCAAAAGAAAATCTTTTCACCGCTTCGAGCCAAGTACCTCCTTGTGGTGCCTTCAGCTCTGCGACCAGAACTCCTGCAGGCTCTGCACGACGATCCGACGGCAGAGCACCTCGGTGTTTCTCACACGCTCGCGAGGATACAAGAAAGGTACTACTGGCCACGTCTTACCACCGACGACCCTCGTTATGTGAGGACATTCCGGGACTGTCAGCCACGCAAGACACCACCGACAAAGCCAGCGGGACGTCTGCAGTCAATCGAACCACCTCGACGACCATTCCAGCAGATTGGTATGGACCTACTCGGGCCGTTCTCGACGTCGGCTTTCGGAAACAAGTGGGTCGTGGTAGCCACCGACTACCTCACCCGCTACACCGAGACAAAAGCCCTGCGCAAAGGCAGTGCATCCGAGGTAGCTAAGTTCTTCGTCGAAAATATCGTCCTACGTCACGGCGCCCCGGAGGTCCTTTTCTTGACAGAGGAACGACATTTACAGCTGACCTAACTCAGGCGACCTTGGCATACAGTCAGACAAACCACCGCCGGACAACAGCCTACCACCCACAGACCAACGGCCTCACCGAGTAGCTAAACAAGACAATCACCGACATGCTGGCAATGTACGTCGATGTCAAACACAAGACATGGGACGCCATTCTTCTGTACGTGACCTTCGCATACAACACGGCGGTGCAATAGACGACGCAGATATCTCCATACAAATTGGTCTACGGAAGGAGCCCGGCAACGACGCTCGATGCCATGTTACCCAACGTCACCGACGAAGAAAACCTCTTTGTGAGTGAGTAACTTCAACGCGCTGAAGAAGCCCGACAACTCGCGTGTTTTTGTGTCAAGAATCAAGACGACCGACAGCAGCCGTTACAATCTTCGACGAAGCTTCGTGGAATACCAGCCCGGTGAACGCGTTTGGGTGTGGACGCCAATACGCCGACGTGGACTCAGTGAAAAGCTTCTGCGACGGTACTTCGAACCGTACAGGGTGGTTCGACGTCTCGGCCCCGCTTGATTACGAGGCATCACGAACTCTTAACGACGCCGATAGTGACCAGAAGTTGTCCATGTCGCGCGCCCTCAAGCCATTTTATGCGCGTTGACAAACTGAAACAGTGTATTTCTATTGCTGCTGTATCGTAATTTATTCATTGTACTTTCTTGCATGATTGTTGAACCTTCATATTTAGTTAAAATATCGGGACAATGCCTTTTTAAGAGGGGGGCAATGCCAAGTTCCATTCCATAAGCTGTGTTATCGCCCCAATACACTACACAATTCTCAGCGCAAACCGCGCCTGCAGTTTTCGAGAAGCTTCGGGACTGTAGTAGATCATTTTGATAAGATAACGCCCACTCCGCGAACTGTACAGGTTATTCTGGAATCTACGCCGCCACCAGCAATTACGCTAGATCATTTGATGGCAAGAGTATAAATGCTTGATTGATTTTTGGGGTTTAACGTCCCAAAACCACCATATGATTATGAGAGACGCCGTAGTGGAGGGCTCCGGAAATTTTGACCACCTGGTGTTCTTTAACGTGCACCCAAATCTGAGTACACGGGCCTAAGAGTATAAATGCCGACGCAGTTCGTCGCTTGTCAGTCGTTGATCGACGGCCGACGCTCCGTTCCCCGCTATCACTGCTACTGTAGTCCGACTTTCCGTTTACTGGGCACAGGTTCGCCCAATTAAACAATGATTATTCGACTCGTAGTGTGCTCCTTTTGTCCCCGTCACAACCCCGTGACAATATCATTCGTTATGGACCCACCATTACCTCTCTATCAAATCATATCTGATAGCCTGCATCGATCCTGTCGCAGATATACACCTTTTTTGATGTTTGGCTTTTCTTACTATACATATATTTTTTCAGTAAAAATACTTTGTGTTTGTTATACCATAAGCCTTTTAGTTAAAATCCTAACGGCCGGTTCTCGGCCGATCTCCCTTTGTGGGTGTGCGCCAGAATAACATGAGTCATCATCATTATCATCATGAACTAACAAACAATAAGGAAGACGAAGAGACGCCGGCTGCCCAGTTCCGTTAACGGATTCCTTGTCAGTATGTACGTCGATTACGGCGTCAACAAAATCGACGGCCTTAAAGACGCTCCTTATGCTAGCTCCTCCTCAGCTGCAGCTACTGAAATTAGTATGGGTACTCGGTCATTGCGGCTTAGAAGTAAATGAAATCGCCGACTCTCTAGCACGAGCAGCGTTGGAAGGGCCAGTACTATTAGTCCTTCCCGAAGTGGCCACCATAACGGCGACAAGATACAGAAAGCTTGCGCTCAGTGCAGACGCTATGGAAGCAATATTGTCAACACCAGAATTTACTCACTTAAGATTTCCATGGAAAAGTCATTGGTGTCCTACAAAACAGTTGGAAACCATAATAACCAGATTTCGATGTCGTGTCCCCCCGTTAAATTTCTATTCACATAGGGCTGGTCTGGCGACATCACCACAATGCAACTTTTGTTCAGAATTGGAAACAATAGAGCACTATTTTTTAACATGTCGCCGATACAAATTGCTTAGGAAAACATTCTTAGCCCTCCCATTCGCTAGCCTGGGGTTGAATTTCACTATAGAAAACATACTTTCCTTCGGTGCTTACGATCTGGGCTTCAGCCACGAGAACGTTTTCTACGCAGTTTGCAAGTACCTGAATGAAAGTAAAAGAATTAATCTTTTAATTGCGTGATTATTAATCATGCAAAAAAATTATTCCAACGAACACAAGAGCATTGTTTAGCTATCCTGATTCTTATTCAAGGTAATGAATAGTTGTCTTATCTGCACGAGTGACAAGCAACTATTGCACTCCATTCATTCTGACTAGGGTGTCTTTACTTTTTCATTCTTTTTTCTGGTGGGTGGTTTCGATATTTAAAAAAAAACTTACTTAATTAAGTCATCGATTCTTGGCCAATCCCCCTGAGTGGGTACGAGCCATGTCTGTGGATTCATCATCATCATCATCATCATCATCATCATCTGCCCAGTTCGTTTGTTCGAATAGTGGATTGCAGCGGTGGTCTGTCACCTCCATCAGGTGAGTCTGCGACCCTAAGCACTTCGAAACAGTGACGCGAAGACGAATCTGTCAGTGTAGCGTCTCAGCTTAAAAGTGCATGGAAGGTTGGCCAAATATCCTTTGGGAAAGACATGCGAGTGGGACCAGGTTCATTGGATTTCAATGTAGCAAAGCAGATAACTACAATATCAAGAAAATATATTTACACAATATCTCCATGACACGAAGCATCCACTGTCTGAACTTGAGCAGCTTCAATACCGTAACCTCACTGGTCTTGTAGAAGGTACTGTGGGTAGCTGAAATATTTGCCGGACATCACAATAAAGCGACAAACCAAGGCGGATGTGTCCGTACTTATTTTCGCTCACTTTACTTTTTTATGATGCTAGACCGGAAAGTCTGACGGTGTGTTCTGCTGAAGAATAATTAGCGTGAGAGTTAGCTCAAGAGGGTCCTCACTATTTATGTGAAAAAAATGTTACACAGGAGGAAGCAGAACGAATTAGAGGGCGCCTAACAGTTCGTTCCAGCTTGTGCTTTTCTCATAGTGTATCACAAGGTTTAGTATCGTTCTTAAAGAGTCCCTGAAACTCTTTTCCAGGTAATCATGGGAAGTATTCACTGAAATAGCTTATCGCCTCACGAATTTAAGGCCGGAACAATTTCTCACAATCCAGTTATTTTTTCAGTACGAGTGGTGTTACACAGATTTGTAGCATGCTGCATTCGCATTCTCTCTTGTTCCAACGAAAGCGCTCGAATCAAAGTTAAGCAGGTGGGGGGAGGGGGGGTGACATGAGCAAAGAAAATATGTCATGCGTGTCTCATGACCTCAAGCACTTTTTTCTTTTAAATGCAAAGCATTTCTTGGCGAACGTCGGCGACTTTGAGCCTATCTATCTATCTATCTATCTATCTATCTATCTATCTATCTATCTATCTATCTATCTATCTATCTATCTATCTATCTATCTATCTATCTATCTATCTATCTATCTATCTATCTATCTATCTATCTATCTATCTATCTATCTATCTATCTATCTATCTATCTATCAATCTATCTATCTATCTATCTATCTATCTATCTATCTATCTATCTATCTATCTATCTATCTATCTATCTATCTATCTATCTAGCCGCCTACGAGCTTTAGCTCTGCTGGGGGTTTCGACAATGATATCGGTACCAAACTTGGTATGGGATAACATGACTGTATGAAGAACATATTTGTCTAGTCATAACATCAAAATCAAGACATGTATGTCATGAATGTCATGATTTACAATTATTGGTACTGCAGCTCTTGCGGTGGTTTTGTTCATATGGCATGTTGCAAAACTCGTTTGGTATGACAAGATTGCATGGCGAAAACAAGAGACATAGCCTAACATGAAAGTCATGAAATACGTGTCATGTAACAACATGGCTACACGCTTTATTCATAATGCGCTCGCGGCCGTTCCACTGGCTTCAAATGTGCCAAACTTGGTATTACGTCACGGGAACTGAATACGAAGGTTTGTGACTGGTGCAAACATCATAATCATGATTGGCCTGTCATTTAGGAACATAACTACATGCCACATTCAAGGCGCCAATACACTCCGACATAACCCGGCGCGCCTGCCCGCCGGTGTTCGTTTCGTCGCGTCAAGTCAGGGATGCCACGTCAGGCACTGATCTGCCTGCCATATGCTCGCAGGCGCCCGCCCCGCAGCGTTGCTTCGGCATATGCCCATTTGAGTGCGCCCGGCGTCTCTCCGTCAGGGCCAGTTTATGCTAGCGGCAGGCATGCCGCTAGCATAAACGTTCTAGCGGCAGGCATGCCGCTAGAACGTTTGACGTTCTCAGGCAGGCGTCCGCGGCAGTTTGCTTCGCGCACGTCCGCTGTTGTTTGCCGTTCAAAAAAATGGGTCCTAGGCCCATTTTTGTGCCGTTTGCCATTTGCCGGAGAGAGGCAATTTTGTTCTGCAGCATTACGATTAGCCGTGTGAAGTGGTGTGACTATCGGGGACAACTGGACTTACCGAGCAAGTTTGGAGGTCCCCGCTCTTTTTCTTCCCCACGTTAAAGAGTGCGCACCACTGTGCTCCGGATTTCTTGACGGTCTTCTCAGTCGACTGCGTGTTGCGCGCGTGGGTTCTTGTGCGCGTATGTGGGGTGAATCAAATGTGACTTTTCAATTTTTCTTCGCTTAGTTTTTCTTACTGGTCACCTTTTATTACCACTACCCCTTTCTTGAGCGGACCTGTTGAAGTGTCATCGAACAGATAGACAGTTATTGGTGGCACCCTTCTCTTTTTTTTCTTTTCATAACCACTTAGAGAAGCAGAATCGCGAGTTGACCAAGTTGGTTTATGTTCATCGTAGAATACTTTACAGCGCAATGGTTTAGATACAGAGAGAGAAGGGACACAGTGCTGAGCTCACATAATGAAATTTGTTCGGAAAAGAAAGGAACATATATAGTAACCATCGGCTCATCAAAACAGTGCGCATGTGCACAAATGTTACAACAAAGCATGATTCATGTGCATTGGTTATGCACGATGCACTTGTGCATTAGTTATTACAGATAATGCATTCATTCATTCGGTATTCTATATAATGAAAAATGCCTGGTCTATTTCACGCTTGTGCCACTCGTGGTGAAAGCTCTAAAGCTTGCAGATCTGGGGAGACGTTAAAAAGCCGAAACATCTTCCATTTGAAAGAATGACAACAGCATAGGTGATCCATCTATCACTCTTTTAGAAGAAGAATATAACGACTAGTTACGCAGGATATCAATCATGTTGTGTTGTAACACTTGGGCACATGCACAGAGTTTCAATGAGCCAATGTTTCCTATATATGCTCCTGCTTGTTACAAATAAATTTAAGTTGTGAGTTGAACGCTGTGTTCCTTCTCTGTCTGTATCTAACTCGTTGCACTGTGAAATATTTTATGATATACGGTCTGCTTGCTCTCGCTTGACTATTAAGCTTGCGTTTCCCCTCCGCTCTCTCTGCTTTTACGTTTCCCATCTCCTGCCTTACAGCGCCGACGCAGGCAGCATCTGCTAGTGGATTTCTTGTTTGAAAAAAACTGACTGCTCACCCGGGACAACCACGATGCTAGGCGTCCCCTCAGGCTCCTTTTCAGGGAGACGTTTAGCTTGGTTTTTAAGTTGATGTTCATTGCTACGCCAGCCATCCGCTGTCGCACTTTCTATTCACGTGACGAATAGAAGGGTAACGAGTGTTCACCGTTTTGCCTTCGTTTTTTTTCTTTGCTCTTTCTGTGTGATACAATCAAAATTGGCGGTGATCCCAGTTTTTGGCTTAGGTGTAACACATTGGCACTAGCACATAAGCTTTTGTGTGCAGTGGCTTTTTGCTTATATTAACTTCGTACTTTGTCAAGCTGCCAAATCTGATCACGGAGGCCATGCAGAAAGAAGGACATAGTTGTAATGTGCTACGCCAGGTGACGCAAAAACCTCAGCTGCTCACACGAAAATTGCCTGCTCTTTCAGTGACTTTATTTATTTATTTTGACTTCTCCAACTGTTAATTACTTTTTATCCATTGTAAGCTGATGTGCCGATATCTCATGAAAAGTATAGCTCTACGCTTGAAACGCAAACATCAATTAAAGGCCAGTTTTAGTTTTCAGAAGGCCATTTTTGAATTTTCAGAAAATGGGAGTTTAGCGCTCGTCCACAAATACATATAAGATAAAGGCAAGTTTCACTCGTGGCTCGCGTGACTAATACCATATTTTCACTGTTGTTTTTATGCTGTTCACCAGTGAGGCTGCTTCTAAATTATAAGCGAAGTGACGTTCAGGAAGCCATCCGACGCTGAAGTGGTCATGCGTCGACCATCCGACCCCGAGACGGGCCTACCCGCCGCCTCCCCTGGTTCTGTGAACCCCTTCAGCGACAAGTTCATCCGAATCGGTGAGCACGTCTGCTGTGTCCACGGACGAGCCGCTCTTTTAGATCACCAAAGTGTTTTGTGCTAAGTTCAAACAAGACTGCAGCGACGTATTTCTGTCAAGAAAATGACGTCGAAAAAAGACGCGCGACCAGAAGGCATAGAAAAAAGTTTCTGTCAAGAGGAATTGAACAGACGACCTTTCAGTCCGCGGCAATAGAGGCCAGGCACGCTACCCCCAAACAACATTGCCCACATACTGCCAAAGCTTTACAAACTCGCCTTTCATATTTAACTTTGATCTCTCACCGCGTACTTTGACAGTTAGAAAGGTCATCATGAAGATAACATCCCCGGCACTTTTGCAACGCTTTTTTTTCTACAAGTCTTTCCGATTTGGCATGCTTCCGACAGAAGTGCGATTTTCTCGATGCAGTAATGGAAAGGTAGTTGCCGAAAGCAGTCTTAGCGTCATAGCTTCCATTCATACATCAATCCCGAAAATTGTCTGGCTCTAAGTCCTCGTTCCTAGTTATGCCTTCCTCGCGAAAAATTGTGGCCAGCCAAGAGTTAAAACATGACGCGAGTTACGTTTCTGTCTGTTTGAGCAGTCGTGTTCTGCCCTGCCGTTGTGGTCTAGTCACTAAGGTACTCGGCTGCTGACCCACAGGTCGCGGGTTTGAATCCCGGCTGCAGCGCCTGCATTTTTGGTGGAGGCGGAAATTTTGTAGGCCTGTGTGCTCAGATTTGGGTACACGTTAAAGAACCACCGGTGGTCGAGTTTTCCGGAGCCCTCCACTACGGCCTCTCTTATAATCGAATGGTGGCTTTGGAACGTTAAACCCCACATATCATACAATCAATCAGCGGTCGTGTTTAATAACACGCCGCAAACTAGCCCAAGTTCGTCGTCCTGACAGTGGCCATTCGTCTGGCTTTCATACCCTCTTTTCAGATTCCGCTGTCACCGTCAACAGCTTCCACAAGCACTTATAACGAAAGCGTCTGTTTAATCAGTGATTCTGGACGTTAGTCATAGCAATGTTAAATTTAACACTAAGCTTCATTATGAGTGCACTGACGTGAAATGGTGCTATTAATGTGAAGCATCAAGAGACATAGTGTAAGCTTTCTTATAACAGTCTACAGTAAACATTTTACGATACTTTTGAAGGACAACCATCACTTGCCTGTTTTACTTATCTCTAGAATGAATGAGTCATTCACGTTTTTTTTCTTGGCTGCTTTGTGCTTTGACAACTACACACCAAATGTATGCATGAATACACAAAGATTTGAAGTACCCTTATTACGGTCGTCAACTAAACGTTTCTTGAAGTTTACTAGTTATTGTAGAATAGCCATCCATTAATAGCCTACACATAAGCACGATACAGCTATTCATTCATTTAATTTTTAAATGTGGTTAGACTTTCGCAGGTCAATAGAGGAAATGGTTCGAAATCTTCACATAGAACAGCACTTTAAAAAGCTCAAACTACGTATAACTAATGCCAATCAGAACATCAAACAATGTGTAAGCCTCCTTACAGAAGCGGGGAACAAGAAAGTTAAAAAAGAAACTATGGCTTCAGGTAAAAAAACTCATCAAAGCTTTCCAGTTCTCTAAGGCTAGCCATGCTTGCAATGAAGTTTTTCTGTATCGCTGAAAACATTACCTCAACCTGGCATACTGCCGTTTTCGTTTTCCACAAGCTATGATAGCTTCGTAGCGTAAAGAATTTGCGGGGTATTTCACCACCATTATCAGTGAACGGAAGCTGTAGTAGCCCTGTGTAGTTGCAAGATCCTTTTAACTGTTCTAGGTAGAATGTCCTGGTGAAAGATGGTGTGCTACTAAATTGTGAAAGCTTGGTTCATTAGGCAGAGTAGCATGGGAGCTACTCTTGTAGAGCTACACAGCATCCAAAGACCAGCTTTGGAGGAGCTTCGCGTTCAAGTACCACACTGTACTGCTCGAAAAGTCATCGGTTCGATATCCAGCCAAGGCTGTCAAATTTCAGTAATAATATGATTGCGTACTCAGATTTAAGTGCCAGGTAAATATACCCTAGTGTTTCAAGTTAATTTAGAATCACCTGCTTTGGCATACCTTACAATATTGTAGTTGTGTTGCTTAACAAGCTCCTTATGGCAAGGCATGGCAACCGAGGTGCATGCGGGGTAGCATATTGATTCAAATCTGCACGCTAGCTAACCGTCCTTCTTACTGACCGCTTTTGGGCGTTGTAACAACAATAAACTTCACCTGTAGCTATCAGCTTGATATTTATGGTGAAACAAACACAATTATTTTCGAGTTTCTAGATGCTTTCTGAGTTTTTATCTTTACTTCTTCATGACGCTGGTTTCATTCGGAAGGTGTACGCAATCCTCTCGGTGCAGCTGTTGATAACCGCGGCCATCATCGCTGCTTTTATTTTTGTGTGAGTGACAAAGTGACAGATTCATTCATTTCGTAATGTACCTTACAAAAAATTTCATGTTCGCGGTTATTTGATTGAGTTTCCATGAGTATAACGCTTCATCTTTACAACGAAGCTATAAACTGTCGGTTGCGTTGAGTGGAAAAAATTCTCTGCCGAGCTGGTACGTGACTTCGCATTGCCAGAGTGTGCTTGGCCAAGACAATTAGGTTATGTTAACATCGCTCAAGACTATATTAAGGCCAAGCTCATTAAGACCGTGGTATACATGACTGAGCTAATTAAGGCATCTTAAATTAGGACCATAATTGTTGAAACCATGCTATATGAGGCTGCTGAATAAGACTATGCTAGTGAAGATCTTGCTGGTAAGCTAGGACATCAGCAGGCTCCACAGTTATCCCGGTCTGCGAATCCTCTCAGTGAGTCATGCAGTATTAAACAATGATAAATAATTAGACCCGACTTAATGCTCACGCATTGTCCCGTAGTATATGTAGCTTTTATGTGAACTATCTCAGATGCGGGAAGGGTACTGCTTTTTTCTTGCCTAAGTAGCCCGTATGGTAAAAAAACACCAGGCAATAATTATTTCCGGAACCGTCATGTACTTTGGGACCCTCGTCTGTATATTTTACTCCCTGTAACATCCTTTTATGACATGATAATAAACTGATTGATTGATTGATTGATTACCGTATGTCTCAATCATAAAGTAGTTTACGACGTACCCCCCTCCCTCCCAGAGCTAATTACTCAGACCCACTATGCTTTGATTTCAGCATATTTATTACGTTTCTAGTCATAGAATTGAAGAAAAATATTGCTAAAATCCTAAAGACAGCCTGTAAGCGACATTGTAGTAAACTTATATATCTTCTTTGCAGGCCAGAACTCAACAAGTTCGCCAAGACGAATGGCATAGCGATGTTTCTCGCCGGGTGAGTAGAACAACTGCATTCCTGCGCAATCCAGCAGCCCCAATATAGTGCACGCGAAAAAATCTGCCCGCCACCCTCTCGGAAAATTACCGTGAGGGGAGAAGGTATTTTTTTTGCACGCTGGTTTTCGGCGGAACAGGGAGCATACCAACCAGCGTATCGGGGGCGACAGCTATTTTATTCTTCACGCTGACCCTCCATTCAATACCAATTATGAACATTTCTGCCCAACCGTCACCACGCAACTCTTTTGCTAAATCACTCCTTATAACAGGCGCCGGAACAAAGTACATGCGCGTATCGACTTGAAAATCCGGTCACGATAAACGGTGCCAAGCGCGCAAGATATACCAGCCGTGGCTGCACACAAGCTCCTAGATGCTATCCCGGAACTTGATTTAATGGCGCAAATGTTTACACAGAAGCGAAGAAAAGAAGTAAGACAGGGCGAAGCGCACACTCGGAGCAAAATTTTATTATTCCGACAACTTAACTTAAGAACCCCCAATCATGCGCGCACCACAAAAAGCAAAATAACAGTCTCTGAAATTGCCACTTGATCAAAATCGATCGTTCACAACATTATGCTAATTTTAATAAACAGTTGCTGCTCCTTGTGCTCCCCGGGTACTTCAGTAATCTCCTGTTTTGGCCGTGACGTCATCAGATCATTCTGGTCATACCAACTACGGCAAAGAACCTGTTTGTCTGCTCGCAGATACGCACGCTTGCCACTCTTCTTTCATGGACGAGAAAAAGGAGCTTTGCGCTCTCCCTCACACTCTTGAATGCGCAATCATGCGAAATACCAGCTTTGGAGCCGGATATCTCCGAGGACGGGCTTGCTAGAAAACAAAGCCCTACTGAAACTATGTACAAGCACTACTGCTCACATTTTTTTATAAACATGCCAACTTAGCACTGCCAGTAAAAGGATCATAATTAAATTCTAGTTAATTCTGCTGCTTACAGAGATAATTATCAACTAACTTTGTGTCGCCCTGGGCACTTAACTTATTTGCCCAATTGGTTCTTACATGCCCTCGAGTGTCTAATTTAAAAACAGAATTGTAAAGCATAACTTCGAACACACTGAATAAGTAAATATAAGTGTGTGCGTGTACAAATACATGCTCTGGTAAACTATCCTTATGTAGGTCATCTACTAGCCAATGCAGACGTATCGCCCAGCTAGCTTGTAATACTTGCATATGTTTCGTCAATAAAATGTAAATGGATTATTTGAAGCAAAAATGTACAGATTTCCTTTTGCAGTTCCCTCAGATGAAGTGGACATGAAGGCGAGAGCCGTCTGCCCATTACCTCGTATGAGCACTGCCTCCAATATCGATGACAGTGGAGGTTTTCTGCATCTCACCTCGTTTTTCACAGCCTCAGTGATGGGGCATCCTTTTACGATGTGAATGTAACATGTTATGATGTCCCCATTTGAGGTTACGGTATATGACGATAAAGTGACGTCACGATGATTTAGCGAAGTTTTTGCTTTTTGTGGCACCACGATGACGTGATTTGGAAACGTGATCCCATGATAATGTTTTTTCGCATCACTCGTGCTCATGGTCGTGCTACGGAACGCGGACACGGATGGGCATGGCATTCACGGAGCTTTGCATACTCACGCCTATGTATTAGCACAGGTCATGAAAGACACTGATCAAGATGATAGCGGGCGGTTTGGCAGGCCTAAGTGTACACGATGCCAGAGAAGGCTCTACACGCAGATGAGAAATGAGTCATCCGTCTCGTTGGGCTCTGAAGAATCGTCGAAATGTTTTCAGTCTTTAATGAGTCGACAGTCACGCTTTCGCTTTCGAGTTGTCTTGGCGAGAATGTGAAACATATTTTTCTCTCTTGCAAGACGAAAGCCGTAAATGCCTTAGAAAACGCCAAAACTGACCATCGGCAGTGTCGGCGTTAGGAAAACGAAAGTGATGCAAAAATTATCACATGTTGGCGTCACTATAACGCCACTGGACGGCCCGTGGCTCCATATGGCATCACAAGTTTTTCAGGCGTGGGCTGATAAAGGTAAGATGTCAATTGCAGTTACGAGCACTCAAAGCCAGGTGAGTTTCCGCTGATCTCGGAGGCAGTGGAAAACCAAGTTAGGTGCAGAAATCTTTTCAAAGGTGGCTGGGCGAATCAGTACACCGACTAAAAAAGTTGACGGCTTTCACCTTGGAGATCTGTTAGGTGGATGCAGGAGAAAGCTTGTTGATTTTATCACGCTGCAAGCGTTAGAGAGAATTCACATGGAGTAATACTGTTGTCTCGCAATGTGCGGCTGATCGTGATTGGTCCCAATCGGGATTAGGTTTCACAGCAGTGATTTGTCGCTTCTGCTTCCATTAAAACACAATCACAAAATTTGATCTACACTGGGATCTGACGCGATAAAAAGTGACCTTCTTACATCGGTGTACAAAAGAATAAGAATGGCGCGTGTGTAATAGGGAGGAGTATTAGGTGCTAATTATTGTTGCATGCTGTTGTTTTTTATTTATTTGCAGGATCGGTTCATTGGTGTTCCTAATCATTCTGACCTGCTGTGGGGACCTGATGCGCTCTTTCCCGAAAAACTTTGTGCTGCTGTTTCTGTTCGTAAGTTTATTCACTGTTTATAAGAAAAAGCGCAAACGTGACTCACGTGCACGTGCACTTACAGCGCAAGGAACGGCTAATGTCAAGAAACACACACGAGCTAAAGGGGACACCACAGGGTGAAATGTCAAGTCGCGCCAGCTTATACCATAACGTTTTTTTACACTCGGTATATATATCATTATTGCAATATGAAGCTTGTTTTAAGGAGGAGTGACACAATTTTGAGGTGCAAGGAAAAAGTGTTTCTCGTTTCCTTGGTGTTTATAGACACTTTCCAACACACGCAAACTATTTACTTTTTATTTCAATGTATTCTTCGCCGAGTATCTGTAAGTCAAGACAACCGCAATAGACATTATTATGAGGAGAGAACACACTAGAGCCGTGTCAACAAACTATGCGTCCTGCGTTCAGTTTCAATGGTAGATTGCTCAGAGATTGCGGAACTCGAACTTTCTGATCGCAGAGATTGCTGAACTCTCAGATCTCTGATTTCAGAGATTGCTGCACGATAATTGACTCCTCTTCGTTTACGTACACAACACGCGACTGACAGCCGATGGTAGAAGTGCTGCTAGTACATCGCCTGCAGGTGACACTCTGCTTTATCAAACAGTTTACACACTCTTGTACACATCATTATGAAACCACACCTTCTCTGTGAAAACAAACAATTTTTACTTCTAGCATTGATAAAAATAAACATATGCGCTGTGGCGCGGCGTGCCACGATGCTCTTTTTAACGTTAACAGCACCACTGTTTTTATTTTAACCAACAGTCCCAAAAATAACAGAATATTCTTAAAGCAAATGATGATGAGTGGGGCGAAGCTTCATAGTCTTTTGTCAGTAAACCATAAATTGTCATTCTGTCTGTCTGTCTGTCTGTCTGTCCGTTCGTCCGTCCGTCCGTTCATTCATCTATTGAACATCCCAAGTACAACAATATCACATCTTTTCATCATACATCCATCATGTACAAGTATCGCTAATCAGTGGACATTAAAAGGACTAAACGAAGGCTGCCTACATACATTGGTGACGCACAACCCACGGCTTAAGGAGCATCACCCCTAAAATGCCCAATCTTCATCTCAGCACTTATTTATTTATAACGACCCCAGAAGCCGACGGCTATTGCCGATGCCGCAATAGAGCAGTGGTGCAAGTGTCTTGATGCCGCAATAAAGCAGTGGTGCAAGTGTCTCGAAATGTTGCACGCATATCTTCGATACTTAAAAAAATGATTCGTAGAAGAATGGCGTGTTTCGTAATTTACCATCACTTACGAATGCTTTTAACTTGTGATAAGCTTGATATTCGCGTCAAATGTATCAGAGTAAGCATGAAAATGACAATGATGAGTATAATTTAGAAAATGATGATAAAAAACTAATAATGACTGGAAACCGTACATTGGAGTGCAGAGAAACATATGTATACCTTGTTTTTTATTGTTTTTCTCCTGCAGCAACAGGTCATCTCTACTACCGATAACTGCTATTGTCACAAAAGCAGATTACAAACTTATTGTTTTTTAACTAGCCTGCTTCTTATCATGCCTATTTTCAGCATATGAATGAACTGTGGGAAACTGACTGCACAGTTTTAAACAACCGCTTCTCCGATGGAAGTATGAGTCGCCTTCACGCACAATATGTTTTTAGGGGCGAAGTTTTATAAGCCTTGGGCCGTGTGTCGGCGACGTATGTAGTAGTAGTAGTTGCAGTAGTAGTCGTCATCGAAGTAGTAATAGTGCGTCGTAGTGGTACCAGGCCACCTTCCCAGCCGGACTAGAGGAGTGTTACACGCGCACTCATTTGAATTGAGGAGGAAACCCAAATAAAAAGATAGTCTTTTCGGAATAAATAACCCACAGAGAAGAGTATCGGTGACTTTATATGCAATAGATTCGCTTTGAACTTGATGCCTAATAAAAAAAAACTAGTATTAGAAGGACACACTCTGAGCACTATCTGGTTGCTGCGTTGAACTCGCTGGGCGTAACCTTCTTGGTTTTAGCAATATTTAGCGGGCGTTGGGCCGCAGTTCCATGAACTAAAGGCGCCCAAAGGTGAGGAGTGGACACGAAGCGCAGGCTGTAAGAAAGTCACGCGTGTCGCTGCTTTAGTCCGGCCATGCCAACTCTCGTATGTTCCTTGGAATGTCTGTTGGATAGGGTACTTTTATATGATGAATAATTGATGAAAACATGCGAGAAGGTGGTACTTGGAGTGTTCGCTAGATAGATGGACGGTTGGACAGATGCACAAACGGAGAGACAGACAGATGCATGGACGAACGAACAAATGGATGGACGGACAGACGCGCGGACGGACGCACAAATGAACGGACAAAAGGTCGTACAGATGGACGCACGCACAGGAGGAAGCAAGATCGAACGAAACGACGGCGGCGCAAACGGACTGACGGATACTTCGCCCAACTCATCCTTATGCACTCCGTGGATATGCTGTGATTTTGTAAGGGCGAAACACGTTAAGGCTGCTCAATGTCCTGTTGTTCATGAACAGCCGCCCAGCGTTTTCAGTAGATGCAAAATCTGAAACATTAGTGAACAAAGAAGAGGTTATCGAAACGTTTCAAATAAAAGGCCGCCTAACCGTACACACACCGACACGTGTTCACTCATGCATCAAAACAACACGTGACCAAACAAAAGGTTAGTAATGCCAATATAAAAGACTGTTAACCAGAACACAATTGAATACCACGATTCATGATCCAATGACCCAGCTTCACCTCATCATCAGCAATCTTTTTGTCGAGGTGTATGAATTTGGCCTTGGCGTCGTGATTTCGTAATCGTATGACACAACTTGTTTGAGTCTGTAGCAGGCTCAAAACCCACTTTCGGGGCCAGTTTCCTCTTCTTTTCTCGTTCTTAAACACCTAATTCTTCTTCATCAATAATTTTAAAACTTCCAGGCTAACAAAGTTTTGTAATACATGCAAAGACCTGGAACTTTATTCCAGCAATTTTCTTTCTCGTTCGCAGACAATCCTCAACGCGATTTCGCTTTCCGGAGCATGCGTGTAAGTGGACGAGCATTCTATGCGAACTTCAGCGCACTGATGCTGTTCTTTACAAATACGTGAACGAAGAAACAAGATTTTTTGAACATGCATATTATGTTGACCAATGCGATCTAAACAAAGATACAAACAGAGGCGCCCTAGTCAACATAATGTGGAGAGGATCCCAGCTGTATGTTTGCAAGCTCTATGCGGACGTAGGATAAGAATCCCTACAGTCTATTCGATAGTACTAAGTTGCACCATAACCATCATTCTGATATGAAGAAAATAAATATTAAAAAATGCAAAATATATCTTTTAACACTTCTTAGCTACAATACGGCAGATGTGCATCGATGTTGAGTTGTAAAATAAACTTTCGCTCGCCAAGGTAAAAAACAAAAGTAAACAGGCATTGACGTTTTAGGCCCCGTGCGTATCGTTTGATCACAATGAAGATGGTAGCATGGGCATGCGGCTATTTGTAGGTCAGGTGGTGCAACGTGCGGGAGTATACTTCTGATAGATTGCCGTTTGACCTGTTTATCGTGCGGTATATACGCGTGAATGTAAAATGATCCTAAAAGAAGACAGGCAGATAAATTCGGTGTCTGCTCCAGCCTTCCAAAACGTACGCAAGAACTGCAGATGGTGAGAAGGGACCTATTATAGAACGGTTACCCTAAACAACTTCTCAGGACTCAGGAGTGTAATGCAGCTAAGCCCCACCAATTGATTGATTGATTGATTGATATGTGGGGTTGAACGTCCCAAAACCACTATATGATTATGAGAGACGCCGTAGTGGAGGGCTCCGGAAATTTAGACCACCTGGGGTTCTTTAACGTGCACCCAAATCTGAGCACACGGGCCTACAACATCTCCGCCTCCATCGGAAATGCAGCCGCCGCAGCCGGGATTCGAACCCGCGCCCTGCGGGTCATCAGCCGAGTACCTTAGCCACTAGACCACCGCGGCGGGGCTAAGCCCCACCAAGAAATGGCCAAAGAAAAAGAAAGGGCAAAGCGCAAAGCAAGTCCTTGCGCAGCGGGAACAGGCAGGCGCTTTGAGGAATTTTTAGAGGCTATGGTGTTAAAGTAGCCCAGGTCCCTACTAGAGAACTCTGAGAACAGCTTGTTCACGCAAAATATCCTTTGAAACGTACGAATTTCTGCGGAGTTATCTGAAGGATTCCGTGCGGGAAATGCGACGTGTCGTACATCAGCATGAGCGGGAATTCCAAACCGCGTTTGAAACAACACCAAAATGACGTCACCAAAGGCCACACAACTGCGAATGTCTTGGCGGAACACCACAATGAAACTGACCACAGTATTGAATGGGACGCAGCAGAAATCATCGCAAAAGTCGGAAAGACATTGATCTCTGCGTCCTTTCAGTGTCATTTTACATCATTACAAAAAGTTTGTTTACACTATGCACAGAGAACAAAGATTTCATAACAATTCAGTAATAGGGGCACTTACACTTTGGCACAACTATGTACCAAGAAAAACATTACTACGTTGCAGTGAAGACATCATAGCCCTAATATACGTGACAATGTTGGCATACATGTACACAAGAACTCAATGTGATATCATGGTACGATGTATGTTATAACAATTCAATAGATGTATTGAAACACAATTGGTTGCAAACAAAATCATAAATAACTACTCAACGGGAGCTCCTTTCCACCACTTCAGTCGGAAAATGAGTTCTACCCTTTCTTGTTGAACGCTTACGAAAGGGCACGACCAATGCTGGAGGAACTTGTGCTCCCCGAGGAAAAAAAGCTCCTCGGCGAGGAACGCGAGAATCTCTCGTCTCATTCGGCCCAGTATCGGCCACAAAGCACACCAGCGGCTATTGGCACCTACAGCCTCACATTGGTTTCCCACAAGGCTAAGCAGCCCAGCAACTAATAAAAGAGCCCAAAATCACCCGCGCGAGAATTGGCCATTGCACACAAACATTCATACACCCTGTCCTCCAAAACCGCCATGGACAACTCGCCAAAAAGGCGGGAGGCCACACATTCAATCGTCGCATGCCGATTGGTCTTCACTATGAAGCAGTTGGGCCAAGTAGAAGTGCGAACTACCTGCCATCGCTGCCACCGATTTCGGGTGGGAAGCAAGCCCCAGCCCAGCCATCAGACAAAGTCCCGGAGATGCCCTGGCAACGCTGCTGCAGTAATTTGTTCCCAAGTGCTGTTTATTATAGATTGACGATGCTGGGGCACCAAGGGCCATAGAACGGCCGCCGTTGTATCCACAACTTTAGATTCAGCCACCTGTTATTCTGGGCACTTAGCCTCCAAACGTCGGCGAAATGCCAGAATGGCTGGATACAAATATGGTAATTTAGTTGATTGGGGACCTTGTTTAATTTGCCCAGCCCGCAGGAAGACACGTAGTGATGGGCCCAGATGGTAGCGAGCCAGTGTCCGAGCAGGGGTGCCATCGTTGCCTAGTATTCACAATAGAGTGCGGAGGCACAAAGTAGTAGCCGTGACGGAAACGTCGGGGAATTAAAACTACCTTGATCTTGTGGTTGAGCTAACGCTGGACGAGATAACAAATCCGTGCCACCGGAGCAAAAAAGTGAGCTGATGCTTCTTTGCACTAACCTGCAGACTTGGAGCAGCGGCTTAACAGAATGTAAAGGTACCAAAATATTCCGAGGTACACCATTTCAGATAAGTATCGGCCTTCCAAGAGGGGAAATTCGAAGTACCGGGCTGCTTTTATATCCCTTTGAAGAGTTTGTACAACGGATGACCAGATGCTGTCCTGTACACCAAATGCAGTGAAAGTAACTCCCAGTATTGCATTGTTAGGAGACCGCTGTGAAGGCAACTTGATGCTAATAAGATCGCTGGACTTGCCAGTAAAATAATACTGGCTTTCAGAAAAGTTTAACCTTGCACTGAAGATAATGCCGAAATCTTTGAAAATTCAAGAGCACGCTGCAGTGACTCTTCATTATGTACTTATAGTGTAATGTCAACGGCATATGCAGTGACCTTTACTTGAATGCTACCAGGTAGGGGTAAGCCTCCAATATGCGGATGACATTCAACGACCTATAATAAGGGTTATAATGCAAAGATGAATAGCACTGTGAGAGGCTATAATCTTGACGCACCCCACGCGTGACTAAATGGGTGACTTTCATGGCAATCCAGTTAAAGGGTACTTTATGAATTAGTGTACATCGCGTGAATGAGGTCAAGGAACTTATCCGGGAATCTGAATTCATGTAAATCATTAGGTAGCCAGGTTCTATGAAATCAAAAGCCTTCTCCTGATCTAAGGAAACCAACAGACATTGCGCACATCGGCTAATGGTTTATTGAATGATGTCACGCGTTGACCATGTATGGGTGTGTATTTCTCGGCCCAAAACAGAGCAGACCTAATTGGGAGCGGGTAATGCTGCAAGAGATGGACTGATTCGGCGCACCAAGATGCTGGCCTAGAGCCTGTAGTCTACATTAGGCAGGGTAAATAGGTCGCCAAACTTCTGGTCACGTGGGCATTGGGTCTTTTCGGGGAATTAGTGGTATACGGCCTCTGTGGAAAGAGGTTGGGAGGGTAATATCTTGGAAACACTTGCGAATGACGTGTGACATTATTGGACCAATGATAGGCCAGAACTGCACATAAAACTCTGCAGAGAGCCCGTCAGGCCCTGGGACCGAACCCTTTCTCCTTGAGTCTGTTGCGCCCTATATTTCGTTATCAAGTTGCGGTGATAGCAGAACGTCATGTGGCATGTTGGAATCGTGTGGTACGTCTTTTAGCAGTGGATGCAAAGAAACGGATCCTGGATAACTGACACTAGCAACAGATTGAGCCATTGGCTGAAAGTGTTGAGTGAATACCTGAAAGTCATGCGTACCCGCAGCAGCTGGCGCGATAGAGTTTAGCGAGTGGGCCGGCGAGCCCAGTGGACGAAGTAGAGCTCTGCGTGCATACCATAGCACCTCTGGCTGCGCACACAGTGCACGTCTTCATCGCCAAGCTGCAGCCAAGAGTGAAGAAGCACGCATAGTACGTTGGTACCGTCCGACTGCTCCTCTTGCCATGCCTGTATAACGGGGGAAGGGCGGGGATCACGATGGGCAATGCGTATTTTCTGGATTAACAATTACGCATCTTTGGACATACGGGCGCGAACTTCCCAGCCCAACGCAGCAATGATGGCGCCACTGTTCTTTGAAGCAATCCCAATCAGCTATGTTCTCCCCAATGTGTGAGGCGCGTAACGGTCGGGACATTTTTTTTTCGTAGACTCAGAGTCCCAGAGGACGCAGCAATCAAGACGCAATGGTTTGATAATTGTTGGCGTTCTTGCTAGCAGGTGGGGAGAGAGTAAAACTGGGCGGTGGTCGCTAATGTACACGGGTGTCGTTGGCAATGACATTACCCTATTGTCGTGAACGTAGGTAATGAGACCGGGGGATGCGTACACGCGATCAATTCTGCTGCTCGACGCTGCTCGACGCCAAGTGTAGGCATGATCGCTACCATGTCACTAACTGGTAACTGCTGCACTAGATATTCGAGTTCTCTGGCATTCTAGTTTTACCGGCCGTGACCCGGACCTCGAACGTCTGCTTGTGAGTCAAGACACATTTGAAGTCCCCTAGGACCACTACATGTTGTAAATTGAAAAGGAACGCAACAAGTGAATGGAAGAACGCATTAGAGTTTGCGGCCGCTGCTGAGGCGTACGCGCTAACAAATCTTATACGAAACGAAACAAAAATGCGGTCGAACACAAGCACACGTCCGAACGCATCGAAGGAAACATGATGATCACACAAAAGGCTTCGATTAAAAGCAATGACTCCAAAGCCAGTCGAATGCGTGCTGGCGTACGAAAAGAAACAATCGCATAACCTCTCATGTCTGCCTCCTTCACACATTCTTTTACTTTAGCAGGTCGGGACACCCTCTCCTAAAACGCCCATTAAGAACGTCCTCTTGCCTCTCCTATACGCACCTTCTGATGACCATGAAATGCCGGACGACGGCGATGAGTAACTCATTTTTCCGCCATGCCGTAACACTCTGGAATGCACTGCGAGATAATCATGTCTCTTGTAGGGACCGCTCAACATTTCGCGAAAAACTAACTCTTTTCCAAAATCCAAATACGATATCCTAACAGAACATTACCTATTGCGTTTATATTTGTTCTACTGTACTTCCAGAATTTATTTACCGGCTATTATATTTTGTGTTTTGTTATGCGTGTTATTTTCCGCCTGTGCTCTTTATTTGCTCATTCATTGTAATCAGTGTGTACCCTCATATTTTTCCATTGCTTAGGAACTTACAACCTGGATGTACGACCCCTCCCTCTTATGTAATGCCTTCCGGTCCTTAAGGTTGAATAAATGAAATGAAATTAAATGAAATGAATCAATATTGAATGCGTGCTTGAAATCGAGTACAGAAAGATTAAGAAATCTGTTTCTTACACGAACAGCAAATCACAGTGCACTGAACGCGCGAGAGCCAATACCTCAGGCTGTTCTTATGGATTGCAGAAAGCTTGAACGTTAAAAGTAATAACTTTAAGAGAGAGAGTCATGGGGGAAACTAAAACGTAATATAATATCAATCAAAGGCAGGGGTACCTTTAGCAGGCGTGGGAACCGGCGCCCCGCTAGTGGCTGAGTCATTTCTCACGGCCAGGCGATCCACCGGAGGCTTGGAGCTTCCGGGACCGCTTCGAAGTCCGCAGGGGACTTCTATGTCTGATGGGGGCTTCTGAGTCACTATAGATATCCGGTGACGTTTGGTGTCCAGGTTTTTCAACGAGGATGGTACAAAGGCATCTACACTGTCCTGGCTTATGTCACTGGGGTTGGTGGCTTAATCAATTTGTAGGGGTGCCTCGCTCGGGGTGCTGTGAAAATCATCGTAGATGCAAGTGTTGTCGTCTTGGGATGTAGTCTCCTCGATGACATATGAACATTTGGTCGACTGAGCAGCCACGCGAGGAGCGTCAGATGTAACATTCGCATGTGAGACGCCTTCCTCACGAGGTGCCTTCTCTGACGAGGGCTTGGTCTGCAATTCTTCAGAAATGGCCACCGAATGTGGGGAACATCAGTTTTCAGAACCTGAAGAAATTACCAGGTCCGGAATTGTTAGGGACGCAGTGGACGTTTGGTGCAGCGTCAAGATTGGCGCACCTTGGTCGTGGTCGGTTACCGCGGCTCGCGTTGACGAATCGACTCACCTGTTCTTGGACGGCGTTCTAGGCTAAAGTGGAAGGAAATATTTCGATGCCACCTCCGAGTACGAATGTTTCATCGTGCAAACGACAGTGGCCTGTTGGTCGCCACAGTGGCAGCATGGCCGTGAACAGCCCTTCCAGTCATGGCCATAGACTCCACACCAACCACAAAAGAATGGTGCAGTTCATACGAAAATGACCACAGTCACCATATTGACGGTAGTACACCTGTTGTATTTCTTTATAGTCACCGATCACACAGTGGCCAGCGACTTTGAGGTAGTAGGGTGCAGGGGACCATGTCTTCATTTCCATGCGGATGTATCGCGTCTCAGTGGTCACGGGTGGGCGAGATTCCTTGAGTTCTCTGGTGATATGCAACACCTTTCCGTAGGTGGAAGTGCTTGTGCGAGGACTTCGCTGGGGACACGGCACGGCAGGAACAGGGCAGTCACCTGGGTGACCTCGGGTCCTACAAGTACGATGGCGACGCGCTCTCCCCTGATGGTGAGGTGTGACGCGTTCACGATTTGAGCCAGGGTGGCTTCGCTGTTTACGTTAACTTGACAATTCCGGCCTCCAAAGTTCTGGACACAGTACACTTCTTCGATTATTGCCATTTAGGACGTCACGTCAATGACGTCTTCGAGACTTTCTCTCTGAGGGACGACGACATCAAGGGGCAATGTCTTCTTCGGTGGCTGGCTTGTCATTATGGGCACCTACCGGCTTTAGGACGCCTATAAATAGCTGCAAGCACATTCTGGCATCTTCTTTGTGATCGAAAAACCAGTACGGGGCCCGGAACGTCTATGCATGTGTACTTTCATTTTTTACCTTGGCGAGCGTAAGTGTAAGGCACAATTATGTTTCCTCGCCAGACGATGGTTCGTCAAACGCTTGGATTTAGATGTCGCGTTTACGCATACTAGTATCCACCGTCTTAGGTTGGTCGATTCTGACCTTGTTCGAAAGTGCTTAATTGAAGTGAGGTTTTGTGGCAGAAGAGACTGTAGGGTAAAAACACTTCGAACAGATTTGTAGAATTAGACTGAAGTCAATTTTGAACTTTGTTTTCTGTATTAGCGGCGAATAATCAACCAAACGTGATTTCGTTAACTGAGCGAAAAAACTGAATGGACGTTATGGTCTCTCATTGTTTTCCAGTGCACAAAATTACAGTTATTAACAGAAAATATCCAACAGCATTGGATTTACACGGCAAGCGAGATGGCACGTCTAACTCAAGTCATTCAACCCTAAGATTTCATTTCAATGGGAATAACTGGAATTCACAACGGCTACCACCTTTCTATTACAATACATCCCTTAAAGTAGGCAATGGCAGTTCTGAAAATCTTGGCAAATAATAGTTCATAAAACAATATTCGCAAATATAGGCGGAGAGAACAGCTGATCGCTTATCTTTGGGGATTTTTTCCTTGAATGTTCAATGCACAATTGAATCTTCGACAGTGCTCAGAAACGCTGTCCCACACAAATAGTGCCTCTGCCACTTTCGCTCTTTTAGCCATATTAATTTGTTCAGTTGTGTGCAACTAATTATGTTTGTTATGCACTCAGCCAACTTTTCTTAATTATACTGTACAAGCTCGACGATACGATGTCATTTCGGGAAGAGATTGCCCCTAATGCATGAAGGCTACGTTGCAAGAAAGTTGCACGCTTTTTTTACTAGGACTTAATCAGACGTGGCAATGCTGACGCCACCTACTGGCGCTTGACCACCATACTCACTATGACGGCTGAGCTTCGTTAAAACTAGTGTCTGTGCAAAGGATCGTTTCATAGAGTACTCGAATCAGCAGGTTGCTACAACCACATTTTTTTCAGATTTTTACTTGTAAATTCCGCCCAGGTTATGAGGGAAGCGAAAGTGCTTTTAATTCGAGGTGACGTTGCTCTTTTCCAGGTTCTACAAGCGCGATGAAGTTATGATAGCTGTAGGAATAACAGCGGTAAGTCACGAAAGGTGTCTTCAAAGGCTAATTTACTATTGCTACCATTTTATAGGACAAGAATTGTGTCAGCATTGCTGAGACGCTCCACGTAGCATAAGAACGTATATTTATTAGTCGGGAAAATCTTCTCAGAGACCTGTTCACCCACTTGTTTTACGTCATTTCCATCACAAAATTGGCTTCGCTAGTATCCTGGTGGGCATCACCATGCAGCACTTTCGTGCTAAAATAGATAAAGGTACTCGTAAAAGAGAGAATTTATATTCACATACAAACCAAAAAACAATGCACAGAAACGTTATCCATCGCAATCTAATGATTCTATGAAATTCTCCCGGAAAGGGTTAAATTATGTGGAAAATATATGAAATCGATATGTTTCCAGTCGAAGGTATGGAAAAAAATGAATATTTGAAGTCTCATGCATATTGAGTCAGTTAGGCAGAAGAGCCACACATCTATGCAAATTGTTTTCTCCACAGGTGATATTCATACTGTTGACAATGTTTGCGATGCAAACGGCCGTAAGTACGACTCTATTATTGTTCTTTTGGCACACCCACGCAAAACATATACGTTTCAGACGAGAACTTTATTGCTAGATTTTATTTCAGGTCGCTAAAGCCAGCGAAGTTAAAGCGGCCCTTTAACACTTTTCAAGACTTCATAGTTTCATATGTTTTTCTAGCTGGTTGCGTACACTGACGGCTCAAGAGATAAGTGCCACAGGAACGGGAGAAGAAGAGGCAGGTGCGCAAAGTTATCCAGCAAAGAAATATCGAAATATAATGAAATGAATACTTGCCCTCAACTTGTTTTCGCGGGCTCACGCTACCATGTTTTCCTTCCCCTCTGGCGTCAGAAAATTGCCCAATAAAGTGAACTGAAAGCGCTAGAGAGATTCGCCGCCAGGAGGCCACAGTGTGTGGACGCGTTTTACATGGGCTTCGTTTGAATCTTCTTTTTCGGATGATAGTCATGTGTGGCATCCGATTCGTCTTCACAGTTGGACACTCCAAGTTACCGGAGCTCCCGAGTGATTCTGCACACACTGTGAGTCTATTTCTAGCTAATTCACATGCCTTCATAGTCCCGAGGTGGCAAATGCCCCGTTAAGCCCAACGGAGCTGGTGTCGGTACTGCCATGGTGCGCCGACGCGAATGCATGCCGCTTGCTTGCAGTGGACAGCATTCCATCTCGCTCTCTTGGTGACAGCCACCGCGACCTTCAACGAAAGCAGCGTCTAGGATCACCATAGCTATTATGCACTGTTCCTCGTAGTGATTGTGAGTGAACGACACCTACGATGCTCAGCGACACTGAGGAGGCGCTCACTGATGCCGACAAGGCAGGGGCTATTGGGGCATCGGCCAACCCCAACGCTACAACTTTTCCTATCACTGCACATAACAATGACCCAGCAACTTGGGGAAGGCATGGACGAAGATTCCACTGCTTTTAACGACTTCCCAAACACGGCGGAGGAAGACGCGTACAATGGTGCCTGCTGGAAGGTGGTCCGCAACAAGCGACGCGTCCGCACCGCCGCAGCTCTCGAAGCAGCGTCGCCCCTCCCAACTGACTCGGAGAACACTCAGGCTAAGCTGAGGCCAAGTGCGGCACAGCGCTTACCTCCTCTTCCATTCACAAACGAAAAGGTTGTCTTGTGTCCGCTTGGAGACCTCAGAGTGGATGTATGGCCCAGACCAACCTTGGCCAGCGAACTTTAGGCCGCTGCTGAAGATAGTTAAATTGACCGCAGAAACCTCACCCTACAAGCCCGTCCAAAGCAAAACTTGGCCGTCATGAACACCTCATCATCGCACGTCGCAGACGCCCTTCTGAAGGTCCAAGAGCTGTCACTCGGCCAGCGCACTTACCCTGTATCTGCATATCTCGCAGCCCCCGACGGTTCGTGCAAAGGTATTGTTCCGGAACTGGAACTAGGTACCACCTCACATAGGTTGGTAGATGAACTGAAAGTGACTGGAATCCATATACTACAAGCTCGGATGATGGGTCACAAAAATATTACACTCGTCACTTTTGAAGGCCTTTGTGTGCCTCGCTTTGTCCGCTTTCTTGGAGCACAGCTACGCTGCTACCCCTACCGCCCACGACACCAGGTCTGCAAAACGTGCCTCGAATCGGGACACCATGCTGACCATCGCCCCACTTCAGGCGTCACCGTTTGTCAGCAGTGCAACGTCGATATTCCAAAGCCATCACACCCGTGCTCTCAGCGGCGCATATACTGTGAAGGGGATCATGCCACAACTGATCCACTGTGCCCGCGACGCCAGCCACAACCTTTCAACAAGTCCTGGGTTCAAAGAGCCATCCACGACGAACAACGACAATCGATGAAATCCACTGATGAAGCTCCTCCACCATCGTCTACAACTGGTGCGTCTGCAACACAACTCAAGACTAGTGGGTGGTCCCGCTCGAAGACGCAGTGTACATCCCGCTCTATAGAACGGACACAATGAAAGTCCCGATCCCGATCCCGCTCCCAGTCAACTTCACCAAGCATACAGGTGAAGCGTCCTTCTATGCCGGATTCACAGGCATTCCCGTCATCCTACAAGAAAGCACTCTTAAACAAGTCGGCAACTACAACCGCTGCCACGGAGCATCAGCAACCACAGGCTTCGGAGACCAGCAAAGCCAAGGCGGCACCTCGGGAGGTAAGTTAGGGCAGAGTCCCGGGCAGCTCAATAGCCCTAAACCTTCACCCAAAAGCATGTCCCGCCCCCCCCCCTCCACCCTTAAACACCAATTCTGACCCTTTCCTCGAAATTGCACAGCTACGCCGTGACATGGAAGCGCGGTACGCACAGATTCATGCAACGCTGTAGCCAGCAATAGAGCGTACGAACGCTAGAATTCAAGCAGTTACAGAGAGTGTGAGGCAGGAGTCTCTAACACTTCGGCAGGAGATAGTTGCTTTCATACAGGCCTCAGAGGAGCCCACGCGCTCCCTTTCGCAGGAGGCACAAGAGTGGCTCGCAGGAGCCACTCTCGCAGGAGGCACAAGAATACGTGCTGCACCTCGTCCGCAACAACTGGCGGGGTTTCTGCGAGCGTTTTTCAGGCACCCTGAGCACTGCGAAAACATGGTCGATACTTCGGGCCCTTGTAAATCTAACCGCTACAAAAACGCAATTTTTCACCAACTACACCACCTTGAACATAAGTACAGCAATGATGCATCCGGCCTCCTGAAAGAACTTGAACGACGTTTCATCGCTACTGGTTCTATGCCAAAGTATCCTGACTACCCACACGAGGTCGAATCTAACGAGGAACTTGACGCGAAAACAACGGCTGATGAAGTTCGCGTAGTTGTTCAACAGCTGCGTCAAAATACGCAATCAGGTGCTGATCACAATAAATATTCTGCCCTTTGTAACCTCAGTGACTCAGATCTGTAACATCTAACAAACCTCTTCAATGACTGTTAACATAAGGGTACACTACCACAGGCATGGCGTCATGCTGATATTTATTTAATACCTAAAGCAGGCAAACCCATAGCGATAGAAAATCTGCGGAAGATATCTCTTACCTCATGCGTTGGGAAGTTAATGGAACGTTAACGTTGGGAAGTTTACGGCGTCCTTTCCTCGAGTGACAGGCAGTCGATTCACACTTACAGTTTAGATTTCGGGCACATCTCTCTATGCAGTACGTGCTTCTGCAACTCAAGGATGAGGTTTTTGGCCCTTCGTCACGTGGCCAGACAAGGGCCATCCTCACCTTTGATTTGAAAGAAACTTTTGATAACGTGGCACCCGACTTGATCCCACAAAATCTAGCAGAATCTAATTTCGGCAGCCGCATGTATAATTAAAATCATTCTTTTTTGCGTGATAGGACAGCTAGCATCAGGATAGGGCCACACCGTTCAGACACGATTCGCCTTGTAGGTCACGGCATCTTCAGGGATCAGTTCTGTCCCCCATCCCGTTCAATATTGCCCTGGCAAGGCTGCCAAAGCAGCTCAATAGGATCCCCGATGTCGCCGATGCAATCTACACAGACGACATAACGATCTGGATGACGGGAGGCTCAGACGGGGCTATTCAGAATCACCTACAGCAGGTTTCCGACGTAGCTACAGCCTACGCACGACAGTCCAGCTTGGCTTGGTCCTCTCAAAAGTCCGAGATGGTTATTATCCGGGTGCGTAGCATCACGCTGCCACGCCAGATCGATGTGCACGTGGATGTCGTTGCCATCCCTCAGGTCGAGCGTGCTCGCATATTTGGCTTGCATGCTCAAGCGAACAAAAGAGCGGACTACACCGTTTCTCTTTTGTCCCGACAAACCGAACAGATTCTCGCCATAATACAACGGGTGTCAAACAGGCGCTCAAGAATACGAGAACATGATGCGCTGCGGCTGGTTTAGGCCTGCGTAATCGCGCCGCCACACCAGATCGATGTGCACGTGGATGCCGTTGCCATCCCTCAGGTCGAGCGTGCTCGCATACTTGGCTTGCATGCTCAAGCGATCAAAAGAGCGGACTACACCGTTTTTCTTTTGTTTCGACAAACCGAACAGATTCTCGTCATAATACAACGGGTGTCAAACAGGCGCTCAGGAATACGAGAACATGATGCGCTGCAGCTGGTGCAGGCCTGCGTAATCAACCGCATCATATACCATCTCCCTTTCCACACGCTTATCCAGTGGGAGCACGCACGGGTCAACGCAATGCTGAGAAAGGCGATTAAGTTTGCCCATGGCCTCCCACACTACACTGCCACGACACGTCTACGTGCCCTAGAGACCCATAACGCACTCTTGTAAATATTGGAAGCGCAGTGAATCAGCCAAAGGCAACGTCTTTTGCTCACACCCACTGGGCGACACGTGCTCTCGCGGCTGGGATATGCAGTCTTGCAGAATCACGTCATAGAAACCGCTATCGGTGTCTCACCTTGGGTATGCCGTGTCCTGAAGGTTCATCCGCTCCACGGGAACATGAGTCCTCAGCATGAAGCCTCAGTGACGCGAGAAGCCGGCGTGCCTGTGTTGGGTACCTGATTTGTATGCTCAGTGTCATCGCTGAAGGCAACACATCATATACCGATTCTGCACAATGCAGTAACGGGTACACCGCGGTAGTATTGGATGGCGAAGCAACATTACTTACAGCTGCCCAGCTGCCTGTTTGCAGAATTCTACTTCTGCGGACGGCGAAGACCTTGGTGTAGCACTTGCTGTCCAACGCGCTCTTGGTAATCCTGGAGAGTGAGGTTTACCTACCTAAAAATACACAGCATGCATGCCGATCTTTTTGATGGGTCGCGGTTTTCCCAAGGCAGCCCTCAAAATCCTACTGAAGGCATCAAACATCAAAACATCCCGCCCACAACGTATCCACTTGCTCTGGACTCCTGGTCACGCCTCCATGCCGGGTAATGATCGCGCTCACGCAGTCGCTCTAGAACTTACCCACCGAGCTGCCCGGCATGGCGAGGCTGCGAGTCCAGATCAAGTGGGCCCTCCGCTTACATACCGAGACATATTGGCATATTTCACCAAAGCTAGACGCACAATGCACAGGCCCTCACCATCGTTCTCACGAGAGGAAGAGGTGCCATTCCGCCAACTCCAAACGTAGACGTTCCCTAGCCTCTTCCTCATGTATAAATTATACCCTGACTGCTACGCAGATTATTTTCCTGGCTGTGGCAGCTTCCCAACAGTATTTCATGTTATGGTGGAATGCGCAACAAAATTATTTCCATCCCTTCCCGCTATCCTTCACCCCTTCCGCGCCAAAGAGCTGTGGGACTATGCCCTCTGCGACGGGCCTCCCGAGGTCCGCCAAGCCTTGGTTTACCGGGCCAGGTTGGTCACCGAGATCTTCTTAGGGAACCCGGACTAAGGCTTCTTCCCACATGCTTTGCTTTATTGTATTTAATAAAATGTTTGCTCTCTCTGAAAGCCCTACCGTACAACAAGCTCGCATGACATATTGCCTATCACGTCCTGCGTATTGGAGATGCCGTTGCAATGGTAACAAACAATGTGGCACTTGAAGAGGGAACGACGCGTGCGAAACGAGCCAGATCACGAACAGTTCTATAGCATTTTGTAGCTTTACTGATCTTCCCTCTTGCGTATCAATGTTCTTACATCTTTGTTTTAGTTTCTTCAAATAACGGAGCCTGCAGCGTCGCCGGCGCGTTTGCTCAAGCACATGGCGTTCGGCGCATTCTTTGTCCAGCCTTGCAGTTTTCAAGCTGGAAAAGTCGGAGAGCTTTATTCTCTGTCGCTTTGAGTGAAAATTATTGCTAGTGGAAAAATAAATTCAATAGTAATCCCTATTTTGATGCAATACTGCGATCACACTTAACGTTACATTTATCCATTCATAAGGTGGCAACCTTCCGGCTAATTTCCGCTCGCAATAGTTCTGTCGAGAGCCACTATGGGTTATGCACTCAGCACTTGCCAGCAGTTGACATGCCAGAGGAACAGAGGTACTATATTCGCTTCCCTTCGAGACGTACGTTGCTTCAATATTCAGTTAAACTACAAAGAATCGAAAGCAATTACGCAGCTTTGCCACATGGACAGAGATAAGAATGTGATGACAACAACTTGCAATGCTATACGAAGTGAAGCTTGCACCTATCTCTATTAGAGGCAGATGTGGCGTTACTCTACAAAACGCTGGTTTATGGTAATGTGGTGGCTCTAGAGAAGGAAGCGATTTTTGAGCTGCCTTCGGCTTCAGCATGAAGTTAACGGTGAGGGCCAAGCACCTACAAGAGTAAGATTCTTCTGTGCATCTCAACCGAGATACGACTATGCCCTAGTGGTATTACCGTTGTTACTCAATAGACGCAACTCACCCGCCATCCCCCCTCCATAGTCCTTCGCACTTATGAGCCGGCCAGTACCTTTAGTCGCTGCTTCAGTCGCACCCTTTAGAGCCTTTGAAACTTTCACTTGCACACAGATCTGACTTATGGGATGACGAAGCTGATCCATAATTTTTACAGAACATTACGACGATGGCCTAAATCCACCACGAGTGTCTATATCATATATACCCCAATAAATTTATGACTTGGACGCTTACCTACAAATGGTATTGATGACAAGATGAAGTTATGTAAACGATTGGTTGTACTAGAATAGGATGTTCATAATGACCTAGCAGCAGATTTTGTCGAGAGAGAGGAACGAACACATGGAGGATCTAGGCGAACGTAGCAGACGCAAAGGAATTTTTGTGTTTAAGTGGTCAGAAATGTGCAATAAATGTATTGGAAAGGTAAAGTGTCCTTATAAAGAAAGCTTGTTAGGTATTGGCTGTGGCATTGTTTCGGAAACTGCATACAAAGCAGGGCAAATCACACTGGATGAATTAAAAGTGATGCCTGGATAGCGAAGAGTGAGTTATTAGATCAATGCAAAGATTTACAGGCACGAATGAATAGTTGAAGAAAGAGCAGTAAGATATTCAAAATCACGAATCTTTCAAACAAATCTGTTAGACTATCAGTACCTCACCAGAATTTAGAGGATGATTTTACTACGCCCCTTTGGAACGAAAAAAAAACCTACTTTCATGAGTCAAGATTTCAGGATGTAAGGATGCTTACAGACGTAAGGAAAAACGGCGCGTTCTTACCTGGAGGCATTCACATATTAGAGACAAAAAATTGGAATATGTCAGTCAAGCATTTATTTCATTGTATGAAGTGAAACAGTTTTTTTCTCCTTTTTATAGCTTAGCCGAAGACGTGAGCATAACATAGAAGAGGAAGACGACGTTGTCTTCCTCTTGTACCTACCCGGCACATACTACAGCCCGGCTCATACCGTATCAATATGTAATGATGGCGGTGCATCGGCAATAACACGTACAATGTGTTTAAGCCTAACAATACTTACACTACAAGTCTCCAATCAGCGCAGTCTGGTTCGGAGCCATTTCATTTATTTATTTATTTACTTATTTACGTGACTTAAGGACCCGGGAGGGCATTACATAGGGGGGGGGGAATCAGGAAGATTTTCAACATGTGTAAGATACATAAAATGTCCAGAAGAATCATTGCTTGATTGATTAGTGGGGTTTAACGTCGCAAAACCACCATTTGATTATGAGAGGTGTAGAATAATCATTACATAAAGCTTAAACGGAAGAAAGAGTACTCACAGCAGCAGTGGTAAGGAAAAAAGCATATATATACATTCTGCCGAAGAAAAGGTACCTTTATAAAAATACAATCGGCTCCAGGTAACCAAGTGTAGGCACAAATAACACACACAAAAATATTCAAGTGATTTACACTAGCAACACCAAAGCATAACTACATTAATCGTTTGGAAGTTCTAAGAACACTTTTACCGCTTTCAAAAATGATGAAAATTCTGTTAGAGTGGTTTCATCAGCTGGCAAGGAATTCGAGTTGGTTTATTGACAGGGCTAAGATTGAGTTTTGGTAGTTTTTAGGGGCGAAGCTTCTTATAGCAGCACCCGTTCGTCCCCCGTAGTATGTAAGGAGTATAACATTTTGACCTCCAAGGTGGTGCCGGTGAGAGACTTCTTCTGTGCGTTGTCAAAAAATTAAAAATAGTGCTCAATGTACATGTCAATGGCTGCTAATGGGGCATGAGAGATAGGAGCATTTGGCTTTCATTTAACGCGCAGGCTGCGATCACCATTAGCAGCCATTAGCGTGTACATTGAGCACTATCTGACAAGAAAGGGTTGCTACGTTATACTCGCTGGGTGTAACCTCCTTAGCTTTAGAAAGGTTTAGTGAGCGTTGAGCGGCATTGCCATGAATACAATGAACTTGTATATACCATGAATGAGCTCGAGGTGGTTAAAAATGGGAAGTAGATATGAAGCGCAAGCCATAAGAAAGTAAAAGCCGAATTCTTCACATCTCATTTCCCATTAGCAACCATTGGCATGTACATTGAGCACTATCTGACTGAAAAAGTTTGCTACGTCATACTCGCTGGGCGTAACCTCCTTGGTTTTCGAAATGTTTAGCGAGCGTTCGGCCGCAGTGCCATGAATACAGTGAACTAGTATATACCATGAACTCGAGGTGGTTAAAGGTGGGAAGTGGACCCGAAGCGCAAGCCGTAAGAAAGTGTGCGTGTGCCACCTCTCGTTTAGTCCTTGGAATGTCCGCTGGATGGCGGTGCTTCTATATGGGGAATATATGATGAAAAGGTGTGAGATGGTGGTACTTGGAGTGTTGAATAGATGGACGAACGGAAACCTAGATAGATGCATGGATGGACGCATGAACGGACGCAGGGGCAGCTGCATGGATGAACGCAGGGACGGACGCACGACTAGACGCCTGCACGGACGGGCTGATGGACGCATTGACGGTCACACTGACGGACGCAAGGACGGACGGAAGCAAGAACGAATGGACAGACGAATTCTTCGCCCCACTCTGTATCATTCACTCCGTGGATATGCTGCCATTTTTTTGTTCTCGGGAAGGTGGCATTAACTTTGTTAGGGTGATCAAAAAGGGCTGAAATGTGTGATGACGAGAGGATATGCTTGCGCGCAAACCAGGAGTTGCTGTTGAAGAGTGAGTGGAAATTAGGCAGCCTTGCAAGTTTACGGCGCGTGGCAAGGGAGGACAGATTAAGCGATTTCTGTAAAGAACTTACGCTTTCATACGGTGAGTATGACGACGTGATGCAGCACGCAGCTTTGTTTTGAATTGATTCAACCAGGTAAGTTAAACTTTAAGTGTGATGATGCCATATGATTGAAGCATACTCCAGCGATTGTCTTATCAGGGAAACGTTTGAATGGAGCCTGGTTTCTTTGTTGGCAAGGTATAATCGCCTTTTCAGGATGCGAAGTTTTGTTATTGTTTAATAGTGATATGTCCAATGTGAGCGGTTCAGTTTAGATTAGCTGGGAAAAATACCCTAAGATATTTGAAAGATTGTACTGATTAAATTCGAAAATCATTTATGGTGTATGAGTGATGCAAAGGGATTAGAGCAGAAATAAATTCCAAGTGCTTTCTTTTCCCTATATTAATTTCCATCTGCCACGTGTCGCACCGCTCAGCCAGCCTATCGAGGTCAGATTGTAAAATGGTATTATCGGCAGGGCAAGTTATTTCTTTGTAAATTACGCAGTCGTCTGCAAATTGTCGAATTTGCGAGCTTATGTTACATGCTATGTCATTATTGTATATTAAGAACAAAAGAGGACCTATGAGCGAGCTTTGTGGCAGACCGGATAAAACGGTAGTAGGGTTAGATATGTAGCTCTTTAGTTTAACAGATTGGGAGCGGTTAGTAAGAAATTCCAGTATCCATTGTGTTGGATTGTTTTTAAGCTTTAGATTGCGAATTTTTAGTTCTAAACGTTTGTAAAGAACCCTATCAAATGCCTTTTAGAAATCAATAAAGATGGCTTCGACAGGACGGGAAGAGTTAGGTGCAGAATGAAAGTCAGTAATTAATTTGAAAAGTTGCGATTGACATGAGAAGTTTAGATGAAAACCGTGTTTATTATTTAGGAGCAAGTAATGTAAATTAGGATAAGCCATTATATTTGTGAATAGAATATGTTCGAGAAGTTTGCAGCATTTGGACGTCAAAGAGATTGGTCTGTAGTTATTGGGCTGAGTATTATCACCAGATCTGAATAATGGGATTACGTAAGCAGATTTCCAGTCCTCTGGCAAGCAACCTGTATCTAAAGATTGTTGAAAAATTAATGAGGGCAAAGAGGCTGAGAAGTGGCTGGTTAGTTTTAAAACTTAGCGCTAATATAATCAGGACCGGGGCTGGTTTTAAGAGCTAAACGATCTGTTGCCCGAGCTACACCGTGTGCAGTAATTGTGACAGGAGACAAGTGATTAGAGATAGTTAGCTGTGGCAATTTTAGGTTGCTATAGATTGATCTCTGGATTGTGTGAACTTCGGAAAAAAATGGTTAAGCTTTTCAGCACAGCTGGCTAAGCTCAGTGTGTTGCGATTGTCTCCATAGAGTGCTGGCACCGACTCACTTTTCTTAGGATTTACAGTGCTCCAGAACTTCTTAGCGTCAGTTTTGAACATGTTAGGTAGTGTGTCATTGTAGTACTTATTTTTCGCTTCAAAAATTGCAGCTTCTGTTTGTAAACGTTTTATAGTTCTACCAGTCTTCCAACGCGTTCATTCTTGACGCTTTATTGCATACTCCCTCTTTTTTCTATTAAGCCATCTTTTAATGTCATGGATGAACCATAGATCATCCGCTCTTTCAGTTATTGTAATCACCGGCACACAAAAACGTTCTATTTCTTTTAATTTGTCACAAAATAAGCACCCGTTTTGTTCATTAGAATGATTAGGAAAGTTACATATAAATTCATCCGATAAAGACTCTAGCATTCTCTTAAGCTTATCTGTGTCTGCGCGTGCGTCATAAGTATATTCTTTCGGACGTTTGTTTTCTTGGAATGCGGAAGCAGTAGAGTGAACTGCCCTATGATCACTTGTCTTCCAAGATCTCAACTTTAGTGCTGTCGGGATGATTTGTTATTATAAGGTCTTAATGATTGCTGTCACGTGTTGGTTCCTGCACAATCTGTTGTAGATTGTGATAATGGAGAAGGCACAGAAAGCTAAGCTGTTCATGGCAATTAGGATGAGCAGGGACAGATGAAGTGGACTAGCTGATTGAAGGATAGTTGAAGTCACCACCAAATATTAGTATACAATTAGGAAACTTGAGAAGAATGGAATCAATGGCTTCCTGAAGAAGCTCAACGAAATCCTGCCGGCAATCAGGCGGTCGGTAACAGGCACCAATTATGCAATGAATGTTATCAAAATATGATGAATTCCAGACAATTTCAAGGGGGGAATCTGAGGGAAGAAGCGATGGCTGATAGATTTCTTTTATGGCAGTAATAACGCCACCACCTCGACAACCCATTCTATTTTACGAAACAGAACAAACGACGACGGAAACGAAAGTTGGCTGTTCATTACGTCCTCGGTCAATCGTGATTCCGTACCTACGACTATATCAGCTGACCACGGGTACACGAGGGCATTTATTGCATCAAGCTTTTTATAAACGCTGCGAAAATAAATAAAAGTAGTGAGACCAATTTTGACAAGTTTGGCGTGTGGTGACGTGTTTTTCAGGGTCATTAAGGAGGGTTTTGTTTGTTTGTTGACACCGTGACAATGCAATTATTTACCGAGTCGTAACACAATGTGAAAACATGCATCTGAACCTTGTTAAAACGCACCGTATATTTTTCATCGCCTTTGCGTTGAGCCTTAGCGTAGTCGCGTAACTTCTTTCTGGCAAGTTGCACTTTTGGCGAGAAATCTTCCTCAAGCCAGACCTTGGTCTTTTGTAGGTCTTTCAACTTTGGGGCGCTATACAGAGCTTCTAATTTCAATTTGAAGTTCAAAAACTTCACTTTTATATGGTGGTTAAAGTCGGGCGGGGTTTTCCTAATCTATTAGCACGTTCGATGTCACCAGCCACCATTTTCAGATGTGTTGAAAAGAATTTTTTTGATATATTCTTTTTGATATTCTTCTGGATGGCCGTTGATTATAAGGTTATTTTGCCTCATTCGATTGTTCATATCATCCACAACGTCAGCAAGACTTTCGTTTGTCTTGCAAACATTTTCTTTTACTTCCTGAACAGTATCATTGACAGTTTCAACGTTTCCTGCCACGGTGCTTTCTAGGCTTGAGAGGTGGCACTCAAGGCTTTTGATCTGCTGTTTGATTTGAGTTAAGCTGGACGTGGTGTCATCATGACACTTCTTTAGAAAGGGCGCACATCTTCGATCTTAGGACAGGGATTTGCCTACACGTCGTCAGCGCAAAGCAGCAGCAATGCGAGACACATAGACAGCAAGAGAGTCAAGGGCCTGGAGCTGAGTACATGGAAAATGCCTGATCCGGCAGGATAACGGCTGCCGAAAAAACATTTAAGCATTCGGTAAGCAAAGAACAAACCAATGCGAGCACGATAACTTCACATATCTATACCCATGTTCAAAAGGAGAGGTTTGCAGCCACATAAAATTCAGTAGAAGAAATAACAATCAAAATTCATACCTAAAACGGTAGAAAGCAATGGTTAGACAATTGCCACTTGTGGCCACTAATCCCAGTGCTTCATCGTTTCACTTCGGTTTTATGGGCTTGAAGGCGATGTCGTCGCTGACGTCACGCGGTTGGTCAGAGTCACGGAAATGGAACGGTCACGATCGTTTCGGTCTTCTATCTTCGATAAGCAGCCAGGCGGCAGTCAGCACGAGGCGAACTTTGCAATGCTAAAATGGTATAAAGCAATGGTTAGACAGCTGCCACTTGTGGCCGCAAATCCCCATGTGAAGCATGTCCAAATTTTTTAGATGCGGAAGCATCTTATACTCGCGCCTTGTAGTGCGCCGTCCGCGCCGTTCGCACCGCTTCTCGAACATTCGACAGCTGACGCGCGCGCATGCGCCGTCGCCCACCATCTGTGCCGCGCGCGCTCCTCCTTCGAGAACATTCGACAGCTGACAGCGCATGCGCCGTCGCGCCGTCACCATCTGTGCCGCGCGCGCGCTTCTCCTTCGAGAACATTCGACAGCTGACAGCGCATGCGCCGTCGCGCTGTATATATACTCAAGGTCGGCGCTCGCTCGCTCAGTTGCCGCTCGTCGGTTGGTTTGTACGGCGCGTCGACGTCCAAGGTCGCGGTGAAATGAATTCCAACGAATCCACAAACACAATGATCGACGTCCCTTCGACCAGCGCCGCCCTTTCGCATACGTGTGTACGTGTTCACTCATTTAACACCCCCTCCTACAACCACGTTAACCAATTTAGCCATCGACCCAAGTAAGTCGCAATTTAACACCCCATTTCACAACCACGTTAACCAATTTAGCCATCGACCCAAGTAAGTCGCACTTTAACACCCCGTTAACCAATTATATGCTCCGCATCCTCCTGAGTGTTCCCCGAGGGAAGCTGCGGGCAATTTTTTTACTCATTCATCAAGCTGGGTAGCTAAAAATATTGCACAACGAGCATTTTAAATTTGAATCTGCTAAGAATCTTCAACAAAACGTTGTACGGCAACAGGGTAATATAGGAATTTTTCAAACTTTTCAACGTAAAGCGGATTCATTAAAAGAAATACCAAGTAACTGACCCCTAAAACGCAGCGCTTTTAGGTGTATCAAATGTGAGTGGACTAAATAAAGGCTGCTATACGTACAGATTATGGTTGAACTGGCTCTTAGTAACTGTGGAATTTATCAGAAGCAGTAGGCGGTTGTAGAGTTGAAGAAAAAAATATTTGTCTACAGAGCAGGATTCATTGGAATATGGCATACGAGACCGTAGGCAGCATTTGGTGCAAAGCTGACACTTTTATTTTCTTTTCAAACCATGAAGAAACATCATTGAGGGGGCCAGCTCAGCTGAATAAGAACTAAAAAATATTACTACCTGCTGTTTATGGCTCCGAACAAATATGAGGCACTTAGAGACGCGCACACTCAATGTGTGTTTTTAAGCCCTTTCACCTAGTTGCCTAAAACACCAGGTGTATACAACAAAGTTGTAGTCTTCACTAAAGGTGTTTGTACCTTTTCTGTCGTCCTGTGTGTCTTTGTTTTGATTGTGCTGCAGCGCTACAGAAGTATATGCTAGAAAACACCCACCAGGACGCCCTGCAGCTGCTACAAGTAACTGTAGCGTCAATACATGTATTTTGTTCCTATCTGGCAATGACTGTTAAACCTGGAGTGTCACGTCAGTTTGACCTCAACTGTTTAACACTTGGTCGGACGATCTGCAGCCACATTCGTCTCGTTTCTCACTCTGTTCTTCAAACCTGAAAGCTTGGAAACAGTATGCCAACGTCCACTTGTCGTATATGTTGATTGATTGTTTGATTGTTATGTAGGGCTTAACGTCCGAAAACCACCATACGATTATGAGAGACGCCGTAGTGGAGGGCTCCAGTAATTTCGACCACCTGGGGTTCTTTAACGTGCACCCAAATCTGAGCACACGGGCCTACAACATTTCCGCCTCCATCGGAAATGCAGCCGCCAAAGCCGGGATTTGATCCCGCAACCTGCGGGTAAGCAGCCGAGTACCTTAGCCACTAGACCGAAGTGGCGGGGCATTGTCGTATAAGGTGTATAAAACTACAAAAGCTCTAAAGCCTGCTCAAAAAAGGTGAACACAGGTCCATCCCGTAGCATCGTAAACCTGTTATGTGGTATTATATATCAAAAATGAAAAGGTGTCGCTCATTTGAGCCACATTGGGCCTGAAAAAAACTTAACTCCTCCTCTGCGAAGGAAATCGTGAGGAAATGCGAATTTATTTTTTAACCGAGAGTTCACGGCTAAGTTAATTTAATGCCGTAAATTATTGACGAGACAAACATATCTACCGTAATTATTCATTTACACATTCATCAGGCAGGGAATGGTCAAGTAAGGCACACGCTTCACTGCATATATTTATGTATAAGCGAGCGGACGTGTGAGGGGGCGCAGGGATAAGAGAGAGCTAATTGTGAAAGAAAAAGCAGCGAACAAATGCGCCTACACTTGTGTAGACAGCCTCCACACACGTGCCCCGCCGTGGTGGTCTGGTGGCTAAGGTACTCGGTTGCTGACCCGCAGGGCGAGGGTTCGAATCCCGGCTGCGGCGGCTACATTTCCGATGGAGGCGGAAATGTTGTAGGCCCGCGTGCTCAGATTTGGGTGCACGTTAAAGAACCCCATGTGGTCTAAATTTCCGGAGCCCTCCACTATGGCGTCTCTCATAATCATATAGTGGTTTTGGGACGTTAAACCCCATATATCAATCAAGCCTCCACACACGCGGGAACTCGCCGAGGATGGGTGGATGGATGTATTCGACTGTGCCCTTTAGATAAGGCGGTGGCTCACGCCACCTAGCCATAAAGTTAAGTACTATCACTGTGTGTTTGTGAATGTAATTTCAATCGCGCCGCGATTACAGCCAACGATCATTTAGCCTCCGTCTGGCTGTTTCTACCCTTTTAAAGTCTGTTTTGCCTTCACTGTTCCTAAATCCCTATGCTTTGAAAAATTCGATGCCATTATCTTCGAATATAGAATGGAGCCCTTTACAGAACATTATCAAGTGTTCAGCCGTTTTCTCCTCCTCTCCACACACACTACATACCGTGTTTGTACCTTCGTATTTTGCTCAGTACGTCTTGGTCCACAATAATTAAGTCCTAGCCTCTAAGAGCAGAGAACTACCCCGAGGATTATCGTAGATCTTTTCCCTTGCAATTTCCTGCTTAAAAGTTCGAGCTTCTGCAATGCGAGCGCCCTCAGACGCCAGAGCGTGCTCCTCTGCTCCACTAACTTTCTGCTACTCCGCCCGCACCACCAGCTCCGGTTGCTAGGGGTGAAGATCAGTGCTTGCGCTTGCAGCTGTTACTATGGAAGAAGTAGTGAGAGCGGAAAGCTAACGCCTGCCGGCCTGTGGGCACCGGTGGAACGCCTGACATGCCACGACTAAAAAATGCAGACGCGATAGAAAAAAAGACGTGAGGACGGCTATTACTGAGATGGGTTCGGTGGGCCCTCTTTCACTGGCTTACAAAATTCCAGTGCAACGATAGAACGCTCAATATGAATGTCCTCCACGCGTTTTTTGAATTGTTGCGAGGAGGTGATAGCTTCCTTGCTGGAACAAAAGTAAGTTTAGAGTATAAACACCTCTTTCGCCTTTTTACTGCTGGTAACCCGCCAGTCTTTGTAGGAGCCTGTCAATATTGCCTGATCATTTGAAATTAATGAAAACCTCTAATCTTTACAGCGTTTGTGGCAGAAAGCTGATTTCGGAACTAAGCTTATGAACTGTTTTCTTTCACACACACAGTGAGAGAAGTAACTTTATTGATACCCGTCAAATAGACGATTGGGTAGAGGCGTCAGCCTATACTCACACTCCTTCCCCCTAACCGTCGACTGGGATCTCTGGGGACGTGGTGGCGGTCATGGCGAGACCGACGACTTGCCGTTAAGCAATTTTCTCTTCGTTGAATAGCAAGGATTCCCAAGATTCTCTGCATCTGTCTGGCTCATCAAAGCTAGGAAAGCTCTAATCTAAACTATGTGAACAAAATCCGCTCTACCATTGCAATGCCTACGCCGAGGGCTATAGACCGAGCGATGCCACTTGCTGAACAATTGTGGGTTCCATAATACTACACTTTGTAACTTTTTCCCCATAACTACCTCGGTTTTTCAAAGGTTGCGATGCATTCTCAGGTAAGTCTAACGCCCCAGCTTATAAAGGTTAAGAATTTCGTTATAAGTGCGCAGTTCGTCAGTGCTCTGTAGGGGTTCCTCGCTTGGGATGGTTGTCGAGACAGCGCTGGAATCCCGGAAAGTGAGACCTCGAGCCAGCACGTGCGCCTTCTCGTTCCCTCGCAAACCGTGATAAGCCGGTGTCCATATTAGCGAAACCTGCTCCGCCGGGAGCTGTCCGACGGCTAATATGTGTACAGCTGCAGCAGAGATTCTGCCCGCATCAAAATTTCTGATTGCCGATTTTGAACCACTTACAATAACTCCTACATTCTTTTGCGTCAAAGCCAGCGCAATGATGACTTCTTCCACCTCCGTTGCTATTAAATGTCTGACGCTAGAGCACAATGCAGGGCCTTCAGTTTCACGTGTAATTACGGCTGCGTATACTTTTCCTTGCTTGTATTCGGCCACGTACGTGTAACCCACATCCTGCCTGCCTTCCAGGCTTTTCTGCAATGCCTCAGCTCAGTCCTTTCGCTTGCTTTCGTGATGCACAGGGTGCATATTCCTGGGCAATGGGGGTATTCAGGGAAAGTCCCACCGCGAGCCTGTTCCTGACTTGTGGTGGGACTTTGCCTGTCTGGTTGGAACATGCCTGAGGCTCGAAACTCAGCTACTCCAGGATCCCTCTACCAGTCTGAGTGCGCAGCAGTATCTGGTATTGAGATACTGTCGCCCATTCAATGAGCTCGTCTAAGGTGTTGGACACCTCCAAACTTAAGATTTTGTTCGTTGATCTTTTTGGGGGAAGTCCGAGAGGCGTTTGACCCCCTTCCTTATAACAATTTCAACCTTGTTTTTCTCTGTTCTTGTGAATTTTAGGTAGGAGCTACGTATGCGATCCTGCTAATTACGAAGGATTGCATTAACCATAGGAGATTCGCTTCCTTCATACCCGCATGTTCGTTTGCTATTCGATTGAGTAATCGACACGTCTGGTTGGTACTCGTTTTCATTCGCTGGATGGTCTCGGCGTTTTTCCCGTTCACGTGAATACTCCAACAAAAGACCCTGACACTGTAGACAGTGCGCATAATGTTACCGTTTACTCTCAGCTCAATGCCGTGCCCTTCGTCTTGTCCCCTTCCCCGTCGCTGCGCCTGTGATATAAGAAAAATGACCTCTGACTTCTCCGCTGAACACCTGAGCTCAATTGGATCCAGATCTTCCTCGGTAGCTTGAACTGCTCTTGCAGCGTCTCCTCGATGTGCCCGTCACTACCTCTGCTCATTCATAGCGGCAGATCGTCCGTGTAAAGGTTATGGTTCAGTCCTTCTATGCCGGCCAGCTTCCTGAGGAGACCGATCATCACGATGTCAAAAAAGGTGGGCGACAGAACTGATCCTTTCGGCGTACCCTTGCTTCCCAGTTTATTACCTTTTAATGACTGCCCTTCCAAGCTGATCGTTGCCGTTCTGTTCATAAGAAAATTCTTTGCATAATTGCGAGTCTTCGTGCCTACATTGAGAGCTCTCAGACTCTCAAATATGGCCGAACGCTTCACATTATCGAATGCTTTCAAAACATTTAACCGTACGACTATCGTAGTCTATCGTTCTTGTCTATCACCTGTTTTTTGAGCTCAAGCATGACATGGCATGCTTATTGATGAGACCTAAAGTTAATTATGGTGTCGGTGTACAGTCCCTGATCCTATAGAAATCTATATAGCCTGCTCTGAATAACATGTTTCATTAATTTCCAAAGCATCAAGTAAATGGGCCTGAGATGTTCGAAGCTAGGTTTCTTTCCAGGCTTTAAAATAAAGACGAGGTTGGCATCCTTCCACGCTGGCTGAAGCTGCCCTCTGTCTCAACGGTCCTCCATATACGCTGTCAGATTTCTGACCGATGCATCGTCTAGATTTCTGAGCACCTTATTGGTGATCCTATCAAGCCCTGCAGCCGTCTTCGTCCTCAAGCGGTTTATTTCGGCCTTGACCTCAGATACCATGATTGGGCTTTCAAGATCTGTGTTCTCTAAACCCGAATACTCAGGCTGAGATACCTATCCTTAACCTCGGCGTTGAGCTCATCGGTCGTTCCTTCGTATTTGTAAACGAGCTTATATTGCTGCTACCTAGCTTCCAGCTTGGATTTGTCCGGATCTAGCAAGTGTCGCAGCTGGTGCCAGGTCCTTGCACTACCTATTTGGTGGTCAGTTTGGTCCCAAATGCTGTTCCAGTTCTGCTTCTTGAGGGTTGAAGCATATTCCTATATTTCCTTATTTAACGCAGCCGATTTATTGCAGATACTTCTATTGACTCTTCTTTGGGCAAGCCTCAAATCGAGCTCTTGCTTTTTCCACCGCAGGTGTATCATGTTATCATCAACCCGTTCCTGGGGCTCATCGACCTCGATTTCCTAAGTTGCATTGTGGACCGATTAAATAACTACCTTGCTCCATTCGTCTATATCTTAAATGCCATCCTGGTTGGACCGACTATTCCTGAACGCATGCCGATTCACTGTTTCTAGCTTCTCTGTGCGAGCTACTGAAAGACCGCCTTGTGTGACTATCTCAATTATTCTGTGGTTGCTACCCAGAACTTCTTACGTGCTACGCCATGTGGCCGAGGGCCGCCTCCAATCAGAGTGAGCTCCGGCGTAGTGTCTTGCGAGGCACGGTTACCTTGTCTAGTTGGCCTCAAGGAATCCGTCAAAATGGTGCGACCGTTCTGCTGTAAGCTATTCTATAATTCCCTCTCTTTATTCTGCGCAAACCTGTATCCCCACGTGGAGTAATGAGCATTGAAGTCACCCACTACGAGGAGGGGGCTGTTGTTCGCGATCATCCTGACTTTGGTGAAGAGATCATCAAAACCACTGTTGCATCTTTGCCTAGGGCAGCTGTACACGTTCAATACAAAAATATTTTATCCTTCCGCTTACGATGGAAAATCTATATCAGTACATGATCCATCTGCATCAACCCTGTCTTGTGCGGCAACGCTGTGACATTGCGTTTGACCCGAGTGACAACCTAGGTATTATCCCATTGTCCCACATACAATTTAGGCCAGAAAGCTTCGCGTTCTTTTCACAATCCTGTAACGCTGTGACTTCCGGCTTATCCTCATTTGCCAGGAACGGCTGAAGAACAGCTAGTTTGCGCGTAAAACCCCTACAGTTCAACTGCCGGATAGTGTTACGGTACTGAGCCATCTTTAAACTTCTGTATTTCCTGGCATAGGCATTGCCATTGCCCGTCTATATTCACGGTATGAGCCCTCGTTTGCTCATTCATCTGCTGAATCGTACCATGAAGCAGCTTCATGTCTTGTTCAATTTTATCGAAACGTTGCTTGGAGTTGTTTATTGTTTTCAAATTCTTCACCCGCTTCTTTAAGGAGGAGGATCTGCAAATGGTGTTTTCGACACCGATTGTGATACTGCTTTTGCGCCTTTCTGCGCTCCCTCATCTATGTGCTTATTTAGCAAATTCATCTGCTCTAGGAGCTCTGTTTTGCTTCTACGTGTTCTTGCATTGCGCCTGCATGGTTCTTATCTCTTCCTCTATGATCGTGTACTGATCCTTGAGCGACTCTACTATTGCGAAATCCTGAGAGCCCTTGTCTACCGAACCCACCTGAGCGTTCGGTGGTCCACTGTTCTGGGAGTTCTTGGACTGTTGCTCAAGATGAGAAGCTCCTCGCGTCGACGGTGTAAGCCTGGAGAACGATGCCGAGAGGTCCCTAGGCGTACCCTTTGATCTATCGCGAGCACCGTCATGACGGCTGCATCGCGTCTGTTGTTGCTGCAACGCTATTTTCGGCGATTTCTCTTCTTCTAGTTCCGCTGCAAGCTTTGTCTCTCACTGTCGTTTCTTGACAATATATGGTGTGCGAAACAACAATGTACAGTCAAATGTTCTTTGCCGCATAAACGACACTGTGGCACACACTGATGGTCCTCCTGCGGTGATGACATACCACACCCGTGGCACTTGGCTGGGACTGTTGCAAACGTGTGATCTGTGGCCCAGTTCGCTGCACAATTAGCACACTTCGTAGCGTTTCTTGAACAGAAAACTCTTCATGATCATGCCCAAACACACGAGCGTACGCGGCACCTCTGCTTCCGCAAAAGTGATGACGACTGGTGTACATTGGTGCATTCTTCTGATCCCAAAATCTCTGCGTTCTGTTCGTGACCGGCGAAACCCTTCATTATCGTTTTCTCGGTAATGTGCATGTCCATTCCATGCACCACCCCTTTTTCCACAGTTTTCAGGTGCCACTATGTACGCGGTCATCTCATGGTTGTTATCTTTGATCTTTAGAGTTTTGATACTCATGACCTTCTCCGCACACTTAAAGTCCAAGGTATGGAAAAGAATCGTACCTTGTTTGTCGTTCACGAAGAGAAGATACGACGTTGTTTTTTTCCACTCAAGGGACGCGGCCCGACGCATAGCTTCGACGAGTATCGGTTGTGAAGTGTTAGTAACACTGCTAGGCCCACTTTTGGTCTAATATTCACTTCCCATCTATCCTCCGGGAGCTTGGGGAGATGTGGTGCCATAGAACATTCAGCTATCTTCCTTCCCACTGCTTTGTACGAGCGAACGCCGCCATGGTTTTCGGCTCCAGCCACCTTGCAGCCGGATTCCTCGCCACCTCCGTTGTGCGTCGCCGTCGCCTTCTGGAACTTTCAAGGCTCGGTGCTTGATTGATTTGTGGGGTTTAACGTCCCAAAATCACCATATGATTATGAGAGACGCCGTAGTGGAGGGCTCCGGATATTTTGACCACCTGGGGTTCTTTAACGTGCACCCAAATCTGAGCACACGGGCCTACAACATTTCCGCCTCCATCGGAAATGCAGCCGCCGCAGCCGGGATTTCATCCCGCGACCTGCGGGTCAGAAGGCTCGGTGCTTTTCGACACACTTTTAAGTGTGAATACACTTTATAAGCAACCCCGAACCATCCACCGCCGTCGGCGGCGTCCGCAGTCTTCTCTCTATCTTTAAAAGAAAGAGGACTTGGCGGGCCGCAGCGCGACGCTCTACCGAATAAGCCACAGACGCGACGCTGATATCGGTTTCAGTAACGCGCCTTATATCTTTAACGCCGCTGCGAGCATCGTCCTCCCCCATGATGTGCTCATGATGTGCTCGCGGCCTATTTGCTAGCTTCACATACCTAACTGGGTATTACGCTACGTGAACGAACGACATAGGGAAATACCATATCCAAATATGATAATTATGACATGCGTCTTATGTAACAACATGACTACATGCCACACTGATGATGTGCTCGTGGCCGTTTTGCTAGCTTCACATATGCCAAATTTGGTATAACGTCAGGCCAATGGATGACGAAGGTATTTGACTGGTGCAAACAGGATAATCATGAGATGCGTGTTATGTGAGAACATGACTACATGCCACAGTGAAGGCGCAAATGCATTTTGACGTGACGTGGTGCGTGTGCTCACCGGCGTTCATTTTGTCGCGTCACGCCGGCGTTGCCACGCCAGGCGCCGGTCTTGTCATTCACTCGCAGGCGCGCGCCGTGCTGCGTTGCCATTACACCATAAAGGCACCATAGTGTGATTAATAAATATAATAGCGTGAATTAATAAATACCCTCCATAGCATCACCCCGTGCATTCGCACTTAACCATGTTCACCCTCGGGGAAATGCTTGGGAGTTTTTTTCAATTTGACGACCAATTGTTTTTCGTTCATCTAATTCGGCTCGATGTCAGTGCCTTCCCCAGCAACGTACATCGTCATCGTGACACCACGGCCGTGGTGGACCGGTGAAGGGGCCCCTTGTCCACCCTTTCAGCCGTCAACGTCGCTAGGCTTAAAGAAGGCTTAGCGGCACGCACAGCACATCGGCATGAAAACGACAATTAAATCCTCAAAAATGCACTCACACCATAATATCTTGTATGCACGGGTTCCCCGAAACTTGGAGAACGCGATTCGACCACCAAATGAAGTGTCCATGGACTTCTACTGCCAAAAAAGCAAACATTTGATGAAGGCAACGCAAACTCGTGTACACCGGTTCCGGCCCCTGGTGGGCCATCATTCACAGAAAAATTTAAAAAAAATGTGTAAACAAGGAACAAAAAAGATGCGCAGAGTTCAATTCAGCAGTACATGAAAGGGACCTAACTGAACGCGTAGTGGACACGTCTCGGGAAACAAGCGGAAACAAATACTTCACTCAATTTACAGTTCTTACAGTTCTCATTCTTTTAACCTACACTTCTTTGCCACCCCAAATACATTCCCATAAATTACACTAGAAATCACTATCCGCTTTCTCTCAAAACCATGTGGCACGTTATAATTTTCACCTACGGGATTCGTGAAACGGCGATTTGCGTGATTTATACTAAGCTGCAGTCACGTCTGTGTAGGGCTCGCGTGCAGCTGGTTTCCTCTCCGCGGGGCGAAACTTCGATTCAGTATCTGGCTCTGACGTGGCAAGCCTGACAACTAAGCTGCTCATGCTCCTAACACAAAAGCTCAGAGCTCACAACTGGCTCAACGTTTCGCGCCGCAGAGTAAATACGGGCTGCTCCCGCGCTCTACACAGACGTGGCCGCGGCTGTACATTATAGGGACCTTGAAACGTGTTTGAAGGTTTGTGAACGTTTAGGCTAGAGCGTCATCAAATTATTCGCACCACATATTGAGCGACACGCCATGTACCAAGGCAACTGTGACACTTATATAGTACCCCCCTTCTCACATCTGCCTACCTCCTCAACTCATGAGACACAAAGATCAACAAAGTTGAGAGCTGGGCCAGCTCGCGGCTAACCAGTATTCTTTACGGTGAAGTCGTGCACTTTTTAACAACAGGGACAAAAAGTTTATAGGCTGTGCATGCTCCGTTTTTGTGACTTGGGGGTGCGCGAATTGTGTTTCATGGATAAGGATGCATGAATTGTTAAGCTCATTGCTACACATGCCGTGAATATTTTATGATAAAATGCTTAAAATTCGCCACTGGATAATATTTCACGGCCTGTTGTTATTTGTTTCTGTGTCAATCGGTGTCAGCGTGCGTGCATGTATATATCAGGTATGTTTCTGAAGAAAATTCAGTTGCGAGTGTAGTGTCATTCTTGTACCTGTTGTCTATGTGAAATAGTATGCTACTTAACCTAACTAATAATTGGTTATGAGGTACGCTTGATTTTCTGGCTGCTACTGAGCTCTCATGAGTGCATTAAACGCCTTAGAGAATCCGTCCAGGCTAGACCTCTGGGATTGTACGCCGATAGGATGCGCGTAATCTCAGAGAACATCACACAGTGTGCCTAGAACCACACACGCTGTCAAGCTGCAGACGTAGATCGCGTCGCGGAAAGGTTGATATCTGCTGCGACAGGTGCAGCTACCGTCCCCGCGGATCTCACTTCCACGCATTCCACAATCAATCAGAAATGGAGCCTCGCTGATGTCGTGTTACCAGAGCATATCATTGTGTGAATAGCGTGTTGATAAACTAGTGGTGTTTATCGTCCCAAGACCACCATATGTTTTAGAAACGCCGTAGTGAAGGGCTCCAGAAATTTCGACCACTTGGGTTTCTTTTACGCGCACCGAAATCTGAGCACACGTGCCTACAGAATTTTCGCCTTCATCTGTTAATAGGTGGTTGCAAACGTGTTTGGCTGAGTAGCAGCTATCTGCAGTGGTTCGCAGTGGTAAACCGTTGTAATAAATTACGCAGCTTACCCGGAGAGCTTAGCTATGTCTATAAATAACCCCTAGGTCTTTGTGTACTGGCCACGCGTGTTTGTGTGAAAGCATCAACGCTGTTTCAGGGTTCTTTTAACGTGTATAATTTGTTTTCGTTTTCAGCCCCAGGTATTTGTATCGAATGCGAATATTATCTATATATTGCAAAATCTTGTCTTTCACTTTGGTGTCTCTCTTTTGGTGTGCCTGGCAGATTTTTCAGGGCCTCAAGTGTCTGTAGGTCTTTAAGAGAAATATAATGATATTTAGCGATTCTCAACAGAGTCAAAGGAAATTTAGCTGTTATTAACATTGCAATTGTGAACACGTTGTCTGCAGATCGACTTCACAGGATGCTCGGCGGTCGCATTCGTCCTCATTGTTCTCCTTGTGATCTTTGGAATCGTGGTTGCGATTTTCCCATCGAGGGTAGGTGAATCTTCCTTTATCTGAAAGTAATAATATTGCCTCAAAGTCATGACTAACCAAGGCAAAGATAGTGTGTCCGAAAATGAAACTCTATTTGGCCGAAGTTGTGACTGCTAAACGCAAACTCAGCTTACAGCGATACACACTGGCACTGATAATGGTGAACGGACCATCAGCCGTCAATATACTGGCAAGCGTAAAAGCTCATCGGCATTATACATGTGCCGTCAAGTATTCCAGCGTCATAACTAGCTTTCATGGAAGTTCCAGAACAATCTGCAAAGTTAGCATGATGCACGCAATCTTTACAAAATAATCTGGTGCAGTCCTAAAACTTGTCTAACACTGCAGGCATAGCTTGCGCTGAGTATTTTTAGAGTGTTTGTAGGCAAAAAACGAAAAAAATTAAATTAAGAAACATGCTTGACAATATCTGCTGTTCTACACCACAAAACCACGATACGAATCATAGAGACGCCGTATAGAGCAGGGTTCCGGGAATTTTGACCATCGGGAGTTCTTTACTACGCGAGGACATCGCATAGTACACACGCCTCTAGCGATCCGCCTTCGACGAAACGTGACAGCTGTGGCTGGGATTGAACCTATGACCTTCGAGTCAGGAGCCACGCATCATAATCAATACGCCACTGCGGAGGACTGTCTGCGAAAGATCAGTGGAGTAGCTGAAAGACGAAGAAGGCAGATGCCACGTCACGGATGGGCTTCTTTAATTTGGAAGTTGTTTTTCTAACATTCGCTCATGTAGTATCAGGGCAGGGTTGCCTGCAAAGGTTTGTTTTCTGAAACTCTTATAGTAAGCAAATTTCTACACGCAGAAAAACAATTACTATCGCGCATATGGGCTTCTACAGAGAACTATGCTTTCTGGAAATAGGTTCTTGATTGGACTGCTTACCAATCAAGCATCAAAATAAAGAAAACAAGAACTTTGTCATAAAAGTTTGAAAATTCTAAGAAGTAAAGGAAAGCCTGTGAGGTCATACGTATGTGTCATTCCACATAAGTTAGAAGTATAAAGGCCGAACACTTGTAAAGGTGGGCGTGTAAACGCAATGAATATATTAATTATAGTGAATGCCAAAGACGTTTTAGTCTCATAATCACGTCTTCGAACACATGAAGTATTGCTGCTTATGACATCTCAGTGCTTTTACTATTTGATTTTCTGGCGATATTTACTCGCGTAATTTATTTTTTTTTTACAGTGACCGTACAATTGAGGGCTCACAAGTTTTACAAGTCTCTCTGTTCCTCGTGATTTGCTCCTTATAGTACTGTTCGCTTTTGAAGGTTATGGCTGGGTAAAAGCAAGCCCTGCGCAAATACCAACGTCTGTGTTAGATAAAAATTCACGCGAGCTCCGGAGATAGCTCGGATGTGTTTCATAGCGTGTGTAGAGAAGGGACGTATTTCGCTCAGAGATGAAATTCTTATAGACGAAGAATGTCCTTGACGCATTCGTTGTAGTTTTAGCTTTTGTTTTTCTCGCTGTGCATAGCCCACTTGACGAAAATTTCATTCCTAAGCTTTCGAGTAGATTTCATTTATTCGAAATTGCAAAAACGTGGCAACATAAAAATTTGTCCCTTCAATCGTTTTTAGTATATCTGTTCCATACTGGTGTCCTTCCTTGCTCTTTCATCTGAATTGAACAAAATAAATAATAGAGGATACAAAAGAAGGTGCTTTTATGTACTTGCCACGCCGAAATGATTTTTTCCCAGTTTTTCTCTACTAGACTCAGCTTTAGATTTTGTCCGCAACGACAATTAGATACGAACTTCTCCTTTTACGGATGTGCGTAGACGTGTGGTGCGTGCGCAATCGCTGACCAATGTTCCGGGTTCTCTTAGCGCTGTATTTGTGGCAGGTTCATGACTGCATAATTAGATATAAGTCAACCTAAGAGCTTTGCTTATGAAGTCTACACTGAGGAAGAGAAGGCATCAAGGTGCACTTGAAAAAAAAAGTACTAATAAAAATTTGTTTCCAAGAGGTAGTGCATGATTCGCGTTACTGCAGTACAGCTATAAGCAGTGGCGTTTAAAACACACTACAGTCTGGTAATTAAATCGCATTCCGCTTCCATTATCCAATACAAAGTTCGGAAAGGCTTTACTACTAAAAATCACTTTAGTTCTACTAAAGTCACTAAAATCACTTTAGTTTCTACTAAAAATCACTTTTTTCAACCTGCTACTGTGCTTGCCATGCGCCTCATTTATTCACTATAGGTGTCGGCTTATTTTTTGCGCGTATATATTTTTCAGACGCTCCAGATGGTGTACTCCTGCTGTGGAGCCGCGATATTCTGCTTTGTAAGTTTACTTAGACGACTTTACGCACGTTTATTTTCCTTATTATAACAAACATATTGTGACTTCACTGCACACACGGGCATGCACAAGCACGCCCCTTCTATATATATATATATATATATATATATATATATATATATATATATATATATGCCTCAATTGAGCTTAACTGATGGGATAGCCGAATAAATATCGTTGTTGATTCGAGAGTTCGCTAAGCTGTAATAGCCATGTTACGACTTCTTATCAGGACCTAAAGAAACGGTTAGTTAATCAAGTCTGAATATTTTCCATGGTGCGTAATTAACCAGAAATTTCTGGTTAATTAGCATGTTTTGGAAAATCTTGGCTAATTTCTTTGCGACTCAGTTTATTGTAAAAGTGAAACTAGTCTTCACATAAGTAGTTGAGAAATCATTCTGTCTTGTTTCGCCGCAAAAGAATGAATGCAAGAGCAACAAATTGCGACGTCAGCGAAAGACTGGCAGGCAGGTCGATTTTTCAGTGCGCACTTCCGGTAGAAATGAAGCATGAATTAAGCGTGCACAGAATAGAGGAGCGCAGACAAACAACCTTTCACAGCTCAATATTCAAAGCACGCTGCTGAAACAGAAAGAAATACTAGCAAAACGAACCCGCGAAATACACAGGACGATCATGAGCGACTGTCTCAACTTTTACTTCGCGTCGAAGCAGTGCGCTCCTTTGGTAAACTCAGCCATGGCAGTGAGTTAATTGACCTTTGTGCTCTCCTTAACCACTGTTACTCCAAAGAAAAATTGCGGTGAAAGCACAAGAGATATAAAACGCCTGAATTCGAAGCTAAGCATGGATGCGAGTGAGGATCTGCACCAGAGAATATATATACATATATATATATATATATATATATATATATATATATATATATATATATATATATATATATATATATATATATATATATATATATATATATATACATTTTGACCACGCCATATGGAGGCGTGCGCAAGGAAAGCGCTGGGTGGCACGGAGTGATGACCTTGCACGTGGACCCAAGCGATGACCTTGCGATGATCAAGCGAGGACCTTGAACGTGCGCCATCTCTCTCCTGATGATAAAAACGCGATGAATTGAGCAAGCTTCGACGGTGCCGAAAGCACATAATGTGTAGGAATGGCTTGCCGTGAGCAAGCTGTGCAATTTACATTGCGTGGTCTAGTGGCTAGCGTCATGCACTGGACAGCATGAGGATGCTGGTTCGATGCCTTGCTGCGGTATTTGCAGCTTTTGTATTATTTTGAATATTGGTACTTAGAGAATTTACAACGTCATTCTCGCGACGGAAGAACGTCAAAGCCACCGTGGTCGACCACGTCATAAAACACTTTCGTGCTAGAAAATGTAGTAATCTCTTGCTGCACATGTGCACTTAGTACTGGAGTGGTTATGAATTAACCTTCTGTGTCTATTCTATCTTAAACTTCCTCCGCCATAGAACTCTACACGGCAGCTGATGAATTCGCTGTTTTCAAGTATATCAGCTGCTTCTTTTCTTAATTTATGGTGCTGTCTCGACAAAAGCTACTTTTTTTTCCTCTTCTTTTTCCTGAGCCGGGATGCTCGCTAAATTATCTTCTATTGTAAACGAAGTAGGGCATGTCCGATAAAATAGGACGGCGTCGTTATATGTATCCACACACACACACACCACGCACACACACACACACACACACACACACACACACACACACACACACATATATATATATATATATATATATATATATATATATATATATATTATATATATATATATCTATATATTGCTACGGGGCGCCACAAATGAACATTGTAGAAAAGAGAAGAGGACGATGTTTAGGGCGAGCTCGTGCAGACCGGGCTCCATATTGTATGCCTGCCTGTTTACCCTAAAGTAAAGGCATTTTTCAGACGCTTCTCCCCGTAACAATATATATATATATATATATATATATATATATATATATATATATATATATATATGTATATATATATATATACGTAGATTATAAAGAGGCTGGCGGTCGGTTGCCGTAAAGTTAAGGCAAAATAAGTATACGCCTCTAAAAAACTGTTTATTGTGACGTTTTGATCGGAGACCAATCTTCATCAGACGAAATTTAGTAGGCTCCAACGCGTTTTTTATGCCATCTTCCAACCGAGAGAGAGCGAGAGAAAAAGAAAAAGAAAAAAAGCGAGAGGAAAAGAAAACAAATCTACATATACCAGTGGCCCAACTACCCATCATGCACTGATAAGCAGCTGAACGGCCACGTGTGCGTGCTACGCATAGCACGTGCATTAAAAAAACGCACCTGGGCCAGTGGCAATACCACCCATTATACACTGATAAGTAGTCAAAACGACCACGTTTGACTACTTATCAGTAGTCAAACTTTTTAATATATATATATATTTATATATATATATAAAAGGTGGGTTACCATGGGTGCTGTTTACCAGTTAACCAAAGTAATACGAACAAGAAAGAAGGCATACGCTCCTAAGCGTGTATCCAGACGATGGATATATCCGCAGAAATCTTTTCCGAGGATAATCGTTCCACCGCCCGTCCGGCTGCGAAGCACATTTGTACGACGCATGAAGCGTGCAGACGGACGCGCTGGAGAAAAAAAAAAAACATTGTGGCACTGTCTGAAGCGAGAGAGGCCCGCTTCGAATCTTCAATCTCGTTGTGGCGCATTGCGTGGGCTGTTAGTCTCAAACTGATGGTTGTGTCGGCTTAGGTTCGTGCCATCAAGCTTCAGTGACAACATCTACATGACTATTTGGTACTGTTTCTGAGCGCCGTACTCGTTTTTCGGACAACTGTATGCACAGCGAGTGCCGCTATAGGCAGAACATGAGGTCGATGATCTGCGATAGCTCGAGAACTACCAAATCTAAGAGTTTATATTGATACAAAAATCCATTCGCCGACGCCCCTACCGTGTGTCGGCGTCAGAGCGTGCAATATTACAACACGAAGTCGACAAAATGCTTGCGAAAAACATTATCGAGCCTTCATGCAGCCCCTGGGCTTCTCCAGTCGTCCTTGTTAAAAGAAAGATGGAACATGGCGCTTTTGTGTCGATTACCGTCACCTTAACATAATTACAAAAAAAGACGTTTATTCTTTATCCTCGCATCGACGACCGCCCTCGACTGCCTGTACGGTGCCACTTATTTTTCAACTATTGACCTTCGATCAGGGTACTGGCAGATAGCCGTCGACGAGATGGACCGCGAGAAGACCGCATTCATCACTCCTGATGGTCTTTATCAATTTAAGGTGATGCCCTTTGGACTCTGCAATGCACCAGCCACATTTGAAAGAATGATGGACTCATTGCTCCAAGGGCTGAAATGGTCCACCTGCTTGTGTTACCTTGACAATGTTATCGTCTTTTCGCCCACATTCGACTCGCATCTTGATCGTTTGTCAGATATTCTGGACGTTTTCGTCGAGCCGGACTCAAGCTAACGCCTCCAAGTGCCGCTTCGCTCGTCGTCAAATTTCCGTGCTCGGTCACCTTGTCGATGCCCAAGGCGTGCGTCCAGACCCAGAGAAAATTCGCGCAGTCACGAACTTTCCCGTTCCGAAGACCACAAAGGATGTCCGCAGTTTTGTGGGGTTTGTGCTCATATTTCAGACGCTTTGTTAAGGACTTTGCGATCATTGCACGCCCACTTACAGAGCTCTTGAAGAAAGACGCCTCGTTTTACATGGGGCCATGACCAAGCGTCATCGTTTTCACAACTTACGACATTGCTTACAACGCCACCAATCTTGGCTCACTTTGATCCATTAGCTCCAACCGAGGTTCACACGGACGCCAGTGGACATGGCATAGGAGCTGTGCTATTGCAGCAACAACGCGGACACGACCGTGTTATAGCCTACCAAGTCGACTGCTATCTCCAGCCGAGCGCAACTATGCTATCACGGAGCGTGAGTGCCTCGCCCTTGTATGGGCAGTCGCCAAGTTTCGCCCATACCTGTACGGGCGCTCATTCCGTGTTGTCACGGATCATCACGCACTCTGGCTGGCTAGCCTCCCTGAAGGACCCCACGGGACGTCTCGCTCGTTGGGGCTCTACGCCTTCAAGAGTACACGTTCTCTGTAATGTACAAAACAGGGCGAATACATCAGGATGCGGATTGTTTATCTCGCTACCCTGTTGACAAAGCAACCGATACGACGCTATCACGGACGTTTTTTCCGTGTCGCAGCTGTTAAACATTGGCGAAGAGCAACGTCGGGATGCTTCTTTACGAGCCATCATTGACAAACTGGAGTCAACGCCCTCGCGACCCGTCCCTACGAATGTTTTTGGTGAAAGACGGGATCCTATATCGCCGCAACCCTCGATTCCTTCGGATCAGACTTACTTCCTGTCATCCCAGCGCACCTGCGTTCCACTGTCCTGCATCCACTTCATGACGCTCCCGTGAAGGGCCATTTGGGCGTTTCTCGCACATACGATCGGGGTACGACGTGCGGTTTTTTTGGCCTGGACTTGCCCGCTTGGTTTCGACGCTATGTCGCCGCTTGTGAGCCCTGTCAGCGTCGCAAAACGCCGTCTGCCCTCCCAGCCGGCTACCTTCAGCCGATCGACGTTCCCAACGAGCCTTTTTTTCGAGTTGGTCTCGACCTGTTGGGCCCTTTCCCACTCTCCACAGCCGGAAATAAATGGATTGCTGTTGCCACGGGCTACGCGACGCGGTAACGCAATCACACGAGCACTCCCGACCAGCTGCGCTACCGACGTTGCGGACTTTCTGCTGTACGACATAATATTAGTGCACGGTGCTCCCCGTCAACTTCTCACCGACCGTGGCCGCACGTTCTTATCAGCTGTCGTTCATGAAATCCTGAGGTCTTGCCATACCAAGCACAAATTTACTACTTCGTACCATCCACAGTCAAATGGCCTCACGGAGCGCCTTAACAGGACTCTAACCAATATGCTTGCCAAATACGTTGCGGCAGACCACCATGATTGGGACATTCATTTGCCGTATGTGACGTTCGCCTACAACTCATCTCGTCACAACACTGCCGGATAATTCGCCCTTCTATCTACTATATGGCCGGGACCCAACTCTACCTTTAGACACATTACTACCTGCGGCCACTGAATATGCTGGTGAAGCCATTGCCCGCGCCGACCACGCGCGCCAAGTTGCCCGTAACCGTCTACAGGCTTCACAGGCGCGCCAACAACAGCTCTACAATTCTCACCATAGGGACGTGCACTTTTCTTCGGGTTCTCTCGTGCTCCTCTGGTCACCTACTCGGCGTGTGGGACTGTCGGAAAAACTGTTGTCGCCCTACACTGGACCATTCCGTATCGTTCGCCAAGTGACAGACGTCACGTACGAGATTGTTCCAACCGATCCAACAAAGTCATCGTCAGCTCCGAGCGACACCGTTCACGTGGCTCGGCTAAAGCCCTATTACCCCCCTTCGACATCATCTGCGTAAATTTAGCACCGGGGACGGTGCTTCTACCGCCGGGGGTTATGATACAAAAATGCGGCTAAACACGGCTGCAAGAAAGAGGAGGACGAAGTGGGTTTTTCCGTTGGATGCTGGTCTGACGCCATCTTGCTCGTCGGGTTCTCTGCGCTGTAAATAGCTCATTAAACAAGTTACTCGTAACAATATTAATGTGCAAATGCTTCTTTATAATAATGTGTAAATGCTTTGTTATTCCCATTTCCTCTAGATGGTGCCGCCTGTGTGAAGGTCGGTAACGCATTCATCACTAGCAAAAGTATTGAAGATGTGTATTTACGTCTACGGCTAAGTTTACGAAACCACACGAGATTGTTGCCAGACCTGTAATCAGCGATTGTTGCCAGACCTGTAATGGCAGATCTGTTGTGTTCCACCAACGTCCGCCTTCATAATTTGGACCCTCACCTACAGCTCCGTCTTCCATCAGGAATAACCAGAGCAGAGGAGACACTTTTGTGCCGTCTGTGGATTGGGGTGGCCTTTACAAATGCTTATTCGTTTCGAATCGGAATGGCCAGAAGCCCGACATGTGACAACTGTGGCTGCGCAGAGACTTTCTCCCATCTTCTCTGCGAGTGTCCCCGTTTCAGCGTGCCAAGAAAAGAACTGTCAAAAGCTTTAGATAGAATAGACAATCGCCAATTGTCGGAAGAAAGGGTATTAGGACACTGGCCGGAGACCGTCCTCTGCACGCAAGGCATTGAGAGCGTTGTTGCGCTTTCTGCGGGCAAGTGGTCTTAGAGACAGACTGTAAACAGCGTCGTGGATCGTTTGATGACTTTCTCTCTCTTTTTTTTTTCAACGTCTCTTTTCTCTCATCTTTTTATCCCCCTTACCCCCTTCCCCAGTACAGGGTAGCCAAGCCGGTCTGAGAACTGGCTAACCTCCCTGTCCTTCCTCATTTATATTCCTCCTCCTCCTCCTGTTGTGTTATTTCGGGCGAATCCGATTGCAAAAAAGAGCTTGAGATTTTCCGCCCGCAACGTCCGCGGCCCCGGCACGGTTGCTAGAAATCCATGACGTGTGGTCACGTGATGTGCCACGATCGCGGAAAAGACGGATTCGGTCTGTCATGTGGATACACGCTAAATCACTTCTTACTTGTCGTCGACAGTTCAATCAGA